>JAVJIX010000155.1:2007500-2356586 GCA_036785185.1 Paratrypauchen microcephalus | reverse complement strand
ATTCAGACATTGAAAAAAATAAATAATAATAATAATAATAATAATAATAATAATAATAATAATAATAAATGCTCGAAATGGAGTGGGTAGAAGATAAACTTGTTTTTTAACCCACCCCATCTTCAGAAAACTACTACTACAAAACAAAAGATGCTTCCTAGTTTGCATGCAATGCCTCAAAATAATTAGTGTAATGATGTGCGTAAAACCACACACAATCACATACAGACCCATGAATCTGGACACACATGACATAAGCTTGAAACAGATTTAAAAATACCAACAATGGTAATACAGAATACCACAAAGGTAATTAGACATATGTGACATGAATGCATGAGACATGAGTATGTGTGGAGTTTGCATGCATGGTCTGGGTTCGGTCACCTGAGCCTTTCTGTGTGGAGTTTGCATGTTCTCCCCGTGTCTGGATGGGTTTCCTCCGGGCACTCCGGTTTCCCCCATCAACCCAAAACATGCTCCAGGTAAAATCCTCCAGCTTAGGTCCTGACCAAGCCGAGCAATAAGATCATGGAGATGGGTCCCCGGGCGCCTGAGAAACGGGCTGCCCACTGCTCATGAAGGATGGGTCAAATGCAGAGAAATAATTTCCCTACGGGGATGAATAAAGCGTTTCTTCTTATTATTATTTTCTCTGTACTGTGACCACACACTTTGTTTAAAGAGAGATTTAAAGTGATAAATACTTTGACATTGCTTATGTTCTCACTTTAGGAATGGTAAAAATTCCCATATCCTCCTAAACTGTCTGATTGCTCTTTTTGTACAAATAAACTCTGAATGTTTTGCGGTAACATTTTCTGAAATGCTTTAAATGCAATCTGGGCAGTATGTAATTTCACCAGGTCGAACAATAAATTAAGTATGGAAGAATCAGAGAACGGTACAGTTTGTGGAGCGCGTTATAGTCAAGATCGTGTTTGGCTCTGTTAATTATTGCAAGGCTTTTAGAGATTTTTGCCTGCACATGTCTGATGTGAGTTTTCCAGCTTAATTTGTTGTCAATTATCACATCCAAAAATTGTATTTCCTGAACATAATCAATTCTTATGCCATTAATCTCAATCTGTTTGACAATCTTGGATTTATAATTGCCAAAGAGCATTGCTTTGGTTTTATATAAATTTAAAGGGACAGTGTGTAAGATTTTTACCCGTTAATTACTGAAATTGAAGATACCCATTCAAAAATACATTGTTTTCCAAGCCTTTTCACTTCCATCATGAAATCAAAGTATTCTTTTGGACTTAGATATAGTCACATAAAAGGGGGATCTTCCCCATATAGAGGCAGCCATTTTGAATACGAGAGCCGCAGAAGGACATTTGGGCTCATCCTTCGCCTCGGCTCCTGCTAACAGCTGCTCATCCGCGCTGCATTTGGGAGCAGAGGAGCGAAGGAGAGAAGGGGAAGGGGAGGAGGGGGAAGGGGGGAGCCTCGATGTAAAGAAGCATGCTGCTGTATCACACTTGTAATGGATCTAAGACGTATTTTAGGACTAAATTGTTTTACTGGATTTTTATTGCGCTGGATCCTTATGGACAGATTGAGGCCAAGTAGGTTACTGGTGAAATACCAGAGTTTTGCGACCTGTGCAGAGGCCTTCAAAGGTAAGCTAAAATAACAAACCTCGTTTTGTGCTTTTCTGTATAAAAGCCCCATGTGCTCGAGGGAGTGATTGTTTTGCAGGGAAATGAATTGCATAGTCAAAAAGAGGAGACTGTAAGGTTTCATTTTTGATGTGTAGATTGTCATGAATCATGATCGGGATTGTGTGTTTTCATGCGAAAAGAAAAAAAAAGTGAGATGGGGAACTTCGTATATACGTGTATATGCAAGCGGCGCGCGATGCGATTCGTGCGCGCGCACGCGAGCTTTCGGCGCTACAACGCGCCCGGGTGACCCTCGAGGTCTGCCGTAGCCAAAAGAGGAAGTGCATGGTACCTACACCACCTATGCGCCACGAATCCTACACACTGTCCCTTTAAGGATAATTTATTAGCTTCCCTGCCAATCCTCGTATTCCATACCTTTCTAGTTTTTTAAGAAGTATTTCATGATTTATAGTGTCAAAAGCCTTTTTGAGATCTATGAATATTCCAACTGCATGTTTTTTATTGTCCAGTGCTTTTGATATTTCTTCTGTACCATCTATTATTGCCATTGAGGTCGATCAATTACTTCTAAAACCATACTGCCCTTCATTAATCAGGTTATGTTTCTGGATGAATTTGTTCAATCTATTGTCAAATACTTTTTCAAGAATTTTTGAGAATTGACAGAGAAGTAAAACAGGGCGATAATGATTAAAAATGTGCTTGTCTCCATTTTTGAATACTGGAATAACTTTTGCAATTTTCATATTCTTAGGGACATGGCCATTCACAAGCGACAGGTTACAGATATGAGTTAAAGGTGCTACAATACAATCACTTGTTTTATCAATACCATATCAACAGAGTGACAGTCAGTAGAAAATGTATTTTTTGCTCCCTGTACGATTTTCAATATTTCAGCTTCTGTGACTTCGCAAAGATAAATTGAATTTTGATTTCTATCAATATTTATTTCTTCTTCTTGATTGGGTATATTTGCTGCTAAATCGGGGCCAACATTAACAAAAAAATTGTTGAAGCTATTCACAATTCTGTTCATATCATGATCATTTGCAACAACAAAATATTCTGGATAAGTATCTTTCTGACTTCCGTTTTTAATGACTCCATTTATAATTTCCTATTTGCTTTATTGTCAAATAACAGCTTACTGAAGTATAAATTCCTAGCGGTTTGTTTTACTTCAGTTAGCTTGTTTTTATATAACTTATATTTCCGTTCTGCTTCTTCTGTTTCCAATT
Organism: Paratrypauchen microcephalus; assembly: GCA_036785185.1. Lineage (NCBI taxonomy): Eukaryota > Metazoa > Chordata > Actinopteri > Gobiiformes > Gobiidae > Paratrypauchen > Paratrypauchen microcephalus. The sequence goes on along the minus strand of JAVJIX010000155.1, from coordinate 2,353,708 downwards.
TCAAAAACGATTTATAAAGATTGTTATTCTTTCTACACGCATTTTGCAAGCCTTTTGAAATCCATGGACATTTTTGATACTTTTTAGGTTTATTATACTTTTTTTAATGGGACAGTGCTTATTGTACAGAGAAATAAATATATCTAGAAATCTGTTATAAGCATTTTCTGTATCTAACTCATTGTAAATTGTGTTCCAGTCTTGTGACTTCAAGTCTTCTTTTAATGCATTTATTGATTCTTGATTTCTTACATGTTTATATTGTGTATTATGTTATATCACAGATAAATAAATCATTAGTTGTGTCCTTTGATAAATTATTAGTGAAGATATTGTCGATCAGGGTTGCGCTGTGTGTTGTGATCCTACTGGGTTTTGTTATCATTGGGAATAGAGACATGGTATACATCATTTCAATAAATTCATCAATTTGTTTTACTTTGTTTGGATTTAGGAGATCTATGTTAAAATCCCCACTAATGAGTACTGTTTTGTTTCTTATTCCTGTGAATAGACTTTCCATTTTGTTCATAAACTTGTCTATAGCAGACCCAGGTGATCTATATACACAACTAATAATAATATTTTGCTTTTTACCTATATCAATTTCTATAGTCAGGCATTCCATTCAATTTTCAATGGTTAATGACATGCTATTTAATACAAGGTATGTTATTGACTTATGTACATACAATGCTACCCCACCCCCAGTTTTATTACTTCTGTTTTTGTAGCTTAAGTTGTAATCTTCTATTTACAAATTAATTCCTTTTTCTGTGTTAAACCAAGATTCCACGATTGATATGATGCTGAAGGGATGCTTGAGTGTCTGCAAGTAATCTCTTATTTCCTTGTAATTGGTGTACATACTTCTACTGTTAAAATGAATAATAGACTATTTATCTTTAGTGGTGAGGTTCTGGTTAAACTGTTCAGTAGTGTAGTAATTACAGGCATTATTAGTGGCACAAAAGAAATTATTGCCCGGGTCAATATCAGTTTCAGCGTCATGGTTGTTGTACTCAGTGAATTCAAATGCATTCAGGTCCATAAATTCAAGTTGCTGGATTTTGTCACATAGATCAGTGTTTTTGTCAGTAGTCATGTTGGAAGGTAAAACAGTTTTTTCTATTACCTTAGGTCAGATGTCATATTTCTCGGTATTTTTAAAGGTCCCATGACATGGTACTTCTTGATGCTTTTATATGGCTCCTTAATGGTTCCCTAATACTGTAAATGAATCCTTCTTCAAAATCAACACTCACTGCATGAGATATGACTCTGACAGTCTTCATGAGGCTAGATATGTGTCTAAAATGCTTTATTCTGGGTGTTGCTGCTTCAATGCAAATGAGAAGGACAGAGAGATTGGCTAAGGAGTGGGGAGGGGGGCGGGTTTCCCCCGCTGGAGGCGCAGCTCTGCACCGCTGTCTGCTCGCTTCCGTGTTTAACACAGGAAGACAGATGGGAGACTTTGCAATGAAAAAAAGCATATTTACACAGAAAATAAAATTAAACCACTGGTATTTCAGAGGTCCAGAGGGTCGGGTAAGGGACTTGCGAGCCTAGAAACACTCGGACGTGCCTCCAGGCAAATAAAAAAAACGCATTTCGCATTGCGTAGCGCATTCACAGTCCAAACTTTATGGGCGGGATACACAGAGACAGAGGGAGGGGCTGGAGCTGCATTTGCCGATCTGACGTCAAAAAGGTGCCTTATCCGAACTCGCCCGTTTGAACACTGGTTTTGTGTAACGCAGAAAAGGACCGCAAATGCTCAGTTTAGACATTTCGCAACTTTTAGCCATGGGGGGGGGGGCTAAACAATGTAGGGGAGCTCACATTAACGTTCAAAAACCTCAGAAAGTGAAAATTTCATGCCATGGGACCTTTAATGAAACTTGTCCAAGTCCTCCATACTTCTTACTGTGAGAATCTTGGCTTCCTCTGGTGATGATCTGTTTAATTTGATAAAGATTTTGTTTTTCGTTACCCATGTGTGCTGTATCTTTTGCTGTTTCTTGAGGGCTCTTGCTTTCTTGGCTATTTCTGCATTCTTTTTGGTCAGGTGTTCATTGATATAAACATCGGTGCCGTTAAGTTTGTGTCCTTGTTTTAGCAGCGACTGTTTGTGTTTCCTGTTGACAAATGTGATGATCACGGCGGGCTGGTTGTTGCCTCTTCTGGGAAGGGGGTGGCAGGCTTCGATGTGGTCCAGGTTCAGCTCTACTCCTTTCCTCTGGAGATAGGTGGCGACCTGCTGCTCAGCCCCGTGATCCCTGTCCACCGCACGCACGTAGGAGCGTGGTTTAATCGTCAGACCAGTAATGACCAGATCGTTAATGCGGGAGTACTGCTCAAGCTCGTCCACCCTCCGTTCCAAAACCGTTATCCGACTGTCTTTTTCCTGGATTTGGAGGCGCAGCTGTTTAACCTCCTCCACCAAATCCAAAAGTTTCTCTGGACTGTTGTTACCTATCCAGTGAGGTGATCGAGGCACTTTTTGATGTCCTCGGGCTCATCGGACTGTTGGCTCTTTCTCTGGACCATGGCTGTGGTAGCGGCAGTGTTGACAATCAGCTGTCAGCATGTTTGATGATAGTTTGGCTAATGAAGCTCAAACATGCACAGAGACACAATGATAGTTCGTGGTGGGCTGATTAGAGCGGTGTATGTTTCCCACATAGACAATTGCATTGCTGCACACTGTTAAAAACACGCCAGCATGATTATTTGCCTCTTTTATATCCCTGTGACATGAATATTATGCATCAGAGACAGCCATTCATTTTAACCCTTTGAAATCTGCAACAAATTAAAGTCTATTTGCAAATGGCATCACAGGGACCAAGAGTTTTTAGTTTTGCTTTGAGCTTTACAATTATGAGAGAATTGCTTAGTGAACTATAGTCGAGAAAAAGCACTCTGGCGTATGCTTACACTACATGTGTTTTGTGATAAGCATTGTACTGTATGTCCTTTGTCATGTGTGTACTGTGTATTTGGGCATTTTTTTCACCAACATAAAAATCTGAACACATTGTATTAACCTTCCTCTTGTGACCCGTTTTAGATTTTAAATGTATAAAATAACCACATAGAGTTAGTTTATTAGTTTATATTTATCAAGGCTTTTTGACTTTGTCAGGAATCTCTATTTCAACAAAATAATGTTTTTGTTTTTTTTCATTAATTATAAAATGCTCTGGTTAAAAATATGAACTTTGTGGTGTTAGGGTCAGTTTTGACCCTGTTATAAATATAAATATATATATATATATATATATATATATATATATATATATATATATATATATATATATATATATAAAGCAATTATTACAACCAAAACTGAAATCATAAATGCACTGTAAGCCAAAATGGTGATAGCCAGCTCCTCTCGCAATCATTTGAGCTTTACAGGAGTCTAATTTTGTCTTGTTTTCCTACATACCTGCACAAAAATAAAACAAAGACAGGCAAGTCCAAACAAGTTCAGGTAGTCAGTATATATTGTTGGTGACTTGCAGACTGCACATCTCCAAATTGTATGACGCAAAATCAACCTGTAACACCATAAATGTTACTAAAGTTAAGAACATCAAAGTGAAACAATAAATAAAATTCATTTATTTTAGAGATGTGTCTAATAACCCGCAGTAACAGTCTGGAAACTTTTATTTACAGTAGTTATATTATTCTCTTGAGGTTCATTTTACAATTTTCTTTGTATTAAAATATAGGGGCATACTGACAAAAAAGGAGCTGAGGCTCCCACCAAAGACATTATAAACAACATTTTCATGGAAAAGGAAGCCTAGCAAGGTAACCAAGAGATGAGAAACAAATTTGATTATAGATCATTGCTTTTATTGTATTTTACAGCTGATTTAGGACTAACTTCTCCGCACCCCTTTCTGCCGCTTCTCCATATTTCTGTGGTCAACATGAAACTGGCAGGGATCAGTGCAGGGAAAGGGATGGGGCCGCTCTTGTAAGCTACTATATCCTGATTGACTTAGTCCACTGTCTGTATTGAAGATGGACCAATGGGGCACCTCCTCTAAAGCGTGGGCTGGTCTTTAAGGAAAAAAAAAAAACGACCCGAATCTTACGGCCATACCAACGTGCCACACGGGGATCGAACCTGGAACCTTCTTGCTGTGAAGCATGAGCGCTAGCCACTCAGTCACCGGTTATAAATGTTATACGGGTCCCTTATAGCTTAGGATCAATGGTGATCAAAGCCGGATGTGGCAAACATAACAGAAATCTATTAGCAAAACAACACAAAAAAATTGATCAACTCAATAACAGCAAATACTTTTATCACACTTTTTGAATAATCTTAAAGAGGAGCTATTACACTTTTATAGGATATTAACTGCTAACACATAACATAAGATCACACATACGATCACTATGTTACGTTTTATTGATTTGAAAATGCTATATTTGCAGAAATTAGCTATTAACATGTTAAGTACATTTCAGCTTTGATGCTCTCTGTGCTCACTTCCCCTTCAGAGCACTATCATATTACAGTTGGCATAGATTCTGGTAATGAAACATCGGCTTTGTGAAGTTGTAGCGTATGGCTTCGTATCATAGTTTGTATATTATGGAAAATTGCTGTGCAGGAGCATGGATGATGTAGAGCTTTGGATGACAGCTTACTTTAAAGATCCCATGACATGGTACTTCTTGATGCTTTTATATGGCTCCTTAATGGTTCCCTAATACTGTAAATGAATCCTTCTTCAAAATCAACACTTAGTGCATGAGAAAGACACATGTACAGAGTCAGAGTCAAAAAATAACTCTCTGAACACCTCATTATGGGCCTTGTTGCTTGAATGCAAATGAGAAGGACACAGATTGGTTAGAGGAGCGGGTGGGGGGGTGGGGGCAAATGCGCCGCTGGTTCCTTGTTTTAGCGGTGCACTGTGCCTGGCCCCACTTCCGCGTGTGTAAGCGCGAAGGAGGAAAGGACAGCCTTTTCAATGAAAAAAAAAACACATTTTCACAGAAAATAAAATGAAACCACTGCTGTTTCAGAGGTCTAGAGGGTCGGGTAAAGGACTTCCGAGCCTAGAAACACTCGCATGTGCCTCCAGGCAAATAAAAAAACGCATTTCGCATTGCGTAGCTCCTCCGCAGTCCAAATTCTCTGGGCGTGATTTCCAGAGACAGGAGGTGGAGATCCAGACGATGGTGGAACTGCATTTGCATTTCTTTTTTCGATCTGACGTCAATAAGGTGCCTTGTCCAGAATCGCCCATTTGAGCAGAAAAGGATCGCAAATGCTCAGTTTAGACATTTTGCAACTTTTAGCCATTGGGGGGGGCCTAAACAGGGTAGGGGAGCTCACATTAACGTTCAAAAACCTCAGAAAGTGAAAATTTCATGCCATGGGACCTTTAAGAAGGGTTCAGACAGGGCCCTGGAAAGATCACTAGATGACTCAAACATGCAAGGAGGACAAAAAACCTCTTCAGGAATGCTTTTGATGAGGGTAAAAACATAACATGGTAGAAAGCTCCAAAAAGTCGATTTGGCATATTATTCCCACATTAAATTCTATATTTGTTTAAAGATGCACCATTCAACTTTTTGGTTGGGGGTCTGTGACCTGCTTGTTTCTGTGGATATGTCATTGCTCTGCCTGGAATGTTCCACAGTATTTTATTATTTATATTCCATATTAAACAGCTCTACCTTACATGCATGAAATTACACGTGGTTTATATTTCAAAATTGCATTCTGACTGTGAGCAGAGCTGCACACAAGTTACACAATGCACCTTTAACATTAGGCTCACTGACAGTTTCATGAGGTGTGACGTAATCCCAATTTCTCTTCCTGGACACTTGCTCTATCCTCCTAGATTGTCCATATTGGGAAAAACACACACTTGTCCCATTGTGAACCCCACAGAGCCGTGTGAGTGAGCACTGTGTCCAGAGCGGTCTGTTACGTCTAATAGCTAAACAGAAGAAGAGAAAGATAAACCGAGGCGAGTGCAACAGCGACAAGTCAGCATCATAAAAGAGAGAAATGTGTGACGTGTACAACAACAGCAGTGAAAAACCCAAGGCCACACACAGATGAAGCCATGGCTCATCCACTGTAACCACTCTGCTCCTGTCAGCGCTCAGCCCTTCCGGCTCACAACTCGTCACACAGTGAAAAGAACGAAGGAAGCAGGTTTTCTGACACACCCCTGACCAATGAAGGCTCTGCTTTTTTGTTTAAAGTTGTAGTTCTCATATTGAAAGGTCATTTATTAGTATTATCCACTATTTATTTTCAGAGTGTGAGGCCAGGTTGCGTGGTTTTCTTGTCTAAAACATACCTGGAGTGGAGATGTTGTTTATTCACTAATACGTCATCCTTATGTTGAGGCCAATTCTAATGCTTGGAAGTAGTAATGGAGGCAGCATCTGAAGATTTATCTTACTGACTTTAGTCTATCCTATTCTGCAGTGATGACAACCAAACTAAAGCAATACAATACTGCATTTCTGAAAGATCTTTTATGCCATATTAAATCAGGAAGGTTTTTCAGGAAGGTTTTTATTGCCATATGAGTGAACAGGGTCACAACATTACTTCGATACCTAGAGCTTCGATGCCTAGAGCGGACAGACACTCCGAGCACCAGGGCTACCATTCGCGGCGCCAACTTGGTTGCAGAGTAGAAAAAGATGCAGTACAATCAGTGACAATTTAACAACATGTAATGACAGAAAAACAATTGGAGATATAACATAAGGTGATCTTTTTTGTTGGTAACATAAGGAAGGATGTGGGGGCGGTCAGATTGGAAATCGATGAAATTGATTGAACCGAGAGCAGAGGTCAGACCTTTCTAAAGACAGGGAATTTCTACTATTATTTCTATTTTCAGTGACAGTGTAAGAGTGGGTGCCATGTTTATGTAGAGTCCAGATAACAAACCACAGTTCGTGGCCTTGGAAGTGTTTATGCAGGGAGGCGAAGTCAAAACACAGATAACCATTGGAGCCACAGATTTTCACAGGAGAGAATTATCCAGGGGGGTTAATTTAGCATGATGAAATACATTTTTAGAGACCCAGGTAAATAATTTAGACTGGGCTCGAGATATATGCTATCTGACAATATTGACATGTGTGATTTAGGCCATGTTAGATTGTTGTTACCTCTTCAAAAAACAGACATGGAGTTGTTTTGTTTCATTCACACATATCAATCAATCAATCAATCAAACATTTATAAGGCGCTTTTCATACAAAATTGTAGCACAAAGCGCCTATGTTTATTTATTTAGGAAAAGGGGGACCAGTGCATATTAATGAACATTTAAACATATGTAAATATGCCAGATTATAGCCTTGGGCTCATTTCCATATGCAGACCTCCTTCAGGCTGATGTTACAAAAACAAAACCTAAACACACACTACTGAGAGACTGTCATTAAACAGGACAAGTGAACAGAGACAAGAACAATGATTACAGTGTCAAGTCAATGTCGTGGGTTACATGTTTGAGAAATCCTTTTTTATTAGTCTGTCTACATCTCAAAATGCTCAAAATGCTCTGTTGTGAGGTCATGAAGTGGTACTTTCATCCAAATGATTATATTGAAGGTGTATGGAGTTTAAAAACACATTCATCATTCATTCATTCATTTTCTTCCGCTTTTCCATTTTCTGGGTCACAGGGGCAGAAGTCCAAGCAGTGTTCTGCTGCCCAGAACACAATGCACCAGCCCCCATGAATCCTCCCACAGGTGGTGGGTCCACAGGAGGACGGCTCACGTCACAACAGGCCTTGATGTATCTTCTGCCATGGGGGCTACAAGTGTCTGCAGACACTGGGGGCAAGGTGGGGTTAAGTGTCTTGCCCAAGGACACAACGGTGTTACTAGTTATGCGTGTGATTACTACCTGTATGCGCTTATGAATATGCACGCACTTTAAATGTCGGATAATGTATAGAATTGTTTTGAGATTGTTTATTTTAGAATAGCTTATATTTTAAGATTTTATCCTGCACTAGCCTTTTAAGATTGTACCTTGTATTTGATATGTGATTTATTTTTATTATATTGTATTGTATTTTTATTGTATTTATAATTGCACTTTATCATATTTTTGTATTGTATTTTATGATGTGAGGACTGCAGATGGAAATTAGCTTTGTGCTAAATCTGGTGCAGACATCTTTTTAATGAAACTGCACACTGTCCTTAATAAACTAAACTAAAAAAAAAACAAAATAAAAAAAAACCGGCAGCACTCGTCTGTGGGAGCTGGGATCACACACGGTCAACCCGTCAAGAGCGGGATTCGAACCCCTGGATCACTAGAGAAACACTCTACCAACTCCGCTACTGCCGCCCTAAAAACACAGTGGAGCACTTCTTGCAACTCAGTGGAGCAACAGTGGAGCAACTCAGCCTAAACCTGCATGACATCACAAGGTGAAACAGAGTGCTTTCTGTTTCCAAGAAGAACTCAGCCTAAACCTGCAGGGTTTGCGTATTAAACGTGTGAATGAAACAAATCACAACTCCAGGTCTGTTTTCTGAAGAGGTAGCAATGTTCTAACATGGCTTACAGAGTCAATTTTGCATAATATAACACATGTTTTCCATAGTTACAGTCAATGCAGAATAGGCTAGACTAGAGTAAGACAAATGTTCAGATGCTGCCAATCTTCTGATAGAAATCCTTTGGATCATGGAGTATCATAAGAGCTGAGATTTATCATGTGTGACTGGTGCTAAAGAACCACGTCAGCAGGTTCATCATAGAGCAGTATATTCTAGCATGTAGCCATGTCGTGTTCTATCGATTATTATTTTTCTCATCCTCAAAAGGAAAAGACTAATGAGCTGGGAAAATTCCACTGGAAAGGTTAATGCCATATTGAAATGTCAGGAGATGAATGGTATTGTTCTATTGTCTGTGGGGTGGTAGAGGGAGGTGACGAATGCTCTGGCCTTTTCACTGCTGCTTCAGATTTGTGACCGCGCTCCCCTCACCCCCCATCACCACCGCCTCACCCCTCCTCACTGGCCCTCCATGTGATGTTTTGTCTCACCCTTGGACATGGTTGTTTTCGTGGTTTTGCTCCAGATATTTTGTCTGTCCAGAGTGATATGTGTATCTCTCTGTACTGTACTATTTTTTTAACCTTATTTTAATGCTTGCCCTTATTTGTATTTCATCATACTTTATTATTTTGTTTAATGTTATTCTTTGTTCAGTGTTGCACCATAAAGTTAATGCAACATTCCAGTTCGTGAATTTTGTTGACTGACAATGGCAAAAATATTGATTCTGATTCTGAGGGATAGGGGTTGCCCGGTAAGTCTGTCTGTATTTTGTTTATAGATGATATCAGTCTGGTCCACATGCCCTCATGATCGTCCAGTCAGGTTTGATTTTTTTTTTTTTTCAGTGATGAATGTGAAATGAAGGAGCTGATTGGCTCATTTATTCTCAGATAAAATCACATTCCTCTCCTCAGATGAAGAGTTTAGTGATTCACTCATTGATTCTGCAGAAATCCATGATGCTTTTTCAGTTCTATGTTGTTGTTTTTTTGGCCTTTATTTATTTTTTCTAATACAGACAGACAGACAGACCATGCTTGTCCCTGATTGGCTACTCTACCTGCCAAACATACGCATCTGAACTGTGGGAGATTCACTGTAAAGTATTGAAGTGTGTACTCTGAATTCTATAGGCGAGTAATGACGGACTCTGAAAAAAGCCATAGTTGTAATATGATAATCCAAATTGTTATCTGAACTATACACACCCTAAACACACATGGAAAGACAGTGACATAATTAAATTAAATCAAAATGTCAAAAACTGTTTCTGATTTTTATCAATAATAAGTAATACTTACATAAATATTCTCTGTTTAGAAGTAGTCACCGTATTTTAGCCTTTATTTGGTTAATGTAGTAGTACACACGAATGTAATGTGCCTTCTAATCTCAATATACAATACAAACAATAATTTGAATTCTTCCTTCCTCGTGAGCAGTATCTTCATACAGAGTTAGAGAAGTGTGTGCTACAGATACAAACAGGTATGAACAGCAGAAGAGTGTGTGTGAGGAGGTGTGAAGCCATCAGGATATTAATTTAGGTTTGTGGTCACAGGTCTGTTTCTTGTTTAATTCCCTGGCTTTTAATGCCATGTGAGGTGTGTAGTCCTCCGTTGTCTTTTATTTTGTTTTATTTTATTGATTTTTAAGTATTTATGTCCGTGCTCTAGAAACAAAGCGGATTGGATTGCTCTTAACAGGTTTCTTCTGCATTGTGAATCGTAAACCTCTTTCAGCAAAATACTTTTATGCTCAACAAGGCGAGGAGATCTACCTAAAGATGTGTGTATTATGGGTGCAGGCGCTCCGTAGCCTGGCATCAAACCAGTGTTTTCTATATATTTTTCATACAGAGGATGTCAGTCTGGTCATCACTCCTGCTGAGCTTCAGGCCAAACTCAGACAGAACCATGCTTTTAAAGGTCCTGTATTACACAAACCTGATTCTTGTAAGCTTTAATGTTCTAATGTTGTTCCCTCCTCAAAAACAGCCCTAGAGTTGTATTTTGTTTCAGTCACACTTTTGAGTAAGCCTTTATTATTAGTCTCAAAATGCTCTGTTCCACCTTGTGATGTCATGTAGTGGTAGTTATCACGTTAAAAGCTCCTTTTACCTTTTGTTCAGTAGAGATTGGCAATTCCAAGACTGAACTCAATCAATCAATTCAATCAATTCAAGTGAATGTGTGTGGAGTTTAAAAACACTATGCAGGGTTTATGTGTTAAACATGTGAATGAAACAAACCACAACTGCAGCTATGTTGATGATGAGGAAACACTATAACATAGATCAGAAAATAGTGTAATATGGGCCCTTTAACTTCAGTGATGCATGAGAGATGGACAAGCTCACTGGTCATCCATCATTTAGAACAACATTTCTTTTTCTCTTGTAAGCATCTCTGTTTTACGTTTTTTTGTTTTGTTTGTTTGTTTGTTTTCAACTTTTGAGAACAAAGGACCGGGAAGGCTGGGGGCTGGGAAGAACACTAAGAACATGTATGTAGTAACAGGACACTGAATACCTGCATCAAAATGTATTTTGTGGCACATTCCATAACAGCGCCCAGTCACAGTTAGTGTGTTCACGATACTAAAATGTCTAACTCTGCGCACACTGGTATATGAGTGTGTGTGAATGGGTGAGTGGTTCCTTGTTGTAAAGCACTTTGAGTGTCCCGAAGGTGGAAAAGCACAAGTATAAAAATGTGACCATTTACCACTTGAATACAAAAACGGGAAAAAGGTGTATTCTCGGCTCACCAGGCACAGGTCTGGGTGTTTCTCAGATGGTGTAATAACACAAAGAAGTCTTGCAGAGGGTAGCAGAGTTTTTAATTGTTTAGAATAACAGGCCCGGATGAACTGTGAGAAGGAGCTACTTTCTCATCTTTGTTTAATTCTATAACAGTGTGAGGCTTGTGGGTGCTGATATAGATTTCTATTTAATCTAATGCATTTTTCTTGACCTTTTTAATTGTTTGGTGAGCTAGTCTATCTGCTGAGCCATCACCAGGACCTCCAGCTCCAGGCGCATGGAGGTAATGGTGTTCCGGAGGCGCTGGGCTTCACACAGAGTAATGGTCCCCAACACAAGCTGCTGGCACTGCATCTCTCCTCATCGACACAATTACCGCTGGACCATGGCTGACCAACTGCCCCTAAGCCAACAGGAGAAAATAGCTTTCAATGGACCGGAGTTAGAAGAGAAAGGTCTACACCAGAAATAAAGCAGAAGTGAAATAGAACAGAGAAAACGCCAGTGAACCAGGTTTAACCCTCTGAGACCCAAGCATTCATTTCCTGGATGATTTTTTTTTTTTTTTTAAACCTCTTTAACATGTTTTTCCTAAGCCTCTAATGCAGAAAATAAGTTGTTTTATCTTTTTTTTTCTTTATTGTGAGGAATCTGTGGAAAAATTGCAACAGTGGGCTTTAGTGGTTACCAATATTACAACTTCACATTTAATAAAAGCCAACTTTGTATTAGTTTTTGCTCACTCCATAAAATCAAAATAGATTTTTTTAATGCACTAACTGAACATGAGAATGTTTTGAACTTAATGTTTTTCTTTTTCTTTTCTTTTTTTTTTTTTTTTTTTTTTAACTCAAAACTTAATACAACAATCCTGTATATGAACAGACATGGGACCAAGTCACACATGTGCAAGTCTCAAGTAAGTCTCAAGTCTTCACCTTCAAGTCACAAGTAAGTCCCAAGTATTTTTTTCTTGGGCAAGTCAAGTCAAGTCAAGTCACAGGCTATGTCAAGTCAAGTCCTGTAATAGGTCAAGTCAAGTCCAAGTCAAGTCACCTTTGGCGTATTGTTGTAATTTTAGCTGCAGAATCTGATCTTAATAAAGTGAAAGGCAATATATAAGAAAGTGTAAGTAATCATCACTGGCTAATGTGCCCAACCTGTTATCAAATATTTGTATTGTAAATACTCATGTTCAGTAAAATACATCGTAGACTCAAACAAAACAGTGATAATGTAATTATTGGTTATTTATTGGCAAAAGTGATCTGTACATCGAAAACCAAACTGTTTCACATGTTTTCAACATTGTTTGAGCATTGAGTTGAAACCAGTAACAGCTAAAACAAACTTGTACTAAACTTTGTTACACTCCCTAACTCACTCTGTCCACTCACACACACACACACACACACACACACACACACACACACACACACACACACACACACACACACACACACACACACACACACACCACTCCTCGCGTGCGTAATGGGTCAGGCGCGCTCCTCGAGAGCTCGTGTATTTAGACTACACCTTTGTAAGAGACTGACTAAGAGTAAAAAGTGATGAGAGTTTTGTTTATTATTATTATTTGAACGTAGACCCTCGGTCAAGTGATCTCCTGCACACCACAAAACCAAACCAACAACTGATCTGAGCAACGCCAAGAGACAGAACATTAACGCCACATAGCCCTCCACCACAAGCGCAAACACAGCGCAATTGGGCAATGCGCAACACAGCGCAACTCTCACATCTGAGGGGGACGAAACTAGGACTGGACCAGGTCTAGACCTGGACTAAACCGGGATTAAACCACCACGGGCCACTCTTTGCTGATTTTGTGCGGCTGGTTTGTGGCTGGGGCTGAGAGTACGCGGTCCGGGCGCCGCGGATCGTTTTCGTGCTCGCAGCCCCGGTGTACGCGCGGCCTCGTACGCGCGCGGTGGTGGTGCACGTGGTGCACGCGTTGCGTCCCAGGACATGGCAGTGCCGTTGAATGAGCACGAAAACATTATGTGACCACGCAAGTCATTCAAGTCATCGTGTCTCAAGTCAAGTCAAGTCCCGAGTCCTAGACTTCCAAGTCCGAGTCAAGTCTCAAGTATTTAATTTTTTGTCGAGTCAAGTCACAAGTCATAAAAACACGACTCGAGTCGACTCGAGTCCAAGTCACTAAGTCTCAAGTCCCCATGTCTGTATATGAACACGAACATTAAATGATGGACTCTTTATCATGTCACTCATCAAACTCATGAAACTGAAGAAAGCAGTTTTTATCATCTCTGAAGCACAAGCGGACATCACACTTCATGCAAGAGGTGGATGTGCATCCGCTCATGCAGCACCTGCACTGGCCCCCTTTTTTTTTTATCTTTATGAGGAAAGTGTCCAATGCTGTCCTTTTGGATATCAGGAGACGGAGTGTTGTACACCATCTTTTTAACACTTAGTGGTGATCTTTCCTCATCCATTGAAGGTCTACATCTCTTTAGGGTGTTAGTTTGGATGAGAGAGGCAGAGAGCTGTGCCTGGAACCCTCTCCTGTTCAGCACTTCCTTCACAGGGATCTGCAGGGTCTTGCAGTCACGCTTGTATTGCAGCCAAGCATTTACCACGGCAATGATGATGGTGTGCCAAAAGATGTACTGTACATGTACCACCGTTTGTACCTCATGTGCAACTTGTACTTGGCTGTGAAGGAATCCAGCAAGTCAATCCCACCCATAAGTTTATTGTATGTCTTCACAATTGATGGCCTTCTCCCTTCAGTGAAGGACTTGGTGGATTTGTTCCACCGTGCAACCTTGTCGACTGGGTTTGGACCATCAAAAGTGGAGAGAAGTGTGACTGACCGGTTATCATACCACTATACCGCACAGATCTTATGTTCTTCCGACACTCTGAAGTCAATGCTTCCTCTTCCTTGTTTTTTCAGCTCCTTCTCTTCTGCTAACCTGAGGCTTGACACACGCTCAGGATCAAGAGTGCCAACAAAGTGTATGCTACACTCGAGCAGTTTAACAAGCAGAAGCACAGTGGTGAAAAAGGTGTCTGCATACACCTTATAGTTTTGCCCTGTAGGAAGTGTTGATGCGAGCTTTATGGCCGTACCTCCTGATATGCCAACCTCAGAGCTAGCAGGCTTACCCTGCACACTCCCTTGGTATACAGTGGTCCCTCACTCTATCGCAGTTCACTTTTCGCGGCCTCGCTGTTTTGGAGATTTATTTTTTTATTATTTCAATTTTTTTTTATAGTGTATCAACATTGTGTTCTGCGTCCTGATTGGCTTCTCCTCCGGGCCGTGTCTCCTGTACAGTACAGAATGTGTTCAGTTTTATATAGATGTTATAGAGGGGGGACCCGGGGCGGGTGGCTCCGGGAGTCCCGCTGGATGCACGAGGAGTGGAGACATGATTCACTGGATCCGTAGGAAGTCCAGACCGGGACTAAGACATGAGGACCAGACTGGGACCAGACCGGGACCAGACCGGGACTAGACTGGACTAAACCAGGACAAAACCAGGTCTAAACCTGGACTAAACCAGGACTAGACCAGGTCTAAACCTGGACTAAACCAGGATTAGACCAGGTCTAAACCAGGAATAAACATGCGGCTCTTTGCCTTGTTTCGTGCGGCTCTTGTGCGTGTTCGCTTCGACTGCGTCGTTGGACGCGGTCCTGAGGGGGAGACACGGCCTGGGCGCTGCCCGCCTCAGTCTCGTGCTCGCAGCCCCGGGTGGGACGCACGGCCTCGCGCCGGTCATGCTGCTCACGGATTTGACCACGATGAGCGGGTGCGCATGGACACGTGCACCCGCTCATCACCAATCACCGCTCCAATCACCAATCACCGCTCATCACCGCTCATTTTCTTTGTTTGTTTTGATTTAGGTTTGAGGATAGAGTTATAAATGTGAGACAAATTATGTCTGAGACCTCAATTTCTGTTCAAGGAAGGATTCTTTTTATTGACAAAAATAGCCTCTTTAACTCCCCTCTCAAACCAGTTCTTTTCTCTGGATCTGTACCTCACTGTCCTCAAAGGAGTGGCCCGTGGCTTTAAGGTGGAGACTGCAAACTGAGGTCCACTCTGGCTCTCCCGTCTGTGTTGGTACATCCTCTTGTGAACAGCCACTTCACAAAGGTTAGGGATTCTCTGTGTAAAAGGGGCAACCTTTGTAACCCAGTGTTGTGTTTTTGCAACATTTACATAAATCACTCTAAATCATGTGTATTATACTTTTATAAAAATATATTTAACTTTTCTAACACTAAACATGTTATGAATGAAAGAAAAAAATATTACAGATTGTATACTTACTTTTAGAATTGTTAAAATTGATCCAGAAAAGAGCTGGGTGGTCAGTAGAAGGCAGCCGTGTCATTTGACTTTGGAATGTGAAAAAAAAAAAGAAAGAAAGAAAAATATCCCTCCAAAAATGTTGTATGATGCAATGCAGAGTGTGGGGTGCTGGGATATGCAGTTTTTGTTACATTCAGTCAGTGTGAGGCACTAGACAGCTCTAAGTAAATGTTGCAATTCTGCAAATGTGGGTCTCAGAGGGTTAAAATGGGACTAAACAAGCTCTAAATCAGATGAAATCCAAAAGTATACCAGGGCTAAGGGATTTATAAACACTCCATCTCTTTATCTCACAGAATTCATAGCTGTATTGTGTTTATGGTTGTTGTCAAAAGTATCAAAATCAGATACTAATTGATAAGAACTAGTATCAAAACTCATTTTTGCAGGTATCAATACTAAAAAGTTCCAGTGACAGGACAGAAATGACCCTTTTCTGAATGTCTTTAGAATGATGTTGAGCTATATCAGAATATAGCTATTAGATAAGTATAAAAGCATATAGACTAGCATACTCTCATGGACCACTATGGAACCTACCTGGACCAGGGGGGATTACACAGATATAAGACCACATGGGAATAGAAAAGAAAGTACTGCAATTTAATGTTGAGAATCTAGAGAATTCGAGTTTTTATTTTTTTATTTTTTTAAATATCGTATCAGAATCTGTATCATAATTGTTTTAAATTTAAAAATTGTAACAGCACTACTTGTATTGTACTGTATTGTACATGTTTATTCTGCAGATTTGCTCTAACATGTTAATATAAGCACATAGTGATTTGAATTTGCTTAGAATGATGGCAATGATTGAGGAACTGCACAGGGTTTCTACCTGTGATGTTAAAAAAAAGTGTTTTGTGGTGGCTCAAAGCCAACGGACTGCGCAAAGTTCATCAAACAAGTGTCAATAAAATAAAATATAGCTCCATATAACTGTTTTATTGTAATGTTACAACATGGTCAAAGTAGGGCTGCAAAAAAAATTGTAATCAAATCCAAATTACAATTTGAATGGACACAATCAGCAAATCGCAAAGGCTGCAAGTAGCACAAGTCTTATTCTGCATAAAAAAATGGCTAACCCTCTACATCTACAAACATGTTCAGAAATGACTCTTGAAATGAGTCTTGTATTACGTTTGTCAGTTCGTATTTCAGTATTTTGATCTATTCTCTTGGCTGTGTTTAAAATGTAAACTTTTGAACTGATTATTAACACATGAATTGCAAAACTATTTGTAATTGCAATGCTTGTCAGAGGATGTATTAGATATTTTTCCTAAATTGTTCAGCCCACTTAAAACATAAAAAAGTCCATGGAAGTGTCAATCTCTACTGAACTAAAGGTAAAAGGAGATGTTAACTTGAAAACTGCTGCTTCATGTCATCACAAGGTGGAACAGAGCATTTTGAGCTTTGAAGATGTAGACAGACTAATAATGCAGGATTACTCAAGCACGTGTGAATGAAACAAAACACAACTCCAGGTCTGTCTATGATGCAGTAACAACATTATAATGGTTTAAAGCTCACAAGAATCCATTTTGTGTAATATAGAACCTTTAAACTATGTAAAAACCAGGTCTAAACTCCAGGTTAAAAACCACAACTATTGCAAATAAAACAGATTCGTAACTAATTCATTTCTACCCAGAACCACTAGAGAGCCCTGGGTGAACCCTGACACATGCTACTCCCCTCTGCATCCAGCAGACAGCCTAAAAATGCCTCCACAAGAGCAACAATGCCCGAGCAAACTGAGCGGCTAATTGGTCCACACTGAAACCAATAGCATCTGCAGGTCGCCATGATACATTAATTATTGTTGATGCACATGTTTAGCCCCCGCTGGTGAAAAATTACATGACAAAAGAGCCAATTTCCTTCTTTCTCTCAAGATGGAGCACTAAGGGGGAAGCCCCCCCTTCCCGCCTCCACACTCCAGCCGACAAAGCGTAATTATACAGATGGATAGAAACTCCGGGGCAGACAGGGAATCGCTCCAATTATGCCGACTTGATTAAAAGTTGGACCCCATGCCAGGGCCCGGCTGGAGCAGGAGGGAGGAGAGGACATCGAGGAAAGGCTCACATCTGTACGGAGGAGGAGGGACTAAACACTGACCACTATGGATGTGGAATACGGCAGGTGTATTCATGTCTTACAAAGGAGCTTCCTTGTATATGTACACTTAACCTGGGAAATCCCAGGCTGCTTCCGTTTGTTCCGATCTGAAAGACAGCCTGGCAACTAGGCTAAGCGAGCTCTCCTGATTTTGGGAACCAGTCAGAGAGCGGGGAGGGGTGGAAAGACGGTGACGCGTACTACGCGACAAGATAAGATAAGATAAGACTTTATTGATCTCACACAGGAGAAATTTACTTGCCACAGTAGCTCCAGGACATTTGGACAAGAAAGAAAGTGCATGCAGGCAGGAATGGGATAAAGTAAGTAATAATAATAAGTAATAATAGTAATAATGGAAATAGTAATAATAATAATAACAATACAAGCATCAACATGGAAAAGAGGATATTGCACGTCTGGCCTATATATTAGAGTTATACAGTCTGATGGCGGTGGGGATGAAGGATCTGCGGTAGCGCTCCTTCTTGCACTGGGGGTGCCTTAGTCAGCTACTGAAGGAGCTGCTCAGGTCCTCTATAGTCCGGTGCAGAGGGTGAGAGGTGTCGTCCATGATGGACATGAATTTGGCCAGCACTCTCTTCTCAGCCACCTCCTCTACAGAGTCCAGAGGACAGCCCAGGACAACACACTTTATCAACACACACGGGGTTAGGTTCCAGAGGTGGCCCGCGGTGGGAGAGGTCCACGAGGTAGGACAACTTTGTATTTTCAATTGTTCTACATGTTTTAGGGCTGTAAATGCCTCACCACACACATTCTACGCTTTTCTCAGACTGGAGTTGGGCTTTTCTCGCATTTCTCTCTCGTTTGAACACTCGAACTTTCATAGATTTTCAACGGAATGTGTTGATAGTGAAGCGTGGGGGGAGACACGGCTCAATATAGCGCCGAACGCGCAAGGGGAGCGGAGACACAGGATTACTATCAACAACACATCATCAGTAGGGTAAAACTAACCTGTCTCACGACGGTCTAAACCCAGCTCACGTTCCCTATTAGTGAGTGAACAATCCAACGCTTGGTGAATTCTGCTTCACAATGATAGGAAGAGCCGACATCGAAGGATCAAAAAGCGACGTCGACACGGCGTACACCGGGGCTGTGGGCGCGGGATAGAGCCGCGACACCTGGGCCGTGCCTTCCCCTCGGGGCCGAGCACGCGCGGGCGAGCATGGGGTGATTTAATCCTGGTCTGGTCCCGGTTTGGTCTGGGTCTGGACCTGGTCCGGTCCTGGTTTAGTCCAGATCCAGTCCAGGTTTAGACCTGGTTTAGACCTGGTCTAGACCTGGTTTAGTTCTGGTCTAGACCTGGAAGTCAGATAGAACCAGAGCCCGCCCCGAGCGAGACCCCGCGGTCTTGCCCGCCGATAGAGCACCTTTCTCGGCCTGTTAACTCACAGTGTCAGCCCCCCGGCTCTGGAAGTCACATAGAACCAGAGCCCGCCCCGCCCCGCTCTTATTCCCGCTGAAAGAGCGTCTTTCTCGGCCTCTTAGCTCTAGCGCAGAACGCGCAAGGTGCGCGGAGACACGAGCAACGCGCTCATCCAACGGCACTGCCATGTCCCGGGATAATCCTGCTTTAGACCTGGTCTAGTCCCGGTTTAGTCCAGGTCTAGACCTGGTCCAGTCCTGGTTTAGTCCAGGTCCAGTCCAGGTTTAGACCTGGTCTAGACCTGGTTTAGTTCTGGTCTAGACCTGGTTTATTCCACGTTTAGTCCTGGGTCTACAGTCTCTTAGCCAATCAGGACGCAGAACACAATGTTACACTATAATCAAAGGAGAAGTTCAATTTGTCAACTGGACAAAGTTTGTTTGGTTGAAAACGTTTCGCCGCTCATCCGAGAGGCTTCGTCAGCTCTGCTGAGCTCCTTTGATCATGGATTCTACCTGGACGACTGAGGGACTTTTCACGAATGTTACACTATAAAAAAAAAAGTTACATTATAAAAAAAAACAACCTTGGAACGGATCAGGCCTTTTCCATTGAAATAGCAACTTACGAAAAATTCACATTACGAAACCACTTCTGGAATGAATTAATTTCGTAAGGTGAGGTACCACTGTATGTGCTATAGATAAATTAATAATCTGCACTTCATTTAGCATCAGTTAGAAAGCAAAAACACTGACAATTATTTTTTTTAAGATTTGGAAATAAATTCAGGCGTCAAGGGATTAAAGATGATACCATGACATGGTACTTCTAGATGCTTTTATATGGTGCATTAGTAGTTCTCTAATATTGTATGTGAAGCCTTCTTCGCCAAATCAAGCTTTGGTGCATAATATAGCCTCTTGGAGACAGTCCTATGGAGAATGTTCCTTTTAACGAGCCATTCTGGGCGTGTTGCTTTAATGCAAAGGAGGAGGGCAGAGACAGGCCAGTGTAGGCGGGTGGGGGTGTGGCCAAATACCACAGTCACTGTTTCTGTGTTTAGCGCTGGTAATGTTTCCGTGTCTGTAGTGGCAGAAAGTGGAGAAGCGATCATAAAACTTTTCAGTTCGAAACCCGAGTCTGATCCCGAAGGTGAAGAAGTTGTAACTTAGCGGCTTCAGCAGGACGTCTCCGAATGGTTAGTTTGAAATGTTATGCATGGAAACAATAATATTGTTAGCTTGTTTATGTATACCAGGGCTCTCAAGTTTTGAGCAGGGTTGTGCGTGTGACTGTAATGCCTGTAAACTGTAAATGCCGTGTGAGCGTGTGAACACGTCGAATTGCGTGTTGAGAGCCCTGTTTGTCTAAAGAGCAAACTTAAACTACAAAGCAACTAATGAGAGTTATATAAATGAAGTTATTACCTGATGGTTCTCAGTTTGTTTTATCATCACCGCACTTTGTCAGTGCGCGCTGAGAGGGGGGGGGAGGGGGGACCGGGGCGGGGGGGAGCGGGACATTTTTAACGGATTCATGTAAGAGTCTGGTTAATGCACCGGGCCCGCGTCTCACCGCGTCTCACCATGGGCAGTTCGGCTCTGGGCCGCGAGTATTCCGCGCGTAAGCCGCCAGGGGAATCCCTGTTACGCAACAGGAAGGGAGTTCCCCTGTTACGCAGCGTGGTGCGTGCTCCGGCTACGTTTTTCCGCACGGTCGGGAGCAGACGCGCCGTCCCCCCCTCCCCCTGGGGCGGCGCTGAAAACGCGCGGAGCCTGCATAAACTAAGCCACACAGACCGATTTTCTGGGCAAAAATAAAATAAAAATAAAAACAAAAACACAAATCAGTGTGCGAAATGCCATGTGTGGCGTGTGCGCGTGTGAATACCTCGAATTGCGTGTGTCCCACTCTCAATGCGTGAGCCTTGAGAGCCCTGTGTTGATTTGTACATTTATTTGCACTTGCTATGAATGCGCACTACACAGAAAGCAATTGGGAACACCCGTCATGCTATTAAATATGGAATTAATCAACACTGGCGGGGTAATAACTTCCTGGAGCCTCATTACTTGACTATGTGACTATGTTTACATGTACTTAATATCCTGAATATAAGGCTTATCCCAGTTTTGATCAAATTTGGGATACAGTGTTTATATGAACACAGAGTAATGGGGTTGTTGATATTCTGGTTTACATGAAAAACACTAGTACACCGATGGGTTCTTACATTGAAGCATTTTCTGTACATGTGTGTAACCTGTTTACCAACAACAACATTCTAACATGTGCGAAAATACAAAGCCAGGATACTTAAGTGCATGTAAATAACATTTACATATATATATAGATATTATGTATGTTGCACCTCAGAAATGTGCACCTACCCCCCTTTTGTTATCTTTTCTTGCACTATGTTATAAATGTATGTAAATAATCTACTTACATGTCTACACTGGAGAATAGGCTGCTTTTAATCTCATTATGTACAGTAATAATAGAAGGTATTCTAACCTATTCTGGCTCATATTTAATGATAAAGTTCTCATCACATCTGTCTGTATTACCTTATATTTACCTGATTTACCACTGTTATACCTATATTTTTTGGATAGGTGCCACTGTGGAAATTGTGCTACCATGCCCTCGGAAGCTGATAACATTTGCTGCTTGGATACCTCAGGTAACACTCAAAATTGAAAACAACTTTGTATCTTCATTTGACAACTACTTATGCCTAAAAATGACATTTACCATTTCTAATCCTAATTAGGTTACTAGAACACGACAGGTTACGAGGGACAGCTCACATGTATGGTGGACCATCCTGGATTGGAGCCTGTCTGCGTCAATGTGTACTCTCTGCAAAATGCTGGCCAAATATACAGAGCTGACTATGGTCCTTTACTATTGAGAGGAATACACCAGTACTTTTTTTTTTTTTTTTTTTTTACAAAAGTTAATAAAAGAATAAATAAACTGTTGGCAGTTAATTCTACCCATAAATCTAGAGCCGTGTGCCTTTTCTTTCAATGGTGTAGACCAGGGGTGCTCACACTTTTTCAGCATGCGAGCTACTTATAAAATTACCAAGTCAAAATCTACCTACAACAAAAATGCAAATCATTTATTTATTTATAAATATATTGACAATTCTTTACATGTACAATGCCTGTTGATGTACCTTGCATAACTTCATTTACATTGTGTAAATTCTTTGTCATTACCTTACTCTTACACATTTACCAAATGCATGTCGTGACAAACACTTTTATTAGGCAAAAATTCAACCAAATGTTGTGGCAGACCTGCTCTGTGCTGTAGGCCTGCTCTGTGCGGACACTGTAACATAAATTTAGATTAGTTTTTGCTTCGCGTTTCGCTTCGCTGGGGCTTCCTGGGAGGCAAAATCTGGGTCATTATTCCAGCTTGTGTGGTCCTACGCATCTGGTCAGTGTTGATGTGCCGGTCTGTGTAGAGACATCAATGACAAATTAGTACTCCATTTATTACTTTGTATATACTCCAGGTGCAAATTGTAAGAAGATACAAGATAAGTATGTGTAGTGAACAACATTAATACTTAGCAAGGACCACGCCATCAACATAATGCAGTGAAGATATTTATTATTAATAATGATAATGATAGTGGATGTCTGGGTGAATAGGCGGTGATGGCTGGGTTGAGACAATGGGTAGGGCCTCTGTCTCAATCCTCCATTGGCCCAGCAGAATGGGACCCCCAAAAGTTTTAGAAAGAGCATAAAGTGGAATGGGCCTGGAGGAGATCGTTGAGGTCATGGCGAACATACACAAGGTAGGTGCTGGAGGCCCGATGACCAAGTTCGAATTTTCCGGTTGGGTATATCTGCCCTGGCCGCGGACGTAGTGGTGCCAGTGCAAAGGAAATGAATGGAGAACGGATGGGGGGCCAGAAGAACGCAAGATTTCTCTGAAATGTTTAGTAAGCTAGGATCTGGAAGCCATCTTGCCTGTTTCTGTAAAGAAGAGCGGATCATTGTGGGAGGAATTGGAAGTGCGTCAAAAAGCGAGGTATTTAATGAAAGGTTTCGTATGGGCTTAGTGGAGATTCGAGGTGAAATAGATGGATAGGGGAGGTGTTTCCCAACTGATTTGTTTTACTCCTGCGGCGAGTAAAGGTGAGTAAGTCGTGAAAGTGTACGGTGAGTTCTGAAAGTCTAAGGTGGATGGACGGAAAGAAGATGCTGGATCTCAGAGCGAATTCCGAACAGCGTAGAAAGCTGAGAAGGCTAGGACGAACATGCATTCGAGAGTAAGGTCCGTGGAAGGCGAGAGGCAGCTGGAGCGCAGAGTGAGACTGCAACGGTAGAGAAGGTCCAAAGTAAGTGGTAGGCGTTTCAAAGGAAGGCGAGGTTCGGTTTTGCAATCCTTTAATCAGCATGGAAACATGAGGATGAGATAGAGACTGGCAGTCTTTGCCAGAAGTCAGCTTTATCCCTGAGAGGTAAGCCTGGATGGTGGAGACGCGGATGTTCCTGGAGTGGCGCAAGAAGGTGATGAAATTGCAGATGGTGGTGACGTCAGATGAGCAGAGGGGAAGCTGATGAAGGTGGTGTTGACTAATCTATTATTGTTAGAATGAATACCTGGATTAGTCAGACCCCCAAAGAATGGTGGAACGGTAGGATGGAGTTCCGATGAAGCTGAAGGCTCATTGTGCGGTTCGAGGGCTCTGGAAACTATGCGGAATCCAACTACTGCCGGAGATTCAGATTAAACGCTGGAGAAACGAGCTGTGTCGTGAAG
This sequence comes from Paratrypauchen microcephalus, assembly GCA_036785185.1. NCBI lineage: Eukaryota > Metazoa > Chordata > Actinopteri > Gobiiformes > Gobiidae > Paratrypauchen > Paratrypauchen microcephalus. The sequence continues at coordinate 2,329,642 of JAVJIX010000155.1, read as the reverse complement.
GTGCCATGAGGAGAATGAGTCAGGAGTGATGTAGAGAAACTGTGACGTGGAGGGTCTTCTCCCCTGACAAAGAGCTGGAATTTCACTGGAGTGGGGTTGCACGCGCTGGCGCGGATGGTTGACGGACGTGACCATGATAATGCTGATGTGCGTGCTTCAGCATGGGTGTAGATGGCAAGCGTAGGAACCTGTAGGTGAAGAAAGCGTGGCTCGAATGCTGATTTATGAAATGAGGGTCGGATGGATGAGGGATGAGGGTCGGAGAGATGAGGGTCGGGGGGGACTTGTCGGGAGGCAGACCTGTCGTGGGTCAGGAGAGAGGCAGAGAGAAGAAGACCCGTGGTGGGTCAGGAGAGAGAGGCAGAGAAAGACCCATCGTGGGTCGGAAGGGAGTGAGACCCGTTGTGGGTCAGGAGAGAGAGAGGCAGAGAAAGACCCGTCGTGGGTCGGAAGGGAGTGAGACCCGTTGTGGGTCAGGAGCGATAGAGGCAGAGAAAGACCCGTCATGGGTTGGGAGTGAGACCCGTCATGGGACCAGAGAGAGAGAGGCAGAGAAAGACCCGTCGTACGACCCCACGCAAGAGCCAGGCGAGCCGTCGTGACAGCCGGGTGAGCATGCCGTCTTGAGGGCCGGGCGAGCTGTTGTAAGAGCCGGCGAGCCATCGTAAGTGCCGGGCGAGCTGTCAGTTGGCTTGGAACCTGTGGGACGGCTGAGGACCTGAGGATGGAAGTGCAAATTGGGGGTGTTCGCAGGGCGGCTACGAGTTGAACGCTGGACAGATGAGAGCAGGTGCATTTGAAGACTGTATTAGTAGTCACAATGTGAGAGCAGAGAATGATGGATTGCGATGACGTAGCATGAGCAGGGGAAGGTGAGAGCGAGAGCAGAAGACGGGAAATGGATTAGAGGCTCTGCCTAATGTGGGTAGAGCATGAGAAGCCATCTAGCTCATGATGAGTGAAAAAGAAAAACGAAGAGATGGGGAGAAGATGCATGTGGATGGGGAATTGTGCAGCCTGCGAGACGGGGACAAGAGGAATGAGACACAAAGGGTGCAGGCACAGGGGAAATGACCTACTGAAAGCAGGCTGAGATGGATACAAGGGAATTCAAATGAGTGCATGGTAGACAGAAGATATTTACTGGCCACTGGTGGTGATGCTGAGCTAGAAGACTGTAGTGGAGGAGAGGTCGGAGTGGCGATGTCTGCAGCTGCACGTGGGAAATATGACGGGAACCCGGAAACTCGTTCCAGAGTGCTGGGGTTATGTTCTTGATTTAAACGGTTGAAGGTCCTGTCGTGATGTATCAGCCTGAAGGGGCACGGCGGGTGCCGGGCAGTACCGATCGCTGTGGTCGCTGGAGGCCGACTGCGCCAAAAGCCATGGTTGCTGGAGCTGGACTGCGCGCTGAGCAAGATCCATGTACTTACCGTTGATAATCTGCTGCCGGAGGGACAGGGAAACAGGAGACGGATGATTGATGGATGGATTGATGCTGGCTGTACTGGAGGAATGGCCGAGGCTAAAGGGTAAACAGGAGACATAATAAAAACAAAAACATTTGGGTGTTTGGGAAAGGGGGGTGGGGGATAACAGCAGAAGAAGGAAATGGATAAGAGTGCTCGGCAGCTTGTGGGGCCTGTGAGGCCACCGAGGAGAATGTAGAAGCTGCGTTGGAGACGATGGGTGGAGCACACGCAGCCATCTGATTTATGGTGGATGGAAAAAAAAAAGAGAAAATGAAGGAGGGATTGGGGAAAAGATGTGCGTGGGGATTTTGTGCAGCCTGCGCAGACAGGGATGAGAGGAGAGAGGCGACCCAATGGTCTGAGACAGAGGGAGCAGGCACAGGGGAAAAAAACGACATGCCCCGCTAGGTGGGGGTGAGGAGGCGGACTGAGAAACTGGAGGTGTGCCGATGGCTGTGGCTGCGTGCGCGCCGGAATGAGAGCGAGAGGGGTTGGTAGCTCGGGGTGGCGAGGCTCTAACCGAAGCAGAATAGAGTCGAAACAGCTTTGATTTGTTATCCTGGCGGCTGTTCTTTACGTTGTGCCATGTGTTTACCACAGAGGGGCTACAAAGACATCCTAAAAAGGCATATGGAAGCACTATTTTATGAAATATTAAAATTATCACATTCAACTATGGGAAGCATTGGAGCCAGAGGAAGAAATATAGACAGCTAATCTATAAAAATATAAACAGCCTCTTCCCATTCTGGACTATTGATTTAGTTTTACCTGGTTTGTTCACCATACAAATAGCACATGAATGACAGCACATGACTTTGTGCATATGCAGAAAACCCTTTTGTATTGTATTTGTATTCAATCTGAATCTGAAACAGTCCAAACTCAGCCTGAGTAGCCGAGGTCTGCGTAGGTAATGAGCAAGGAATGTCAACATTAGGATCAGAAAAAACATCTGTGTGAGAGGATGGTAGGACACAGCTCTCGCAGCTGCGTCTGCTCTTCTATTACCTACAGAAAAGATGATTTTGTGATTTACATTTGCGATTTTCATTTCAATAAGTAAAAAAAAGCAACATGCATAATAATGACTTTGCATGTAACCAGAAGACTTCAAGGCCTCTTCACACTGAGTCCATATAATCCTGGAGTGGTCTAAGAGGTGCATTTGCAACTATCATATCAAAAACGTGCAGGCAGACAGAAAAATGAACAACAATGTGCAAAGGCTGAACTGTAGTGGCCTTTTTGATAAAACTGAGGTTTGCTTATTTGTTGAATTATGCGTTCAAACTGTTAAAAGGTTACAAGACAAAGTAGGTTATATTGATTTGAACTTCTTATTATTTATTCTTAATTTTCGTATTATTACACTATTTTGATTTCTTCTCTCAAACAGAATACATTCTGTTCCACCTTGTGATCTCGTGGTAATACAGGAAGTGCTCCACTGTGTTTTTAAAGTCCATACACTGGAATCATTTAGATAATTTCAGCCCTGAAATTGACACTCTCTACTGAACTAAAGATAAAAGGAGCTTTTGCTTGAAAAATACCACTATATGACATCACAAGGTGGAGTATTTTGAGCTTTGGAGATGTAGACAGAATAATAAAGGGTTACTCTTATGTGTGAATGAAACAAAACACAAGGTATGTTTTTGATTTGAACATTTGAACATTCACAGGAATCGTTTTTACAAACTATATGACCTGATTATGTTTAAGGTCTGATTTTGTTACAGATTTGACCCATGTTTTCTCGAGGCATTTTCATCTTCATGACAAAACCCCAACTTAATTTTCCCCTAAAAACACTCCATCCGTCTGCACATTCACGTAAATTTCCCGTTGGCACGTTATTGCTGAGATAGTGTTGTCTCTCGTCTAATGACCATCCCTCACTCTCTCTATCTGCTCCAATACTGTCACGGTCGTCTGAATCATAGCGCTGTGTCTGGACTCTGCTCTTCTCATTTCCTCCTCCCATCCATCCAACAGACAGCCCGCCTCCTCCTCCAGCCAATCACACGCTCCGTACCAGCCTGGCGCAGGATGGGCCCCAATAACCTCCTCCGCACAGGAAGTTCTGAACGCTGCTGTGTGACAAGTTGCATTTGTTTATCTTTATCACAAATCCCAGAGGGAAAGAATGAGTTTTTCTACACGATGACACGTCTTTTGTTACAGATATTAGCTAAGAAAGATTGATTAGTGTGAAGTCAGATGAAACACAGAACTCTGCCAAAAATATGTCACACAAGAAGCCATAAATATAGGCTCAACACTTTGGCATATTTTCAGTGATAAGAGTAATTCATGTTGCTGCAGCCAGGGATGGGAAGAATACTGTATTTAGAAAATTTATTTAGTTACAGAATAGAGAATACCTGATTTAACATGTATTTTTAAACATATTCTGATACATGGTCCAATCAGAGTTCTGTATCCTGAATACTTAGAATACTTTCTGGCAGAGTTGCATTTAAATTATAGAGGAAAAACACAGTATAGGATTAAAAAGATCTTTATATTTGTTTCAGTGTTTGTTATGCATTTCCTCTCACTAACTGAAGAAGGGAAAATTACATTTTTTTTTTTTCTAATTCTCTCACTGATTCGGTGCAGTTTGAAGCCTAAATTGTGTGATCAAGTACTGCCATGTTTTTCATTGATTTTAAGAGAGTAACTGTACCAGATTACAGTTATTCAAATATGTATTCTGAACATGTATTCCTAGTACATGTTCATTCAGTTACTTCCCAACACTGGCTGCAGCTCACTCTTTTGTGCACTGGGTTCTTGATGTTCACACTACTAAAGGTCGGAGTTGGCATTTTAATTTATCTCACTCATCCGTAGCTCTCACAAACCCTTACACATTGGTACTATACACATGCATTCATTTCTGGTCACATGCACGGCTTTAGAACAGCTTTTTTAGAGGCGACAAAGAGGAACTGGGTGAATCGCCCAAGAGCAGCTAATGGTAAGGTTATCTTATACATTTCCTGTTTGCACCATATCAACAATATTTACACCCTGTTATTTATTTATTTATTTATTTATTCTACTGACAGCTGCACATTATCTGTAAATATGTACATAGCACCTAGCCTATATTTTTCATACTGTATATTCGGTAAAGATTGTTTCTATTTGATTATACTTTTTTACATGCTTCTCTTTACCTTATTTATCTATTTTAACTTTTTGCATGCTCTTGGCATCCAGGGTGGGCAGCAAAGTAAGAATTTCATTGTACAGGTGTTGAAGATTCTCGCCCATACCACCAGAGGTTGACAGAGGGCGCGTAAACGTGCCTCCACACTGCTAAAGGGACTGACTTAATATATGAATATTAAAAATAACAAAAGATACAAAGATACATTTCCTAATGTTGAGCCGTAAAAGCGCAAATATATTCAATAAGGGTACAAAATATAAAAAAGTCCTTGGCCAATCACAGAGCTCAGAACGGGAAAACCCACTGGAAATCCCCCTCTGAGGGTTTATAACCTGTGGTTTTTGGTCGCTTCTTGGGTCTTGTCTCAGATTTGCTGAGGTGCAAGTACTTCACTCACATCGACTGGTAGATCCGTGTGTTTTACGCTGTATCAAGGTAGGTGGCTGGGCATATGATTCACTGAATGACTTTTTATAACACAACAGGACTCTATCTGCATGGATAAACCGCTTGTGAGAACTGGAGCGGGCATAAGGTGTGCAACTGCATGTGCTTGAGCTGGATGCAGGCATAGAGTTTTTAGCTAAGTTGTGGGTCTCTGTCATTCGGTGTCATTTGTCTAAGCCTTTTATAAGCAGCGTATGATACATGTTGATAATCAATTGTAAAAGACAGTAACTGATAACGAATAAAGTACCACGATATAAAGCAAATCATTCTGAGAACCCATTCCTTTAGAAAAGTTTAACTTCAAGAGGACACTTTCAACGATCGACCGCTTCAAACCGGTAAGTCTCTCTCACTTCACCTAGTCTAAACTCTTTTTAGAAGGGTACCACCAACCTCGAGAGTATGAAGGGTTTTAGAGGGGGTTAATCTTAGTGGTCCTTAAGGAGCCTCATCCTCAGGTAAAAGGTAGAAATGTATTTCTTGATTGCTCTACTTCTGAGCTAATTCGACAACAGTGAAACGTGCTTCTTTACTGTGCATATGACAATAAAAGCTTTGAATCTTTGAATCTTGAATCTATCTAGTGGTGAATTAGTGGTAATGAAGGTACATGAAGTCATTTTTGGAGTTTTATTGTCTTTAAAAGAAATTGTATCTTAAAACTAATCAGATTAAACATGAGTGACCCTTATCTGGCATTGGTGTGATGTTAAAGAGAATAGTTTGTGTAGATTTTGACTTAACTCTGCAAAATCTGGACATCTGGTTTACTTTTCACCTTTATTAATAGGGTCTATCACTCATGTCAATGTAATAAACATACAAAAAACATTAATTTAACTTTACTTATTGATTTTATTTTATACAATTGCCATTTCTTAACAGTCAGTGAACGTTAAGCAAATTCACTTTTTCTCTTCAAACTTTTCTCTCTCTCTGCCTCTGTCTTAATAAGCTATAATTATAGCATTAAAGGAAAATTAACGTTTTTTTTACAATCTTCTTTCGGCAATAAAACTAGTAGTTTTACTCACCCATAGCAGTTTGGTGTCAATTGGAGCAGTATCGCAGAACTTATGTTGAGCCGTTCTGTTCTACTAATGATCCCGTATCCGTTAGCGTGAGTGCTCGGGGCATTACTTTGCGGTGTCCAAATAACACAAACTTTAGCACTTTTCAAATCACAGAAGATTGCTGTATCAGGGTAGACTTTTAGTGGATTCCAAAATGGCCTGAAACCCGATATCCAGCTATAGTTTCATTTGATGATGTCATCAGAGAGGACAGTGCGCATGCGTGAACTCAGCTGTTTTGTAAACACCGCTAGTCCGAAAGAAGCTAACACCGCTCTGAACTTTACTTTTCTGTTGCGATATCGGGTTTCAGGCCGTTTTGGAATCTACTAAAAGTCTACCCTGACACAGCGATCTTCTGTGATTTGAAAAGTGCTAAAGTTTGTGTTATTTGGACACCGCAAATCAGTGCCCCGAGCACTCACGCTAACGGATACGGGATCATTAGTAGAACAGAACGGCTACAACATAAGTTCTGCGATACTGCTCCAATTGACACCAAACTGCTATGGGTGAGTAAAACTACTTGTTTTATTGCCGAAAGAAGGCTCAGATTGTAAAAAAAACATTACTTTTCCTTTAATGCTAATTGACAATACACAGTCATGCATTTGTTGTTGAAATTTTCTGCGACAATGGTTAAAGTAGGAACCTGATGGCTAATCAGAAAGCTTGCTGTCGACGTGCATCTGGTCCAAAGCTTCATATTACATGGTACATATCTCTGCACATGATCCTGATGTAATAAGAAAATGCTCTAATGAAAAAGCTAACTACAATGAAATTGCTATGAAACTATCACACCTATTTGTTAACAGTTTCTGTTAGTTAATAAGCCTATTTAAAATGCAGTGGGAGTGGGGGGGTCTGGTTCAGGGCCATAATGGGTGTTTTCACAACTCTGGACCTGACCTGGCTGCCCTATTGTTTTCTTTATTTTGATTTAGGTTTGAAGATAGAGTTATAGATGGGAGACGAGACCTCCATTTCTGTTCAAGGAAGGATTCTCTTTCTTGACAAAAATAGCCTCTTTAACTCCCCTCTCAAACCAGTTCTTTTCTCTGGCCAAGATCTGTACCTCACTGTCCTCAAAAGAGTGTCCCGTGGCTTCTAGGTGGAGATGTACGGCAGATGAAGGTCCACTCTGGCTGGCCCATCTGTGTTGGTACATCCTCTTGTGAAGTGGCTGTTTTGTTTCTCCAATGTAGCGCTCATTGCAGTTTTCACTACACTGAATGGAGTAGACCATTCAGTGGTGACAGGCCTGAAAGTGTTCCATGTAGAACAATATAGCCTCAATAGACTTGCCAATGTTATGAAGTAACCTATATGGTCCATACTCTAGATTTATTAGATGGCCTGACCTGCAACTCCTCCACAGGAATGATCCTGCCCTGCTCCTGACAGTGCCCATGAAGAATGGAAAACAATAATGAGTTGCTTTGGAACAGACTACAGCCGCCCATGACTGGATGAAGAATCAATAAATAGTTCTTTAAAGGAACTGTGTGTATGATTTTACACATTTTTTTTAGCTTTCTATGTTGCTCATGATATGTTGCTCCTCATTAAAAAAAAAAAAAAAAAACACACACACATCCCAGCAGAGGTTTTAGAGATCCATGCATGTTTAAGTAATCTAGTGATCTCTCCCAGGCCCTCAAACCCTCCTTACAGCAGTAGACTAATCTGTGCAAAGCTCCACCCACAAACCTACATCACCCATGCTTCCACACAACAATTCTCCACAAATATACAAAAACATTATAGAAAACTGCACACTACAACTGTGATGTGCAGTCATTTCATTAGTGGGATGCACGCTAATTGTGTTGTAATAATGCTCTGAAGGGGGAGTGACTCAGTGTCAAAAATGAAACATAATAAACATGTTAATGTTGTACTGCCTATATAATTTACATAAACATAATACATAATATTAAATGTAACATGTGATCTAAACATGTTACGTGATAGCAGTTAATACCCCATTGAAATGTTATACCCCCTTTAAGCAAAAATGTTGGACATGACCAATTTGTTTATATTATAATGTGTACTTTGTTTCAAGACAATTATCCAATCAGAAAGCAGAATGAGCATCACCTCAGTCTCTCGGTTTGCCAGGTTCAATGCTGAAATTCAGTGTGTTTAAACCTAAAAGTCCTCTCTCTGCTCTGAATGGTCACTTCCTAAACCCCAGCACCTGCACCAGTCATGAATCAGTGCTAGTGCAGCCTCTGCAGCACAGGGAGGGAATTCTGGAGGTTCAGAGCTTCACATGAGCCATGACCTGTCCATATACTGAGAATGAGACAAACTTGGATGTGCCTCTATCTGCAGGTGAAGGCTATGATGACACAGGTTCACTTGTAATTGTAATATATTTTCTTAAAAGCAGTAACAGCACAGGCCACATACTGTATAGTTCCCCTAATATATGAACCAACAGCACAGTTACATAAGCCATGTCTCTCCTCTCTCTGATCTCTCTTTGCAGTCCCCGAACCCAGTCTGCAACTACAGAGAGCCACTCGCTCGTACACAGTCAGTTCTGTCTCCATTGACTCTATTAAAGCAGAGCTGCTGAACATGCTCAGCCCTTCAAAGCCCTTGCAGAGCCTCATGAGTCTGTAGTGTCCTCTGGTATCTGCACCACACTGCCCCCAGGTTAACGTTCACTATAGAGGCTGAATCTGGTTTCAAGACACATGCTTGATCAAACACGGCTATGTTCTATATAACAGCAAATGTTTTACTTCAGTGTCACAAGTGTCATAGTGTGATGTTTTATTATTTACTGAGGATTGTTAGTAGTGAAGTTTATTAAAGGCCCCATATTTTTCTAAGCTAACTGATAATTAAGCATTTAGCAAAGTTTCCTTATTAAAACCAGTCTTGGAATTCTTTTGTTTCATTTGAATTTTCTCTGTCCACAGAAAAAAACATTGGCTAAAACTGCCTAAAACTTAGGACTTGCCATACAAATTAAAGGTGCTGTAGTCCTACCTGTTTTTGTCTTAAAATGTGAAAAGCAGAAGTATTTGTTTATAGTATTCCAAGAATCCTACCTACCAGACACCAAAATTCCCTTTAAAATGTCTCCACCGTTTGCTTTGCATTATTGGATATCAAATTAATAGAGCTTTACTGTCACCATAACAGTAACAGGGACAGTTAAAGCTCTAAAATCCAGAAAAACTCAGCAAATTGCAATACATTTTTATATAATATTTATGCTTCCATGGCAATCGAGTGATTGGCTGCTTTTTTTGCTACCTGGCTCACACACTGAGCAGTTTTGTTTTCTTTTTTAACTCAGTTTTTAACATCATATCATGGGATTTTAACCAACTAAGAAATGCATCATGCAGTTCAAAGGACACAAGTAAGGACTGTCTGATTTTGTGAATTGAGGCCTGTCAGAGGAAAGACTCAAAGACTGAGACACAAAGGCCACTGAAACATACAGTGGAAATGTTTGCTGCAAAACTTAAATTTCCCTCAGGATCAATAAAGTATCTCTCTCTCTCACTGATATATCACAGTAAATATGTATATTTTATGTTTTTGTTTTGTAGATATGTATTGTTTTGGGACTCGCTGTTAAAATTACTGAAATGTTTCTAACACCATTTCAGTCCTCAGCCCCTTATGATTTAATCCACAAAACACGACCACTGTCACGAGTCGTCTTTTCCGTTTTTCTTGTCTTAGCTTGTAATTAGCCTGCGGTACATCCAGCCGATGATCTGGCCTTTTTGTATTAGCCGGGCACCGAAGCGTGAAAGTAACTGGAGCACAAATTGGATCTTAGGGCCATGTGCGATTTTACTCCTCTGAGCCAATATTTGCAAAGTGATTAGAAGAATGCTGCAGCAGCGTTTTTGTCTCCAATGGTTTTAAGACCTAAAATTGTGTAATCCTGTTTATAAGCTAATGTGAACAGGTCCAGTGATCAGGCTCCATGGAGAAAAATGGGAAAAGGTTGGGACTAACTCTGGATGGCTTTAGCACGAGAGGAGTGGAAATATTCAGATGCATCTAAATGGGTTTTATCACTCATCTGTGTCAGGTTTTCTATTAGTGCTGGAATAAACTGACAAACCAAGCGTCAAATATGACTGAACGGTGGAGTTGTGTTTTGAGGTAGAATTCTAATTTTTATTTGGTGCAAAAACAAAGTGAAAGAAAATATGTTAATTCATTAACATCATTTTTGTGATTAAGCAACAATTATTTTGAGCTTTCTACGTTTCTATGTTATAAAGTTGTTCCTGTCATGAGCCGTTTCCCAATTCAGCGAGTGACGGTTCGGAGCGTGGTCTCAGCCTGCAGTAGAGGCGATGCATACTCGCTCAGCCCTGAGTGCAGTCCGTGGACCGCATGGGCGTCTGCGAAATGGAACAGGTCCCGCCTCAGCTCAATGAGCCGGGTGGTCTGCTCCTTGTTCCCTAAAGACAAAAATATTATTCTATTGCGACTAGTAATACTTGGAATTGGGACATGGCGATACTGTAGAATATCCAGCATTACAACAGCAAAGGAAATATAGAAGTGTAAGGGGAAAAGCATGTGAACGGTAATACAGGTGCCGTGAACTATGCCGTTACGGCTACCGTCACACATGTTTAGCGTAGTTTATGAAGAGTTTCATGTAGCATAGTTGTAGGTGAGGTGAACCAGTACATACATTTTATAGTGAAGTCGCAACTGTCACATGGCGATGTTGCTGGCGAGTCCATCTTTGTAGTCATATATCCTGCCGCGCTGTGCATGCTGGGGCTTTTGAGTGTGCGAAGCGTGCATGTTTGCACGCTTGGTCCACGCCCTGATTTCCATGGAAACGACTGCGCTGTTCGGACCGCGTCTTAACTGTGCATGGGACAAAAACAAAATGGAACAGCAGTTGTCGCGCCGGATATGACGCACATCCCCCTCCAAGCACGCTCCGAACCGTGCACTCGCTGAATTGGGAAATGGCAATGGTCTCCCTGTCTCTCCCTTTCCCCCTCCCTTCTGTGTCACCTACCTTGGGAGAAGTCGCCTTTTACCAGAAAAAAAATTATAGCTGCTCTGGATAATAATATACCTTAGGCATTTTTTTTGACATATCTAAGGTTTTTGATATGGTAAATCATGAAATCCTGCTAGCAAAAATGTCATGTTATGGTTTTAAAAAACAGGTTTTAAAATGGTCAGTAAATTACCTAAGCAACAGAGAACAATTTGTTGTTTTTAATGGTACTTGTTCACAGCTAGATGAGCTTCGGTGTGGGGTTTAAGGGTCCATATTAGGTCCCTTGTTGTGTTTAATATATGTAAATGACCATGCAAAAGCAACAACTTTGTCACCTGTACTCTTTGCTGATGACACAAGTCTCTTTATCATGAAAAGAATTTAGATTCAATCATTGATAAAGCTAATCATAGGCTCACTCAATTGGCTTATTGGTTTTAGCTGAATAGGTTAGCACTCAATGTAAATAAATCCAATTTTAATATTTGGAGGAATAAGAACAAAAATTGTAGTTTAGACAAATTCAAAGTCTACATTGATAGCAAGGAACTTTCTCAAGTGTTGTCAATTAAGTTTCTAAAATGGTTTCAAAATCTTTGGGTATTATAAAAAGGGCTAAACTCTTTCTAAAAACTAGCACTCTATTAACTTTATACAGTATTATAGTCTTATTTATCTTTATATCTCCTCCTACAATATAATTTGGGCCAGCACTTATGCGTCTTATTCACAAGACATCCATAGAATTCAGAAATATTTTGTAAAAATTGCTACTAATTCCTCTTATTTAGCCCCAAGCAAACCTTAATTTTCTCAACTGCATCTGCTCACAATATATGAAGTGAAGTACCAAACTCGAGTTCTTATGTTTAAGTCATTTGTTTTCATTCACCTCTTCCTGATTATTATCAAAATTATTTTCAGTCTATCTCTTACTATCACACTCATTTTACAAGAAGAAACCATTGTTTACGGGTTCCTTTCTGTAGGACCTCTGTCGCAAAATGTTCTTTTGTTCACAAAGGTGCAGTGCTGTGGAATAACATTCAATATCTTACTGAAACATGTTTTAGTTGAAATACTTTTAAAATCAAGTTAAGATATCTTGTAGACTTCAGTCCTTTACCCCACCCATATCCTTGTATGTACAGAGGCTGTTATATTTTTTTATTTTACTATTATGTACTTTTGTGTGAGTGTGTGATTGTACTGTGTGAGTCAGAATGTGTTTGTGTGTGAGCTGGATGCATGTGTGTGTTTGTGTGTGAGCTGGATGCATGTGTATTAGGGATGTCAACAATTAATCGATTAACGATTAATTGTCGATTAAGATGTTGGTCGAACAAAATGCAATAATTGTAATTAATCGCTAATCGTGGACACGCGCACCCGCCTGGTCACGAAACAAGGCACCGCGCACTGCGCTGCGCCAAGCTCGACTCACAGCCAACAGCACTGCTCAGCAGTCCTGGGTGTACGCGCGAGGCGAGATCGAACCGCGGCGCCCCGGAATGCGTAGTCCCACGCTCGGACCCCGAGCCACAAACCAGCCGCACAAAACCAGCAGCGGCACGTGGTGGTTTAATCCTGGTCTAGTCCAGGTCCAGACCCGGTCCAGACCTGGCCCAGTTCTGGTCCAGACCTGGTTTAGTCCACGTTTAGTCCTGGTCTGGTCTCTTAGCCAATCAGGACAGAACACAATGTTACACTATAAAAAAAATGTTACACTATAAAAAGTAGTAGTTTTATACTTTTCTTTAAGGGGTAACTATTTCTTTTCTTCTGAGAGTCTAAACTTCACTGCAGTTGGTTAAAGGAGAGTCCCTGCCTCAAGTGGGGGAGATCAAGTATCTCAGGGGCTTGTTCACAAGTGAAGGGAGGATGGAGGATGAGATCACCAGGTGGTTGGGTGCAGAGCATCTGCAGTCGCTGTATTGGACTGTTGTGGTGAAGAAGGAGCTGAGTCCAAAGGCAAAGCTCTTCCTTTACAAGCATTAAATGAGTTTCCTGCAAAAACGTTACTGGGAGTTCCCTTAGAGATAGGGTGAGGAGCTCAGTCACATGGGAGGAGCTCGGAGTAGAGCTGCTGCTTCTCCACATGGAGAAGAGCAGCTGAGGGAAGGGCATCTCTTCCGGATGTCTCCTGGATGCCTCCCTGGGGAGGTGTTCATGTACCACCGGAGTAGGGCCCTGGGAAAAGCCAAGGCACACTGGAGGGACTATGTCTCTATGCTGGCCTAGAATTGCCTCGGGACCCCCCAGAGGAGCTGGGAGAGAATAAGCGTGTGGGACTCTCTCTCCTGCTGCCAGCCACCTGTCACTCACTCAGCAGGATGGAGGTTGACCAATAGAATGAGTGGGTGGGCAAAAATGTGTTTGAGATTTACATTAAAGAAGCACTGAATCACCAACTGTCCTAGTGCAGGATTTGTTACTGCAAATAAACTGATATGATAAGAACCCTGGCTGAAGTCCTAAATAAATATTAGATGAAAGATTGTGCAATCTACAAATAGTGATTTGTGGTGGGAATATATCCCTGGATAAATGGTAGCTTGTTTTATTATTTTTATTTTAGTTTTTGTTTTGGTATTATTTATAATTAGATATTATTTTACCAATACCCACATATATCCATTATAGTTTTGTATATTTCTATTCCCGTATATTTCCGTGGGGGAGCAAATGGAGCTCTACAGGTATATTGTTTTCAGGAATAGAGTATTTTCAAAACAATAAAAGGTAACATGATGATCTGAATATTTACATTCAACTTTTAATATCAGGGATAAATACTATATGCAGGCTACATATGGTATATTTAGGACTACAAATACTACACATTGTACTTATATTTGCAGATAAAATTCACAGGTGCATATTTAAATGATATCTCCCAGGCCTCCTCATAATGGCCCATTTGAATCCTATATCTTGTCAATAGGCAAATCCATCTGCACATTCACCTAGACTGACCTAGACTGAGCTGACCTGGCCCTCTCCGGCAGCACTGTCCCTCTCACTCTGACCTTTATGCTAATCTAATTGCCAGGGTTAACACACTTCCCCAGTCCGCTGTTGTTCCGTTAGCCTGTGGCACTGCTCCTTATCAATTACCTCCAGTCTCCTCCTCCTCCTCCTCCTCACAGCTATACAAAAACATGTCAGCCACACCAAAGATAGCACCATCCTGCAGCCTGCAAACTGAGGAAGCCCCAACGGCATAAATTACGGAAAGCCCCCGAATGCACTGTGTTCGTCTGCTGTCAAGAACCCAGAGATGTGGCAACAAAAGGACAGGCGGTGTTACACAGTTGGAGCAAAAGAAAAAAAACATGACTTCCGATAAAGATGCTCTGTGGACAAGAAAGTGGGTAGAGAAATGTGTTCCGGGGCATTGTTGGGCCAGATAAGGCAAAACATGGCAAAAAGGAGTGCGGATAGCCTACAGTCTCACACACTATGAGACAACAATATCCAGGGGCAGAAAATGAGATGGCGCGGCTATGTTATGGATGTCTGGATGCCTCTGCTATTGTACGCTTCAGTTCACACTCATTTATCACAGTGAAAAGCCCATTTTTTACCGACAGGTTAAGCGGAATGGTACAAGCGTTTTCAGCCAACAATAAGAGAAGTGGAGATGTCTTCCTCTGTGGCTTCCTGAAGAAAAACCAAAGCGAAACTAGGACAAGCCAACGAGACCAACCTGTCTATATATAAATAGCGGAGGAAAAAAAAAAAAAGCTTAGGGTTATGTTATTTCAAGCAGGAAAAGCATGTTTATCCATCACTCCTTGTCCAGGATGTTGGTTGACCCACATTTTAACATTGTATCATCAAAAACATACCAGGAGTTTTTTATTTATTTATTTTTTATTTATTTTTTAAATTCATGTTTACCTCCTGTGGACCCACCACCCGCGGAAGGATTCATGAGGGCTGGTGCATTGTGTTCTGGGCAGTGGAACACTGCTTGGACTGCTGCGACCGCGACCCAGAGAATGGAAAAAGCGGAAGAAGATGAATGAATGAATGAATAATTCATGTTTAAAGGTGCATTTTCTGGTGAAGGGTGCACCTAATGTTTTTCTCCATGTTTGAAAGTATGATATTAACTCATTCACTGCCGGCCTGTTTTCAGAATTGTATCCCCCAGACTGCCGGAGGTTTCAGTGGATTTTCACTGATTTTACAAAATAAAGCGCCGACTCTCTTCTTTCACCTGGAAAAAAAATTATGTTTCTAACCTTTTCGGTTCTCAAATAACTGATAGTAGAACATAGGGTAGTTTCAGCAAAAACACTGGTTTTTAACCAAAAAATGGAGAAAACGAGCGTTTTGTGCAAAGAAGGATTTCGAGCAGATGTCAGTGACTTTGACATCAATATTTATTGATTTAGTGACACCTCAAACATCTAAAATAACAGAGAAAGAGATTTTTGATGACAAAGTACATTTTTTATTTACAAATATAAGAATATAAGGCTCTGTGAATTGAAAATTCCTTCAAATCAATAGTAGCAAGAGATGTTTACAGGATATAATAATATCTTTTCATATAAAATAGAACTTTGTTGAGGCTTTGTCTGAGGCCCAGAGTACAGACCCATAATATAAACTAATACCCACACACACCCACACACACACACTCACACACACATATATATGTACATACACACAAGCCCATGCATAAACATTTACACACACGCGCGCGCGCTCGTGTGCGCGCGCTCGTGTGCGCGCGCTCGTGTGCGCGCGCTCGTGTGCGCGCGCGTGTGTGTGCGCGCGCGTGTGTGCGCGCGCTCACGCACACACGAGCGCGCGCACGCACGCACGTACACACACATATAACTTCATTCATTACAATTACCACACAGCAGCATCACTGCTCCAAGTCAGTAAACTTCTTCTTTGGCGCTGTCGTAATTCTGAACAGAGTCCCTGCCCCGCGCAGCGCACACATGACACGCCCCCTGCCTCGGTCACAGCAGATCTCGGCACAGACCTCGCTGCTTGATCCGGCTTGTCTCTGCGATCCTCTGATCCAGGATCCTGGGTCCCAAGAGCGATCAGATCGCTCCGTAGGCGCTGATCAACAGTCCTCTGCTTTTCCGGGTTCTCTGGCCTCGCCATCTTGCTCCTCTGGCCAATACACCATACACACACTGCACTCTTCCTCTCTTCTGCGTCTCTGATCGGCAAATAATGATACAAGATCGCTACCTACAGGTTGAGAGGTGTGAATTACACCTTAAAAGTTGCTCCAGGCCGTAACCTAGCAACCCCCGCTGAAAAACGCAATTGACGTCTTTTTCCGTCTCCGGCAGTCTACGTTTGGATTTGAGGGGACGTAATTGAATAAATGTAAGGTAGAGCCTTTAATTTCACACTGTGGAACATTCCAGGCAGATCAATGACATATCCATAGAAACAAGCAGGTGAATGACCCCAAACCATTAAGTTACATAGTGCACCATTAACAAACAAACCCTGCATATTTAGCCTGTGTTTTTTTCTCGAACGGTAAACTCTCCGTTCCACCTTGTGATGTCATTTGGTAATACCATTAGTACTCCCTTATGTTTTCAAACTCCACACACCTTCACTAGAATCATTTGGATCATTTCATCAATCTCTACTGAGCAAAAGGTAAAAGGAGCTGTTAATTTGAAAACTACCACTTCATGACATCACAAGGTGGAGCAGAGCATTTTGAGCTTTGATGTAAACAGTAACATGGCTTTAACTTAAAGATCCCATGACATGGTACTTCTTGATGCTTTTATATGGCGCCTTAGTGGTTCTCTAATACTGTATGTGGAGCCTTCCTCTCCAGATCAAGCCTTGGTGCATGATATAGCCTCTTGGAGACAGGCCTATGGATTCTTTTGGTTTTTACACTCCATTTTGGGCTGTCGCTTGAATGCAAATGAGGAGGACAGAGATGGGCCAGTATAGACGGGTGGGGGTGTGACCAAATGCAGTCACTGTTTCCAGGTTTAGCGCTGGTTTCTGTGTGTGTAGCGGTGGAGAAATGGAGTGCAGTGAAGTGAAGAAGCCATCGTAAAAACTTTTCAGTACGAGTCCGAGTCTGATCCTGAACGCGAAGAAGTTGCAACTCAGCGGTTTCAGCAGGACGTCGCCGAATGGTTAGTTTGAAATGTTATGTCTGGAAACAATACTTTCATTAACTTATTTATGTATACTGTTATGGTTAGCATGTAGCCAGCATAGCCTCTGTTAGCTTTTCATATTGCTCTGAGGAAGAACACTCATCATGCTATTAAATACGGAATTATTTTTTGGATAGGTGCCACTGTGGAAATTGTGCTACCATGCCCTCAGAAGCAGCTTGGATATCTCAGGTAACAAATTGAAAACAACTTTGTATCTTCATTTGACAACTACTTATGCCTAAAAATGACACTTACCATTTGTAATCCTAATTAGGTTACTAGAAGACTACGAGAGGTCGAGGGACGATGTGAGCTACATGTATCGTGGCCCATCCTGGATTGGAGCCTGTCTGTCTCAACATGTACTCTGTGCAAAATGCTGGCCAAATAGGGAATACACAAATGAGAGGAATATGCTTTTTTTTTTTTTTTTTAACAGAAGTTAATAAAAGAATAAATAAACTGTTGACGTGTCGGCACATTTCCACAGAAATGTGCCCGCGTGTGATCCCAGCTCCCACAGATGAGCGCTGCCGTTGTGTCCTTGGGCAAGACACTTAACCCCACCTTGCCCCCAGTGTCTGCGGACACTGGTAGCCCCCATGGCAGAAGATACATCAAGGCCTGTTGTGACATGAGCCGTCCTCCTGTGGACCTGCGTGATGATTCATGGGGTCTGGTGCATTGTGTTCTGGGCAGCAGAACACTGCTTGGACTACTGCCCCCGTGACCCAGAAAATGGAAAAGCGGAAGAAAATGAACGAATTAATGAATATTAGCTTTGAGTTTAAGTGCAGTTTCACTAGCAAGGACCACGCCAACAACGTAATGCGATGAAGATATTTATTAATGGATAAATGATAGGGACCTCCAATGTGCACTGGGGCGGTTTGCAGCCGAGTGTGAAGCAGCTGGGATGAGGATCAGCTCCTCCAAATCTGAGGCCATGGTTCTCAACCGGAAAAAGGTGGCTTGCCCTCTCTGGGTGGGTGGGGAGTCCTTGTCTCAGGTGGAGGAGTTCAAGTATCTCGGGGTCTTGTTCACGAGTGAGAGGAGGATGGAGCGTGAGATTGACAGGCGGATCGGTGCAGCGTCGGCAGTGATGCGGTCGCTGTACCGGCCCGTTGTGGTGAAGAGGGAGCTGAGCCGAAAGGCGAAGCTCTCAATTTACCGGTCAATCTACGTTCCTACCCTCACCTATGGTCATGAGCTCTGGGTAATGACCGAAAGGACAAGATCACGGATACAAGCGGCCAAAATGAGTTTCCTCTGCAGAGTGGCTGGGCGCACCCTCAGAGATAGAGTGAGGAGCTCAGTCACACGGGAGGAGCTCGGAGTAGAGCCGCTGCTTCTCCACGTTGAGAGGAGCCAGCTGAGGTGGCTCGGGCATCTGTTTCGGATGCCTCCTGGACGCCTCCCTCGGAAGGTGTTCCAGGCATGTCCCACCGGGAGAAGGCCCCGGGGAAGACCCAGGACACGCTGGCCTGGGAACGCCTTGGGGTCTCCGCGGAGGAGCTGGAGGAAATGTACGGGGTGAAGGAGGTCTGGGCGTCCCTGCTTAGACTGTTGTCCCCGCGACCCGGCTCCGGATAAGCGGAAGAAAATGGATGGATGGATAAATGATGGATGTCTGGATGAATGAGGTAGTGATGGCTGGGTTGAGTCTCAGGGTGGGGGCTCCGTCTCAATCATCAATTGGCCCAGCCGGAACAGGACCCCCAAAAGATTTAAAAGGAGCATAAGATGGAGTGGGCCTGGTGGAGATCGTTGAGGTTGTGACAAGGTGAGGTAGGAGCTGGAGGCCCAGCCACCGAGGGTCTGAATTTTCCGGTCGGGTACACCTGCCCTGGCAGCGAAAGTGGTGGCACCGATGCGGATAGAATGAATGGAGAATGGACAGGGAGCTATACCGGAAGAGCGTAGGATTTCTCTGAAATGTTTAGTGACCCAAAATCTGAAAGCCATCTTACATTTACATAAAGAAGAGCGGATTGTTGGAGGAGGAACTGGAGGAACGTCAGAAAGCGAGATATTTTACGAAAGGTACAGACTTGTACGATGATCCATTTTACTCCTGTGGAGAGTAAAGTTGTGAGAATGAATAGCGAGATCGGAAAGCCTAGGGTGGACGGACGGGTCGAAAATGCTTGACGTCGGAGCGAATTCAGTGGACAAGGGCAAAAAAGGCTAGGAGGAACATGCATTCGAAGGTAAGGTCCGTGGGTGGTGAGAAGTAGCCGGAGCTTTGTGAATGCAAAGGTGGTGGAATGCAGAGGAGGTCTGAAGTAAGTGATGAGCACTAAGGGGGAAGATGAGGTTCGGCTTTTAGCAGTCCTTTAATCAACATGGAAACATGGCAGTGTGATAGAGACTGGCAGTCCTCACCAGAAGTCAGCTTGTAAATGAGGTTAACTCCTGAGAGGTAATCTTGAATGGTGGAGATGCCGATGTTCCTGGAGTGGTGCGAGAAGGTGACGAAACTGCAGATGGTGGTGACGTCGAATGAGCTGAGGGGGAGCTGATGAAGATTGAGGAAAGCTTTGAAGTTGTTCCACCCGGTCAGGTAGGTGGAAAGCAAATTTGGGGTGAGGTTGTCAAGGATGGCATGTTGCGAGGTGGAGACAAGAGGGGCAAGAGCAGGGTTGCTTTGTTAAAGATTGTGGCCAAAAATGGAGGAACTGGAATGGGCTGGTCGTCCGAGTGTGGAGCCAAGCTTCTGAATCTCTGAAAAACGAAACGAGAGAGTGAATCTGCAAGGGAGTTATCATGACCTGGAACGTGGGCAGCGCGAATGACGAATTTATTCTGAGCGGACACTAAAGTGAGTGTTCAGAGGAACTGAATGATTGTGGGGGAACGAGATCTTCCCTTGTTAATGATGTGGACCATGGTGGTGCTGTTGGAATGGATAAGGATGCACCTACTAGACCACTCGTGCCACCAAAGAATGGCTGGGATGACAATGGGGTTCGAACAAGGTGGAAGAGCAGTCTGCTGGCCTGAGAGCGAGGAGCTCAGGGGGACATGTACAGTAGTAGCCATTAATTTTTCCCATGTTTCCATGACTGCTCCTTGATTCGTCTGTGGATACTCTGTGACTGGTCCGTGCAGATAATGTATCCCCCGCAATGACGTAGTGAACGCAGTCCTGAATGGTGACACCCCTTGGCAGCCTGTGTGAAAACCAGTTGCACTCCCTCATTTTTCCACAGGGAGGAGCTCCTGATAGCCCCTGCAAGTTCTACCCGAAACACTCGATAGGCAACATTTAAATTACTGCATTTAATGATTGAAATACATTTAATGATTGTGTTCGTTGCCTGTTTCATTTGTGCGTGTGCGACTGGACTCGGGGAAGTGACCGCAGTTCAGTAGACATGCCGTGGCAAACAGGTGCATTTGTGCTTTTTTATTAGGCAAAATTCAACCACATGTCGCGGTTCCTGCTCTGTGCTGTAGGCCTGCTCTGTGCAGACACTGTAACATTTAGATTAGTTTGCTTCGCATTTCGTCTTGCTCTTCTAATCAGAGCGCATTGAGGAGGGAGCCTGTGTGCCCTATGAGTGGAGAGGAGTGAGAGCGTGAAAAGGCGAGGAGCAGCGCGCTGACATGAGGCGGACGGACAGGTAGGATGTTTTATAAAGTTTAACCTGCTCTGTGATACACGATGGAACGCTGGGACACAAGGGACCAGATGAGCGCGCAGGCTGCAGTAAGACGACACACTGGTAATTGCTGTTTATTGCTAACGGCAGCGGCCATAATGAAATATGATCGAAATATGATTATTCAAAAATGATCATTCAAAATAGGCTTTACTCTGTGCTGAATGCCCTGACCCAGACCTGGTCAAAACGTGTCTCAGTTAAAGCCTAATAAAGGGCTTTGATTTGAAGTCTGAGTGCCTCAGATTATGTTTTCAACCTTAATCACCTTTGATCACTGCTTTGCTTTGCACATTCTTGGCGCTCCATTAATGAACCCTGACAACAGCTGTGAAGTGAAAACCATTTCAGGAGACTCATGAAGCTCATTGAGTGAAGCCCAAGGGTTTGTAGCACTGTCCACAAAGCAAAGGGCGGATCCTGTGAGGATTTGAATATAAATCATAGAATTGAGTTTCAAGTGTATCAGTTTTTTTTCTTTGTTAAATAATTTCATACATCTTCATTCATGTACACTACCAGTTTGGACCTTCTAATTCAACTGTTTTTTTAAAATATATATATATACTGTTTTTACTAATTTCTACATTGATTCATGAAGACATCAATGATGCAAGTTATATGGAATTATGTAGTCACAAAAAAGTATAAATAAAAATATATGTAGACACCCTTTTCTTTGTTGACAGTGCTGCAAACCCTTCGCCTTTTCTCAGTGATGAAATCTCTCATGATGAAGTCTCCTGAAAATAGTTTAAATCACAGCTGTGCCACGTGGGTCAAGGAGTTTCAATAGTTCAAACCCGGGTCAAAGCAAAGGGTGATTACTTTTTTACTACATTCCCTATTCAGAGAGAATCTCCAGTGTAAATAATCATGGAAATAAAGCAGAAACATACATGAAAAAGTGGGTTTGAACTTTGGACTGTTCGTGTATTTCTTGTAAAAAGCAGTAAACATTGAATAAGAAGGTGTTTCCAAACATTTGACTAGTTGTGTAAATGAACCCTGCCCAAACCTACACTCAACAAAAATATAAACGCAACACTTTTGTTTTTGCTCCCATTTTTCCTGAGATGGACCCAAAGATCCAAAATTCACTCCAGATACACAACACTACCATTTCTCTCAAACATTGTTCACAAATCTGTCCAAATGTGTGACAGCGAGCACCTCTGCCCCGCCGAGACAATCCACCCCACCTCACGCCACATCAAGATGCCGATCCGACATCATGACCAGTGCACAGGTGTGCCCCAGACTGCCCACAATAAAAGGCCACCCCGAAATGTGCATTTTTTTTTTTTTTTTGCTTTATTGGGGGTCTGGGGACTCAGAACCAGTCAGTATCTGGTGTGACCACCATTTGCCTCATGCAGTGCAACACATCTTCTTCGCATAGAGTTTATCAGATTGTCAATTGTGGCCTGTGGAATGTTGGTCCACTCCTCTTCAATGGCTGTGCGAAGTTGCTGGATATTAGTGGGAGCTGGTACACGCTGTCGTATACGCCGGTCAAGCACATCCCAAACATGCTCAATGGGTGACATGTCCGGTGAGTATGCTGGCCATGCAAGAACTGGGACATTTTCAGCTTCCAAGAATTGTGTACAGATCCTTGCAACATGGGGCCGTGCATTATCTTGCTGAAACATGAGGTGATGTTCATGGATGTATGGCACAACAATGGGCCTCAGGATCTCATCACGGTATCTCTGTGCATTCAAAATGCCATCAATAAAATGCACCTGTGTTCTTCGTCCATAACAGCCTTTGAAGAGGAGTGGACCAACATTCCACAGGCCACAACTGACAATCTGATCAACTCTATGCGAAGAAGATGTGTTGCACTGCATGAGGCAAATGGTGGTCACACCAGATACTGACTGGTTCTGAGTCCCCAGACCCCCAATAAAGCAAAAAAAAAAAAAATGCACATTTCGGGGTGGCCTTTTATTGTGGGCAGTCTGGGGCGCACCTGTGCACTGGTCATGATGTCGGATCGGCATCTTGATGTGGCGCACCTGTGAGGTGGGGTGGATTGTCTCGGTGGGGCAGAGGTGCTCACTGTCACACATTTGAACAGATTTGTGAACAATGTTTGAGAGAAATGGTAGTGTTGTGTATCTGGAGTGAATTTTGGATCTTTGGGTCCATCTCAGGAAAAATTGGAGCAAAAACAAAAGTGTTGCGTTTATATTTTTGTTGAGTATATTTACACATCAGTGACGTGCGGTGAGGGTCATGGCTGATGAGGCACTGACGTCATCAGTGATGTCACCAGGTGTTGCTAAGTACATTTTTCCACAGGGAGGAGCTCCTGATAGCCCCTGCAAGTTCTACCCGAAACACTCGATAGGCAACATTTAAATTACTGCATTTAATGATTGAAATACATTTAATGATTGTCTTCATTGCCTGTTTCATTTGTGCCTGTGCGACTGGACTCGGGGAAGTGACCGCAGTTCAGTAGACATCGCAATGCCGTGGCAAACAGGTGCATTTGTGCTTTTTTTGCGGTGAGGGTCATGGCTGATGAGGCACTGACGTCATCAGTGACATCACCAGGTGTTGGCAAGTAAATTTGCCAGCTAACCTTCCAGCTATACCATCCACAATGAGGCTTCACCAGGTATTCACTTCACTATTTCTCCATGATTTGTATTTAGTTAAAGCACTTTGAACTAACTTGTGTATGACTGATCTTGCCAGGTGATTACTCTTTCACCTGGAAAAATGCTCTACCATGACATCAGCTGCATGTGTTCTGCAAATGGGAATCTGGAATGTAATTGCCAGAAAACCAAAAGATTCAGCTTTAATTCCACAGACCACACAGAATACCTAACACACAACAAACCAGAAGAAGAGCAGTGGCATACTTCAGAGGTTGAGGGTAAATGGTGTGCCCTACTGTAGGGCCACATTTACCCGGGGATCATCCAAGAGGTGAATGAGACCCACTGCCTGGTGAAATGTATGCACAGAGTGAGGAAAAAATACTTTTTCTGGCTGTTGATGGAGGATGTACATTAGTATCCCTTTGAGGACATGCTGTCCATCATTCCACCAACACAAAATGTTACCTCACCCCACCTGGCCAACGCAGAAGACCAATGGAACACTCTGGTCAGCCATGAGAAGTAAACTATAAGAAGACCGATGTTCTAATGCAGATGACAAGTTTTCAGCTAAGTGTTAGAGTGAATGTGTTGATAGGTTAGGGCAGCCAGCCATCAAAGTATATGTTTAAAAGTAATGTTCTGAACCAAAGGGCAAGTTTCAGAAACGTTTCTTTAATTATTATTATTTATTCTATTTTTTGGGTGTTATTTGAGGAAAGATGCGGCAGAAGGTATTAAAAGTTATTCAAAGAACACTTTGGTGTCTTGGGCATTTATTTGTCACTTTTATATGATGATCTATAAACAAAAATAAGGTAGATAGTCATCCATCTTACTTTAAGTGAAACATGCCATTATTGCAAAGTTGGGTGAGACAGATTTCCAAAGTTGTTAAAATTCATTTAAATCAAGTCATATGTGAAATCAAACAGTTATTCAGAGAGAATGTTACTTTATTTACTTAATGGAAAAGGAATTATATTTCAGAAATCAATAATGTACTTTTTTCAGCTTGCTCAGTGTTGATAACAGGGTTGCACCAAGTATTGTAAACACCAAATGAATCATGCAATAAAAATTGTACCATTGATCCGTAAGCTGAGCTAATCAAGCATTTGATAGTTTATTACCTATTATTGATGAATATATAGCAGAAAATCTGAAAAGTGAAGGTTTATTTTTCAAGACTTTTAAAGCCCAAATGTCTTTAAATTATGAAATGACCTTTATAAAGTCATCGTGGTGAATAATAAGGACACTCTGAATGCATGAAAGTAAGGCTACGTTTACACATAGCCAGGTATGTTGAGAAACGAATATTTGTCTCCCTCCGTTTTCCAAAATAAGGCCCCGTTTACACGTACACTGGTATTTTTTTAAAAACGGAGACATTTCCCTTTGTACCCATCTTTTACACGCAAACTGCAAATTCGCCTTTGAAAATGAAGCAGAACGCTCTGCAAGCCAAGAATCGCACTTGGTGCATCAGCTGCCTAAAACTCAGTTTTCTTCAGTTTACATGGGGGGGGGGGGGGGGGTTCTTCTTGGGGAGGGGGATGATGGTGGTGGTTTTCTAGCAGGTGGGGACAGCTGGCTGAGGGAGAGCTTGAAAATGGAGGTGAAGTTGTCGGCCAGCTCATTTGCACATGCTCTGAGGGCCCTCCCAGGAATACTGTCTGGACCTGGGGCTTTGCGCGGGTTGGTCCTCCTCAGGGCTTTGTGTACCTGGGCTGATGGGCCGTCTTCTCTTTGTGTTGCCTCTTGACTGCTCTTATAGCCTTCTGAAGTCAATACTGTGCAGCTTTGTACTCAGCCTAGATCTAAATGCAGCAGAGCGACGCGCAGCAGGTGCAGTACCTCACGGTTTACCCAGGGCTTCTGGTTGGGGACCTTCCTGACTTGTATAGTGGGTACGATGTTCTCAACACAAGTGCTTATATACCCACTCACATACTGAGCATAGTCATCTACACTGACAGAAGAGTCCTCCCTAGTAGCTGCAGCTCTAAACACATCCCAGTCTGTGGTGGCAAAACAGTCCTGCAGAGTGCTCTCAGCCTCTGGTGTCCAAAGTTGAACCCGTCTGGTGACAGGGTTTGACTGTTTGAGTCTTTGTCTGTAGGCCGGGTACACGAACAGAGAGATATGGTCTGAGTCTCCAAAGGGGGGGTGGGCTGCTGCCCTGAGTGCACCCTCTTACATTACTGTAAACATGGTCCAAAGTGTTCTTGCCACGAGTGGGGATGTTAACATGTTGCTGGTATTTAGTGAGTACAGTCCATAAATTGCACTGATTGAAATCACCAGTGACAATAAAAACAGCATCAGGATGAGCCGTTGTCCTATCGATATGGCCTACCCGTCAAGCTAAGCTACCAAGCGCTACTGCGCATGCGCACGCACCCCTAAGTGCTGTTACAGTTTAAATGCTGTCTATTTGAGCATCCCGAGACAGAAGTGGAGTTGTTTTCAGCAGTGACAACACAAGTAAGTAACATTTTAACAGTGTATTGGTTTTATTGTATGTTTTAACCAATTAAGCATGTAAGGAACGATATGTGAATGTTAGATTTGCGGCAGAATACCTATGTCAGATGATAATAGTTTGGATTTAACATTTGACTGTATCGTTATCATTTTCATTACATCGTATTTTGTTATTTTGTTTCCATGTGAACATAGAAAATGTTATATATATATTAGGGCTGTCAAGTGATTAAAATATTTAATCGCACAACGCTCATAGTTAACTCGCGATTAATCGCATTTTAATCGCAGATTTTTGTCACATGAAAAACCATTGTAATTCTCTTATCAGCATAGAAAAGTGAATGGGCTGGCTTTGTACATTTTTTAAAATTATTATTGCAAAGCATAACATCACAGCGACTGAATATCTTCCGTATTAGATGACAAAAAACAAAAAAAACCCTGAAAAGAGGCTAATGCAAAATAAAGTGCATATTACTAATGCACTTACACTTACATATTAGTTTAGTTAGTTAGCTTATTCAACACGGGCTCAACACAGTCATACCGACCTCTGCTAGTCAACATAGGCTTAAGCTTACCAACCCTGCCACTGATATCTGCCATAGAAACAAATAAAAAATAAAATAAATAAATAATAAATAAATAAATGATTAAAAAAAAATCAACAAAGACTCAACAAAGAATCCAGCCTCTTGAATACTGAACATGAACATAATGTAAATGGTAATACGTAACAGGTGAACAAACCTAAAGGCCTACTTTTTGTCTTTGAGCCAGTTACTCAAACAGACAAGCCTGTTGACATTTTCAGACAACAGGGAAGCTCGTTTTTTCTGAACATGACATGACATTCTGAACAGACAGTGAAAACAATCGTTCACATGGTACTGGCATGGCAGGCGTTGCTAAGTATTTGCGTGCAAGGGAGGCCATCTCACTGTGTGATGCTTCATGTGTGGACCACCATTCCTGAGGAGAGTCCTCAATGCCAATCATAGGTTCTGCCTTGTAGCGCTCAATACACTGCTCCACATTGTCCTGCTCTTCATCTGAGGAAGATTCTTGTGCAAACATGAGAGCTGGCTTCTTCTTCTCTGGCTCAGGCGTGCTTTGGTTATCCAGTTCTGCTGGACTCCCCTTCTCCTGCTGCTGGAGCAAGGCGTGGATGGAATCCCACACGACAACCCGGTCAGGTTTACTCAGACACTTGAGGTCCTTAAACCTTGAAATGAAATGATATAAAATATCAACTTTATTGTCATGCAAGCAAAGGCATGGGTAAAAGAAAAAAATTACCTAATCTCTATTCCAGATTCAAAACCAAAAACTTTAAATGGATGTTAGAGAAGCAACCTCACAAAACAAAGCAGTGCTTAAGACAAACAAAATACTGAGAAGAATGTAGCATGAATATCTTACCTTGGGTCGAGTGCTGTAGCAACCCTGAGCCATGTGATGTTCAACTTCTCCTTGCGGCCTTCCATATCCGCTGAAAAGGTTTCCTTGAACTTGATCAAGTACGCTGGGTCGTCCTCAGTGACTTCCATCACTCGGGCCAGGTGACATAATGCTGGTAGCACCACTGAGCAAGAAACAAACTTCTCTCCTCCCAGAAGATCCGACACATATCTGCAGCAATATGCAAAAGCTCTTAAATGTCATTATTCACACATCTCTGTCACACACACAGGCACCTGATAGATAACCTACAGTTATAGTGATAGCAGGGGATATGAGGGATCACACACACACACACAGTAGAAGGGAGGGTCATACCGACACACACACACACACACACAGGCACACACACACACATTAGGGCCTGTGTCCACAAAATGCGTTTTTAGCGCGGAAAGTGCTGAAAACCTAGCCTCTCGGGCACTTCCCGGCCTTCACTGTCGCTAAGTTTACACAGGGTGTCATCAGGCACGTTAGCGCAATAGCTAATTGAAACAGTCACTGATTATTTCAAAATACAGAAAATGACTGACATCCATGAGCTTTGAGTAAAATGAAGCAAATAAACAGTCTACACACAGAGATGGCCTATCTAGAACAAAAGATGTCATGTTACGTTGTGTGATAGGGTGTGTTACGAGCCCAGTGCTGTAACAGTTGAACAGATTTTAAGTATTAAAATTGGCACTGACAGCGCTAAGGCGGGTTGGTAGGTTGACACAGGCGCTAATGTTTCTGTTCTGTCACCGATCTACTTTGATTATTAAAGAATCAGATATACAAAATTACCTGCAATGCTCCAACGCAGCTTCGAGCTTCTTTGTTTTCTCCAGCTCAGTTGCTGTTGGCATGTTGACTTTGGTTGAGTGTAAGGCCAGTGCATCTCTCAGAGGTTCAACATTCCGATTCACACGCTTAATCATTTCAAGGGTACTATTCCATCTTGTTGCTACCTCCTGCGTGAGCGCTTCTTTTTTCTGATTGTGTGCAATTTGTTGCTGCTGGAGCTCCAGGGCATTTGTCGGACTATGTTTAAAGTGTCCCACAAGTTTTCTGCATTTTGCCAATGCACTGTCGAATGGGCTATTGTGCAGAGAAACCGTGACTGCTCGGTGCACACTGTGTGCGATGCACGGCATGTGTTCAAAGGGGAGCTCTCTGGCTGCAGCCATCATATTGCGTGCACTATCTGTGGTCAGTGATACAACTTTTTTGTCGATGTTCCACTCTCTGGCTACTTTCATAAAGTGCTCTGCAACAGAATCAGCGAAGTGCCTCTCTTCTGTCTTCATAATAGTCAAAGCACGGGACTGAAGTTCCCACTGCGGGATGAAATAATGTGCTGTGACTCCGAGGTAGTTCTCATTACTGAGTGACGTCCAGTAATCTTCTGTTAGCACAACTACGTCTGTCTGTCCCAATGCCTGTTGTAACTGGGACTTCTCAGTTTCAAACAAAGTTTCTATGCGGCTCGTGATAGTAGCTCTGGAAGGAGTTTCGTAGGTCCAGTCGTTGGATGCGATGCGAATTATCTCCGTCAGACCCTCATCATCCACAATGCTAACGGGCCTGCATGCTGTAGCCACCCATTTAGCTATGGCTCCAGTTACCTTGTTTTTAGTTGTAGCATCCATGTGCCGCTGTCAGAACCCATCCATAGTTGTTTGGTTGTGACGCAGGGGAGGCGTAGAATCTGCATCACTGGTGTGTTTGGCCATCAAATGGTATTTCAAACTGGATGTGCTCCGATGGTAACTAAGTTCACATTGACAGTAAGTACAAATAACTTTAGTTTTATCTATCGAACCATCCTTTCGTGTTTTAAATCGAAACTTCCTGTTCAGAAGTGTTCCTTTTGCTGCCATTCAAGTTGGCGCAGTCTTAGCTGGTGCTGCTCTAGTTGGGTTTTTCTTTGTTTGATATTTGGAAACATATCGCTCCGTACCGCCACCATGTGTACGGGCGCGATATTACAGTCTGTAGTTTTTCTAACGTTCCTGGCAGTTTAAAAAGCTTATGGAAAAACTACATCAGGTCACACAGCGTTAATCAGCGTTAAAAAAATTATCGCCGTTAAAATTAGCTTGAGTTAACGCGATAATAACACGATATTTTTGACAGCACTAATATATATATATATATATATATATATATATATATATATATATATATATTTGATTGACGTCATGTCGAATCCAAACGTTGAGTGCCGTGACGTCTATAGACGTTAAAGACGTTTGTCAGCGGGGGTCGCTAGTATACAACCTGGAGCAACTTTTAAGGTGTAATTCATACCTCCCAACCTGTAGGTAGCGATCTTTTGTATTATTATCTGCCGATCGGAGAACCGATAGAGAGGAAGAGATTAGCGTCTGTACTGTTTAGTGGTGAGAGAAGCAAGATGGCGAGTAGAGGGAACGCGGAAAAGCAGGCGACTCTTGATCAGTGCCTTGATCATCTGGAGCAGTCTGAGCGGCTTTGGGACCCAGGATCCCGGATCAGAGGATCGCGGAGACACACCGGATCAAGCAGGCATGTCAGGGCAGAGATCTGGTCTGCCTGAGGCAGGGGACGTGTCTGGCTTGGGCAGAGAACGCGAATCAGAAGGATTACAGCGCTAATTTTATTGATTACTGACTTGGAGCAGTAGATACTCGTCTCCAGAGAGGCATGAGATGAGAAGAATTAAGTTTACATGATGCTGCTGTGTGGTAATTGTAATTAATGAAGTTATGTGTGTGTGTGTGTGTGTGTGTGTGTATATATATTAGTTTTTATTATGGATCTGTACTCTGAGCATGCCTCAATTTTGTTGTGAAGTGACAAAGTTCTATTTTATATGAAAATATATTATTATATCCTTATACATCTCTTGCCACTATTGATTTGAATGAATTTTCAATTCACAGAGCCTTATATTCTTATATTTGTAAATAAAAAATGTACTTGGTGAAAGAAGAGAGTCTACACTTTATTTTGATGTGTGCCATGTTTATATAGTCAAAGAACTCAGTATTCTGTGGGTCTTGTAAAATCAGTGAAAATACACTAAAACTTCTGGCACTCTGGGGGTTTGAATTCTGAAAACAGGCCGGCACTCAATGAGTTAATTGTTTTCTAACAGGAACACGTTCATCAGCTCAGTGGATGTTTGTTCAATGGAAGTTTTCAGCTTCCTAGAAAAGTAATGTATTTGTTTTGTTAATATCTAGTCATATTATGTAACACCAGTAACATGAATTAACAATACTTATATGAATTCCATTATTCAGATAAAATTCCCAGCAGAAGAAATGTAGATTTGTCCAGTAAATGTGGGTGCTCACTGGATTGTAGTGGTAAGTGCCTTTCTTATATTTTCTTCAGACATGTTTCTGGCATGTATAATATATGGGGATTTCTGCTGACCTCATGCAACAGAGGTCAATTTTTATTAAGGGGTTTGCTACATAAATATGTAAATATGATGGAATAACATGAATGTGGTAAACATTTATAGATGTCAACATGTCAGAAAAGACCCTGCTTCTAAATTTGAAGTCCTTCGTATTTTGTATGTGATAATGTGTCTCATGTATGGCTTGTTATGCTTTTCACATAATGATAGGAATGGCAGACTGTGAAGTCCCAAAGCAGAAATGGACTGTTCAAACTGTTGTTCATGACAAGCAGCAAGATAGCAGCATCTGTGGGATTTTGATTTTAAAGGTAAAGATTCCAGTGTTTCCAGTGATTTCTTTCTCTTATATCTATCTAGTTATATGTAACTGAATGCCTAAAATTGCATTTTGAACTTTGCAGAAGAGATTCTGAAAAACGGTCACATCACATCAATCAAGACACACCTATATGATAGAAAAACAAGCCTGTCAAAATGAGCTACCTCTACACATAATCATATAAATGAGTGAATGGTGGTGATTCTACAGTGGGAGCAATCTAAGTGGGCTGTCAAAATGTGCTACCTCTGTGCTACCTTCAGTCGAAGCCTTATTTGATAGCGTAATACAACTGTTGAAATGAACTGCCTACACATATATAAATGAGTGGAAATGAGTTGAAATTTTACATGACTAAGGTATACAGTATGCTTACTGTATGCAAACAGCATACAACTCTCTAATCCAAAAACCTCAAATCTAAAGACATATCTTGTAAAACTGCGGAGGTTAGTTTTGAATCTATACAACTGTAAACGACAAACGTAAGGTAGCGTATTTTGACGGGTGCATAAATCGATAGACGCCACCACCATCATCTCAACGGTACACCGTCTCCAAATCACTGATGACATCATAGAGCTTACTGAGAGCAGCTGTGTAGTCGGCGCGCGGGTGAATGTAAACTGCAGCCAGAAACACACACGTGAATTCCCGTGGTAGATAACAGGGACGGCATCTTAGCAGTAAAACCTCCAAATCTGGTGAACAGAGCTTATAAACAGTCCGTACATCTCTACACCATGAGTTGTTAATAAAAATACACACACCACTCCCTGTCGTTTTACCGGAGGCTGCAGTTCGATCCCCTCTGTGCAGTGAATGCATCTCTAGCGGAACAGCGGAGTCTGGGACGTTTTCCCAAAGCCAGGTCTCGCCGAAAATATATGTGCAGCACTCTCGTATTCCCTCTGCTATATAATTCTAGCTTGTAAATTGTACAGCTAGGTAACAGTGGTCAGCTAGTGCGGGCCTTTAGCCTAGCATGGAGTCTGCCTCTCTTACCTCGCTTGCGATGCCATCTGCAGCGCACCTTCCTCGGGTCAGCATGCTCACTCGAGGTCGAGGTCAGAGCCTTCCTGGCTCCAGGTCTGGTGGAATATTCCCATCAAAATTAAAACTGTTCAAATTGGCAATGTCCAGTAATGCCTGTCTGCTGTACATCCGCAGTGCATGGCATTTGTGCACTATGTCCAAGACAAGAAATAACATACAAAAAACACATTAAAAAAAAGCGGAAAAAATCGGCATCCCGGAGCGGAGTTATATGTCCATGCCTACTAACTTTTTTTTTTTTTTTTTTTAGAACAGAGTGTTTTCAGTTTGAGAGAAGAACTCAGCCTAAATCTGCAGGGTTTGTGTGTTGAACATGTAATAATAATAATAACAACAACAACAATAATAATAATAATAATGATAATAATAATAATAATGACACTCAAAGACGCTTTACATAGATCCAAAGACAAACAAACACAAATGAAAGTAAGAGATAAACAGGAGACGCAGTTATTTAAAGGCAGTTGGGGGTGTAGAGGATGAAGAGGAGGGGGCTGAGAACTGAAACTTGGGGGACACCTTGAGTGAGTGAAGCAGAGGGGGACTTGCAGTGGTTGATGTGAATGAATTGATGTCTGTCAGTGAGATAGGAGGTGAACTAGGAGAGGGCTACGTCGGTGATGTTGAAGGTGGTCTGCAGGCGGTCAAGAAGGATGGAGTGGTTTATGGTGTCATGTGAATGAAACAAAACACAACTCCAGGTTTGTTTGTGATGAGGAAACAACAATAGAACATAGATCAGAAAATAGCAGCATATGGGGCCTTTAAATAGTCAAAATCAGCTACAGCGCCCTGCCACTGCATTTGTGGGAGGAGATCTGGTAGATCCAAACCAGGACTAACTGAATGGAGACATGTAGCTGATGCCCCCACCCTCACCCCCGTTCCCCACCACTCTATACAACAACATAGTGCGGCATCTTACACCTCCATGTTAGCAGCTTTTCTATACAGCTCAGCACACAGTTCAATTTTGATTTATTTATTTTTTGCTAGAATGAAGTTGCAGCTGCAGTTAAAGGCCCTGTACCCAATTTCCCCCGTGCATTTAATTTATTTGAGCAAAAATGACTTGCCCCAGTACAGATAAATTGTATAAGCAGTCTGCATTTAATTGTGAAGCATTTTACTGACAGATTATCAGGAAGTGTGTGTTAGCATGCTAATTGTTGTTGGTTGATGTTTCCCTAATATATGTTATGTAGAAATAAAATTTAAAAACAGAAAAACATTTGAGTGGTAGTGTAAATTGACTTATTTGCACACAGACATTAAGCAAGAATAGGGTTTACTGTCAGATAATCAGGAAGTGCATCTTAGCATACTAGTTGGTCATACCTTTACCGTGATGGCAAACTCAGCTCTTCTCTCTGAAAGTTGTGAAAAACTCTTAAAAACTCTTGGTGAATAATTAGGAACTGTTTTTTTTAGAACTTTGAACCACTGCAGACTGTTTAAAAGAAACTAGTTCTATTTTCAGCATTTATTTTTATTTATTTTTTTTACATTTTAAAAAATCAGGTACAGAGCCTTTAACATTTGTCCTAGTTTCTCTTTCTACATAAGGTATGTTGTTTTAAGCTCCATTGACCCAATAGTAAATAGAATTGCAGGATCTCAACCAGGATCTGTTTGCTTAGTGGACACACCCACATCACACACTTTGAGAGTAGACGAGACAGCTCGGACACACTGTGGTTAGAGTGAGGAGATAGCAGGAAAACTCGGCAGAACTTCAGGAATTACAATCAGAACCAAAACCAGATTTCAACTTGGACTATGGACTTGGACCTAGATTCAAATTGTTGGATTTTCTTAAGATTTCAATGAAATAGTGCTCTTCTTTAATATCAACAGGACAATGTCAATTACAAAATTCTTAGTAGGAAGTTCATAACAGAAGTTCTTCAGCCAAAAGTAAGAGTAAAACCAGGACAAAGCCAGAATTGAAGTAGGATTTGGTGAAGTTTTTGACCAGGATGAGTCATAAAGATCGTGAAGACAAAGACACACTCATCGGCCTGGAGGAGCAACAAGAAACCAACTATGGGAGCATCAACACGGAACCGACCAATCAGGTGAGAGAAGATTACGGGATGAAAACAGTGTATAGGGAGGGACCACACATATTTATTGTCATCATTAGCCCTAGCATCCAATTAATTACTAATATTGGTTTATTTAAATATATTATATTTTTGATACACTTTGTAACTTTGCTACTTACATACATTTTAAATTGTATTACCATTTATTATTATTTTCATCCTGTTTTATTATATTATGTGTGAACTACTGCAGGGCTCTCAAGTTTTGAAGTTCGGTCGGAGTGAGATTTCCGGGTAGCGGAATTAGGTGCATATCTGAGTGATATGAACACAGGGAAAATAAATAATTATCAGCAATTTATTTTTAATACAAAATAACAAAATTAACAGAATAAAAGAAATATCTGTCCTGCTTAACTTAATACTGTATAAATTAATATAAACAGGGATGAAAGTGACCAGCAATGGAAAAAAGCTGAAAGTCACCGAAAAGCTAGAGGGGTGAACTCTAGATGCTCTGAGATGCAATCTGGGGTCATTTCAGCCACTTTGCACGACCTTCTCACAAAATGTGACTTGCACTGGATGGAATCAGCTCCGGATGCATAGTCTGGACAATAGCTGCTGACAGCCAGACTCAAGCACATTTCTAAATGATCATCAGTCATGGTGGAGCAGTACTTGGACTTAATGATCTTCATGTGGGAAAAGGCTGACTCACATACATAAGTTTTCATAAATCTATCTCCATTTTATCTGATAAATGTTAATTTTAATCTTAAAATAAGCTAAGCAAACTGTACTGCACTTAAACACTCTGTGCCCCGTTTTTGGACCCTCACCCACAGTTTGAGAACCCCCCCCTTTTTTGTAACCTGTTTTTTCAACTTCCTACCTGGAGTCACATTCTCTTACTGGTTTTGCAGTGGTATTTACCTCTGCACATTTACCAAATGCACTGTCACTCTTCCCCGCATATAGCGTACACAGGCTCCTCCTGTGTGAAAAGGAGGACGTGAAGCGATGGTACACGCGGTGCATAACTAACTCTTCTGAGCCACAGAGACCGATTTTCTGGGCACAGAAGCGCTGTGCGCTGCGCTTCAATTGCATCACTAAATTTCAGCGTGACAAATACCATGTGTGGCGTGTGTGCGTGTGAACACGTTGAATTGCGTGTGTCACACTCTCAATGCGTGAGACTTGAGAGCCATGTGTTTCCAGTAATGGTCATTGTGGATTATTACAGTTTGTCCAAGCCTAGCTGTTGTTTACATAGCACTGATGCTAACAGTAACAAAAGCTCGTGGGTTTTAGCTTGGGTTGACAGGAAACAGGAAGCACTGGAACAGGAAGTACAATCAGCACATTAAAGCCAGGCTAATGGTGTAATCAGCCTGGGATGTTGGAGGAGAAAAAGTATTTTATTGAAACAATAGAGGGCTGGGAACACATCAAACATTACTGCGTATTTTTGCCAGAAGGGTCTCTACTCAAAGGATTATGAACATGTTCTTCTGATATGGAGGTGAACTTATGAGACAATATAATACAAAACAATGATAACAGGAGAAGTTCAATTTGTCAACTGGACAAATTGAACTTCTCCTGTTATCATGGATTCTACCTGGACGACTGAGGGACTTTTCACGCAATACAAAACAATGTTTTTTTTAATACAGATTTTATTTGAACTGTTTTCTAGAATGTACCAGTGCAGCCCCTGGACCACAATGTTTTCAGTGATGGGAAGACAAAAGTTGGTGAGTTTGCTTTTCTTTAAGGCATTATACAGTAAAAGGCCTGCTGTTGAAGATTGCTGTCATTGTTTATACAGTGTTTAACCAGTGTTTAAAAACCTTACACTGAATGAGCGGGTTATTCCTGATACACATACACAGACATATTCCAGGATGCCAGGACTCCTCATGCACCAACAATCCAAAAACACAAGAGCTTGAAAAAAAAACAAAAAGACATTGAACAAAGTTGTTTACTGAATCAGTAACAGGAAGTGTTGCGACTAAAGCTAGATACGATCCAATGGAATGTTCAGTACAGATTTCAGCCAAATTACATGTGCTTGAAAAACGCAAGCTAAAACGATAGGGAAAACTGCTTAACACAACATAGTTAGAAGAACCATATGTACAATTTATTTTAAATTCCATAAACATGACCTAACTGTGTCCCCAGAGGTGAACATGTTCAAAACAAATATGGCTTTACTGATAACAACTGTAATGCTGATTTATTATTAATCACATTCTCATTTGGGTTGCCACTTTCAATGTTGAAATCCAGTGTGTTTAAACCTAAAAGTCCTCTCTCTGACCTGAGTGGTCACTACCTAATCCCCAGCACCTGCACTAGTCATGGAGCAGTGCTACTGCAGCCTCTGCAGCTCTTCACATGAGCCATGACCTGTCCATATACTTGGATGTGTCCTCTGTCTGTAGGTTAAGGCTCTGAGGACACTGGAACAGATGTGGTTGTAGTCACTTTTTGGTAACACTTTATAATAAGGCATAACTGCAAATCATTTGTAAATGTTTATTACCCATTAACAAATCATTTACTACATAAACTAAAATGAACTAATCATGCTTACTAAAAAAAGTATGTCATTATTAGTACATGAGTAGTTAATGATTAATACACATTTATGAATCTTTTATTAATTAGCAATGCCACTTTTGTTCTGTCCATGTTTGTAAAAGTTTAATAAACACTTGTTAATGAGCAGGTATTTTTAGTAAATGATTCGTTAATAGTGTTAACAATGACTTTTGAGCATGAAACAGTTCCCATCTTGCACATTAGCGCATAAATTAATTGAACGTTGTTGGTGTCTGATTGGTCAGATTTTGTTCTGGTGTGGGAGGAGCCTTTGGATGTGCAGAAGGCGGAGTCTAACTCAGAAAGTGTCATGCACGCCAAGTGGAGGGAGGCGTTCCTGAGCCGGCTGACGCAGTCTGGACTTCTAATTGAAAAGGTTTGTAGTTCGTTTCATTCACATACATTTGGCTCAGAACAAGAGCAATGCAAAACACCTGGATGTATTTCGTTTGGTTGTGACAGAGGGAAGTGGAGCAGGCGAAGTTGCGTCTGTGCTTTGTGCTCCTCAGCGCCCCCTGGAGTGTGATGTGTTTCTATGCAGAGGAGATCAGCCTGAGGGCCCCACTACAGGTACACGATTTAAATGCACTGCAACACAACCAGCTGCTGTAATGGGAATGCCTTAGTGGTATGGAATAAACAAAAACTAAATAAATAAAAACACACAACTTGACTAACCTGATGCGATGTGCAGTAGTTTCATTAACGGGATGCACACTGATGGTAATGTGGTAGAACTCTGAAGGGGGAGTGACTTAGCATGGGGAGCAAAGGGTCCCCTCCATCAGACTCAGAGCATCAAAAATGAAAGTGAACTTATTAAACATGTAATTATGTTGTTTTTGGTGAATATAGGAATCACTTTCAAAACAGTAAAACTTAACATGGTGATCTAAATATGTTATGTCTTACAGTTAATATCCCTTAGAAGTGTAATACTTTTACTTCATTTTTTTCTGTATGTTCTGTATCATACATGTTTTTGAACACATTTTGTTGCAGTTCAGAAATTTCACATTAACTCCTTCCTCTTTGCAGATCATGACTGCTGAGAATTTGAACTGGTCTGAAAAAGTCCTGCAGAAGTTGTCCATCCCAAACCTCCTGAGCCACGATGTCCCCCTCACACCCCCTGACTACTACACCTGCGAGTTCAGAGCCAACAAGCTGGACAGGTGCTGCGCTTTAAAAAGAACTCTGCATCACATTACAATACAGTCCGAATTAAACAATTCTGATTTGATTTATTCAGGTTTCTGGGCAGCGATGACAGGGACAACTTTTTTAAGCCCACACAGCGCCACCAAGTTGTAAGTATCAGTACTACTGAAGCAACATGGTTTTTCACTACCTAACTGTGTACAGGGAGTCCTCGGGTTACGACGTTGATCCGTTCTTAAGACGCGTCGTAACCCGAATTTCGTCGTAAGCCGGATTTTGCCTTTGATCTTCCAACCAAAGCACCAATAACCTTTCCATCTCAATAATTAGACCACTACGCTGCTTGGTTATCACTGCCGCTTTCATAGGAGCAGATCAGAGCCCACATCAGGTACTTCCGCCCACATTGGGCACGCACACGAGGCTGTCTTCTTCTCCCTACAACCACAACAGAGCGTATTCTTCCACCGCGCGCCGCGCGCCGTTCGCGTTTGTTTACATCTCCTACCACGCTAAACCGCGTAAGACGGAATGACGCGTAATATATACATATTTTTTTTAATGGGGGCGTGTTCGTAACCACGAAACGTCGTAACCCGAGACCGTCGTAACCCGAGGACCCCCTGTATATGGAGTTTTAATAGTATTATCTACTGTTCCTATGGTTCTTTTTTTTTAGCAGCATCAGTGCACACTAGGTAAATGTGCATCTTTCTGGTCAAAATTGAAGTGAGTGCTGTATTCAGTAGCTTCTGCAATTTCCAGTAGTTGGTGACATCACAAAAAACTGCCCTAAGGGCAAATTCACTGCGGAGACAAAAATAAAGTGTACCTTAACCTTAACCCCACTTATGGGTTTTATTGTATAATTTCACCATAGTTCAGGTCAGTTCTTATGTAGACTCGGTTTGATACTGTTCTAGTCCTTGTTTAGTCTTTGCCTTGTCCAGGTTTAGTCTCAATACAACAAATGTGAATGTAACCAGGGGCACTAGTGACCATACCTGTGTCTGTGTGCAGGTGTATGAGATCATGTCACGCACACCCTATGGGTCAGTGAGGAGGGGGCAGGTGGGCATCAACCGACTCATCAATGACAGAGTGTTCACTGCAGCCTTCCCCCTGCACCAGGTCTGTACTGTTTATACTGTGAACAGTGTACTGTGAACTGTGTACTGTGTACGTGTACTGCGTAGTGTGTTCTGTGAACTGTGTACCGTGTACTGCATACTGTGTACTGTGTACAGTGTACCGTGTACACAGAACACAGTACTCAGGCCTGGACTGGCCATCTGGCATACCGGGCATTTTTCCGGTGGGCCGACAGTCCTCGGGGACCGGTGCCAATGCTGTTTTTTTTTTTACTTAGAGACCAGTCACCGGCCCACAGTTTAGAGGAAGCGGCCCATTGGTCCATCTTCAATATAGACAGTGGACTAAACCAATCAGGATATAGAAGCTTACAAGAGCGGGCCCATCTCTTTCTCTGTACTGATCCCTTCCAGTTTCGTAATCATATTGGTATAAGGAGGTGCGGAGAATTTGCGGGCTAAAAGATTAAAAAATCTCCCTACAGAGGCTGCAAAATGTTCTAAAATAACAGACATATTCTCTGGA
Source organism: Paratrypauchen microcephalus (assembly GCA_036785185.1). Lineage (NCBI taxonomy): Eukaryota > Metazoa > Chordata > Actinopteri > Gobiiformes > Gobiidae > Paratrypauchen > Paratrypauchen microcephalus. The sequence goes on along the minus strand of JAVJIX010000155.1, from coordinate 2,289,798 downwards.
GGGGCTGCTGGAGCCTCCACGTTCTCTGCAGCCCAGGCTGAAGGTGGAGAGGGAGAGGAGCAGCCAGAGACTGTGGACAGGGAACCCGAGGGAACCCAAGGGAACCCAAGGGAACCCAAGGGAGAGGAGGAACAGCCAGAGACTGTGGACAGGGAACCCGAGGGACAGAGTGACCAGGGAGGTGTATCACAGCAGGTAAGCAGGTAGTAATGTTAGGATAATACCAGGACTTTTAGGTGAGGGACAGGCATGCCGCATGGATAGAATTTCGCAGAAAGTTTTTTCAGCAAAATCATCGTATCATCATATTTGATACTGTATTTTATATTTGACTACTACTTTTCTATTTAAATCTGATTGTACATATATATTTACTACTATTATCTTATGTATCTTATGTATATAATTGTGTCTCATCTGACACAGGTCTATTGCTCTTTGGTTGCTTTTCCATCTATTTTTCTGTTTTTTACCCTCTGTTATATATCACATATTATATTTGATGAGTGAGCTACCGACCGTACCCAAAACAATTTCCCTTGAGGATCAATAAAGTTTGTCTAAGTCTAAGTCTAAGAATACACTTTAGGTTAACAAGAAACCTTTTAATCATGTAAATGTTTCCACACTACTGACTCCACTGGGGGCATCCATATTGGTCAGACTTTTTTGATAAACAACAAATTCCACACACATCATACATTGAATAGCCTGATTTAAAGGGATATGCCACCCCCAGGTCAAATTTGGGCATCTCCCCATAGTCCAGAGACTAAAACAAGTGATGAAATGTGTTTTCCTGGTCACCCAGCCATTGTCCGAGTCTGTTAGCACTGACCGCCGCGCACAGCTGCTGCTGGAGACTGGAGGCAACGGCGCCAGAGAAAGATTTCGGCCAAAAGGAATTAATTTGCTCGATGCTTTTCCCAATTACTTTCTGTGTAGTGCGCATTCATATCGAGTGCAAATAAATGTGCAAATCAACACGGAGAACTTGCCTTGGTCATTTTGGGTGGGAACTATTTTTCAGTGTGGAAAAATAAAGCCCAAGCACACAGCACGCAGCGTAATGGGGGAACTCCCTTCCTGGTGTGTAAACAGGGATTCCCCTGTCCGCGTGGTGCGTGCTTCGGCTTTCTTTTTCCGCACTGAAAAATAGTTCCCACCCAAAATGACCAAGGCAAGTTCTCCGTGTTGATTTGCACATTTATTTGCACTCGATATGAATGCGCACTACACAGAAAGTAACTGGGAAAAGCATCGAGCAAATTAATTCCTTTTGGCCGAAATCTTTCTCTGGCGCCGTTGCCTCCAGTCTAAGGCGGAGGAGCAGCAGCTGCGCGCGGCGGTCAGTGCTAACAGACTCGGACAATGGCTGGGTGACCAGGAAAACGCTTTTCATCACTTGTTTTAGTCTCTGGACTGTGGGGAGATGCCCAAATTTGACCTGGGGGTGGCATATCCCTTTAAGTGACCTTAAGTGAGAGCATCGTTACTTCCGGTCAGTGATCTTGTCTTGTCTCGTTCTGTCTTAGTATGAGATTTATCTGATCATTATCAAAAAATAAAAATGTAACCTGAAAGTGTTTTGATGGTTTAGATAGTTCCACAGTTTTTCCAGGTAGTTCCCAATATTTTTATTTTTAATTTAGGTTTTTAGGTTTTCTATTTATCACTTAATAAACTGTAATAATCTGTCCCTCTTCCTGTCTAGTCAAGCCAAGCTGTTTAGGAGAGAGAAGAGAGAGTAGACTACTTTTCCCGTCCAGAGCCTGCTAGAATGGAAGAATTTTTAAATCACCACCCAAAACAATAGTAAAATACATTACTAATAGTAAAATACATTACTTTGGGGAACACAAACATAAATTAGTCTGTTGTGCCCTGCTAATTATGAGGGGCCGATCTGAGCCAAAAATGCCAGGGCCGTTTTTTTCTCCCAGTCCAGCCCTGCACAGTACACCGTGCAGATGTACTTTTACACCAACACATATCAGGGAATCAATATAATGGGGTCTTAACACTCCAGGCTCTGGTATCCAACAAGAAGATAGAGCCAACATCTGCCAATAATTTGGTGAATACTGGAAAAGATGATTAAAGAAATTCAGTGCCATTTTTAAACCAGATTAGATTACAGTATTAGCCCTGGATGTTGACTGAACACACCACAATATGGCCTGTTCCACAGTCAGAGCACATGCAGCGTGGATGCATGAACTCTTTACATTGTTTATATTGTTTAATATATTACAATTGTAATAGAATGTTTTTTTTTTCATTTTGTTTGTGTATATTAGACTGAAAATATTTATTAATATGTGTCCTTAAATTGACTTAACCTGACTCTTACTTGGAGAAGGGCCTTCTCCTGCTTGTTTCCATGAAGATGTTGTTTCTCTGCCTATAATATGGCCTCAAACTCTCCAAGGAGATTTCTGAAGTGTTTAAGTGTACCATAACTTTTACAATCTGTAGTACAGTGGTACCTCACCTTACGAATGACCCAACAAACGGAAATTTCAAGTTACGAAATGCCTTCACGTCAAATTTTGGTCTCTAGATACGAATGAAATTTCAAGTTACGAAACGCGAAATCTCCAATCCAATCCAATCCAACTTTATTTATAAAGCACTTTAAAAACAACAAATCTCAAAAATTAAATTAATGCGCGCTCAGATGCGCGCCCCGAAACGAGCGGAGACACAACAACACATCATCAGTATGGTAAAACTCACCTGTCTCACGACGGTCTAAACCCAGCTCACGTTCCCTTAGTGAGTGAACAATCCAGCACTTGGTGAATTCTGCTTCACAGTGATAGGAAGAGCCGACATCGAAGGATCACGTCGACACGGCGCAAGGCCGCGCTACACCGGGACTGCGGGATGCAGCCGTGCCTCCTCCTCGGGGCCGAGCACGCCCGGGCCGAGCACGGGGTGATTTATTCCTGCTCCAGTCCTGGTTTAGACCTGGTTTAGTTCTGGTCTAGACCTGGAAGTCACATAGAACCAGCGCCCGACCCGAGCGAGACCCCGCGGTCTTGCCCGCTGTTATCCATTCCTGCTCTCATCTCCTAACCGTGGTTGGGAGACACAGGGGAGATCGTCTTCTCCATGGCGGGAGATAGCTTTCCCTCCGGGGTTAACTCCCTTGTGGACGTTGCGCGCTTACAGTGGTGGAGAATGCAAGTAAAAAAAAGGCAGTTTTGCTGCAGAGTGGGGCTTTATTGTCTCCTCTACGGAGGAGACATTCATCCAGCACGCGCACACAGCGGGCGCGCACACACTCGCAGACTCTCTCTTCTGCACTGAGCTATAGACACAAGATAGACACATCTCACAATACCGCTGATAGAGCACCTTCCTCTGCCTGTTAGCTCACAGTGTCAGCGCCCCGGCTCTGGAGGTCAGATGGAAGCAGAGCCCGCCCCGCACCGCAAGGTGCGCGGAGACACGAGCAATGCGCTCCTCCCGCGGCACTGCCATGTTATAATAATAACAGGTCCAATCCAGGTTTAGTTCTGGCCAGACCTGGTTTATTCCACGTTCTTTTAGTCCTGGTCTAGTCTCTTAGCCCGCCAGGACGCAGAACACAACGTTACACTATAAAAAAAAATGTTACACTATAAAAAAAAAACTTGGAACGGATCAAGCTTTTTCCATTGAAATAGCTACTCAACTTACGAATTTTTCACATTACGAAACCACTTCTGGAACGAATTAATTTCGTAAGGTGAGGTACCACTGTACTGTTATTATTACCCATTAACCCCCAGCCTCACTAACACAAACTATTATGAATGGTCTTGATTTAGTACTTTACTTAATTATGAATTCTTCAACATGAATTGTGACCGTCAGTAGAATTTAACTCCATGTCCATACATTCCTCTGTGCACAGGGCAGTGTGGAGCCCTGCTCTGGGACCCTTCCTCAGCCCCTGACCTTGCGGCAGGTACTCTTCTCTTACTGGGCAGCCTGGAGCTCCTGGAGGAAGTACCAGCCTCTGGACCACATCCGCGAGTACTTTGGGGAGAAGATTGCCCTGTACTTCGCCTGGCTTGGTGAGATCTTTGTTTTTTGGCTTGAGCCAAAATGACATTTATCCAATGAGCTATAAAAGTCTTTCTGTATATGATGATACAATCAGATCAGACATCTTATGGCAGCTCAGTTATAATCTGCCCTATGCACAACGGTTCATGGCCTCCTCACTTTTAGCTTCACTACTTCCTGTCCTCTTGTCCCTGTGTGGGGCTCTTGTAGTCTTTAGCGCTAAAATGAATCAGTATTTAAAGATCAGGCTGTGACTGAGGTGGATATCACTCACAACATGTTAAATACTTTACCCAATGAGGTGAATACTTCATACTTCAGTACTTACCCTTTGTGAACATGGATGACACTTCCATGTTCACAAAGGGGCATGTTTTAGTCTCAGTCCTAATGCTAATGCTAATTTTGAGGCAAAATGAATGATAAATGGTCAAGGTTTTATACAGCGCTTTTCCACCATCAAGGCTCAAATCGCTTTACAACACGGAACCACTCACCCATTCACACACACATTGATACACCAGTGTATGCAGACACTAGGGGAAAGGTGGGTTAAGTGCCTTGCCCAAGGACACAACAGCAGCATTCATCTGTGGGAGCTGGAATCCCACCACCAACCTGTGGGTCAGTAGACCTGACCGCTCAAAATATTATCTATTATATAATATATCTATTTCTTAAAAATATTTTACACTTATAATATAGGTTAACATTAGCGTTGAGACTTTGTGTGACTGTGCACAGAGCCTTTTGTATAGTTCATTTTAAACACGAGGATTATGAGTGGAGAGTGTGAATAAAAGCAGCTCTTCTGACACTGGGCCTGTCCTTAGGGTTCTACACAGGCTGGCTACTCCCGGCGGCGGTCACGGGGCTGCTCGTGTTCCTTGTGGGTTTCTGGATCATGCAAACAGACCAACCAGCGTAAGTTGAAACCTTTGTTTGTTTCTTTGTTTATTAGGGGACAAGCACCGAAGGTGCTAGGCACCCTATATTGTTTGCTTCAGTGTTATGTACCTGAAGTGTGTATTATTGTGTACCTTGTAATATTAAAAGATAAAAATAGTGTTTGCTCTGCGTTGCCTAGCGACGTTGCCTAGCGACGTTGCCTAGCGACGTTGCCTAGCGACGTTGCCTAGCGACGTTGCCTAGCGACGTTGCCTAGCAACCCTTTGATCTTTCCTTTGATGTTCTGGTTTCCTGATTCTTCTTCTTATTATTCTTATTCTTATTATTATTATTATGGAGCCAAGCACCGAAGGTGCTAGTTAGGGGGCCAAGCACCGAAGGTGCTAGGCACCCTATTGTTAGGGGCCATGTGTTGCGTGAGTGCCCTGGCTTCCTGTGTAGGAAGTGTGGGGGTCAGGGGCATTACGCCCGAGAGTGCGCGGGGCCCAGGGCCGAGTGCTCGGGCCGCCGTGACTCTGGCCAAGGGGAGCGGAGCGCGGGAGGTGATGGTGGCGGCCCTGCAGCTGAGGCTGGACCCGCCCCCTCCTCCGTCGCCTCGAGTCGGGACAGTGAGCCTGTCCAGGATGCTGTGATTCAGAGTGCACAGGCACTCGTGATGGCGGAGGGCGAGGGGCTGCCTCCACGCGCCTCCTCTTCCCCCTCCTCCGTCGCCTTGAGTCGGGACAGTGAGCCTGTCCAGGATGCTGTGATTCAGAGTGCACAGGCACTCGTGATGGCGGAGGGCGAGGGGCTGCCTCCACGCGCCTCCTCTTCCCCCTCCTCTGTCGCCTCGAGTCGGGACAGTGAGCCTGTCCAGGATGCTGTGATTCAGAGTGCACAGGCACTCGTGATGGCGAGGGATGAGGGGCTGCCTCCACGCGCCGCAGAGGGGGGCCTCCGCCCTGTAGCCGTGGCGGCGGGAGCTGAGCCGAATGCTGCTACGGATGCTGCTGCGGTCCAGCGTTTCACCCCCGGAGCGGGGGGAGCGGCGCGGCCCGGGGTCCGGGCCCCCGGGTCTGGCCGCACCCGGAAGACGAACGGGGCGAAGCTCAGATCTCAGACCATGGGGGACGAGTCCCTCCGGCCCTCGTCCGCTCCAGCCCCGTGTGATCAGATCTCCGCTCCGGGCCCGTGTGGTCCGGCCTCCGCGTGCCCCTCTGGGCCCGCTACCACGTGTGCGAGCGCAGTGGGAGAGCAGATGGACTTCTGCAGTGGCGATGTTGAAGCGGACCTTGATGATGTTAGACAAAGCGTTAAGAGGCTCCGGACGTCCTCTGAGTGCTCCGTGACTCCGAGGCGCGTCTGATGGGTCCCCTGGACGATCCCAGCTTCATTTGGAAAATGGAGGGGTTATACGACTGTTTCGATACTGAAATTGAAGTGTATGATTCTCTGATAGACTGGTGGGACGGGGCGAAAGTCCGGATAAAGAGACTGGCCATCCGATGGCAGAGGAAACACAGAAATGTGTTTGCACTGCATCACCTTTGCTCTCCCCCAGGGCCCCTTTCTTCGTCCCTTTGGTCCTCTACATTCCCCCTATTTCTCTTAGCCCTTGGGCCCAGTGGTGTTTATTCCCGTGCCCGCATCCCCTGATGTGTCTTCTGAGTGCTTTGTGTATGTTATTGTGGTGATGAAATATGTACTGTTATGTACCTGAAGTGTGTGTTATTGTGTACCTTGTAATATTAAAAGATAAAAAAAAAAAAAAAAAAATAGTGTTTGCTCAGCGTTGCCTAGCGACATTGCCTAGCAACCCTTTGATCTTTCCTTTGATGTGTCTGGTCTCCTGATTCTTATTATTAGGGGCCAAGCTAGGCACCCTATAGTGTTGGCTCACTAATGCCCGGTGGTGCTTATCCCCGTACCCACATCCCCCGATGTGTCCTCTGAGCGCTTTGCGACTGTATGTACCTTGTGGTACATTTCCGTACCACAGAGTACATCTTTCTGAAGAGAGAAAAAAAAGTGCTTTGTGACTGTTATTGTGGTGATAAAATATGTACTATTATGTGCCTGAAATGTGTATTATCGTGTACCTTGTAATATTAAAAGATAAAAAAAAAATTGTTAGCACCCTATTGTGTTTGCTCTGCGTTGCCTAGCGAAGTTGCCTAGTGAAGTTGCCTAGCGAAGTTGCCTAGCGAAGTTGCCTAGCAACCCTTTGATCTTTCCTTTGATGTTCTGGTCTCCTGATTCTTATTAGGGGGACAAGCACCGAAGGTGCTATTATGTACCTGAAGTGTGTATTATTGTGTACCTTGTAATATTAAAAGATTAAAAAAAAAAAAAAAAAAAGTGTTTGCTTTGCATTGACTGGCGAAGTTGCCTAGCGAAGTTGCCTAGCAACCCTTTGATCTTTCCTTTGATGTTTTGGTCTCCTAATTCTTATTATTATTAGGGGGACAAGCACCGAAGGTGCTAGGCACCCTATAGTGTTTGCTTTGCGTTGCCTAGCGAAGTTGCCTAGCGAAGTTGCCTAGCAACCCTAGGCAACCGTCTAGCGGCACCAGCAGGTCAAAGTTGCAGAAATTTGTCAATTGCCTAGCGAAGTTGCCTAGCAACCCTTTGATCTTTCCTTTGATGTGTCTGTTCTGACAGGGTTAGACCCTGACCCTGTCAGACTCTGTTAGATCCTGTCAGACCTTGTTAGACCCTGTCAAACGGTGCTTTGCCCCCACATTGCTGCTTGCAGCTATATTTGTTATGATTATTTTATATTCTTTCTTCAATGGGAGTCTATGGCAACCCCTAGAACCGTCTGGTAAAAAGTTGTGAAATTTTGCATGCACATTCCAGCCAGTCTCCTCATTACCCACAGCAATTTATAGGCCCCCAGCCCCAACCGTCTAGTGGCACCAGCAGGTCAAAGTTGCAGGAATTTGTCAATTGCCTAGCAACGCACCTAGCAACCTTTGATCTGTCTTTGATGCGTCTGTTCTGACAGGGTCTAACCCTGTCAGAACAGACCCTGTTAGACCCTGTCAGACCCTGTTAAACCCTGTTAAACCCTGTTAGACCCTGCATGCGGCTTAGATGCTGAGGCCTACTGTTAAAGTACAGACAGGGAGACCCAATTGCAGTACCAGTCTTTATTAGTCACAACGAGAAGCCAAAAATATAAACAAAAGGCGAAGCTCAGAGACTAAAAACTGTGGATACAACCAAGGGAAAAACTCAGAAACGGCTGTACAAAAATCTTCAAGAGAGAACCACAAAGGCGGCGTAAAACATACAGAACAGACTTCACACTAGGAGCTAGACCAGACAATCTGACACAGGGCACAGGGTGAACAGGGCTTAAGTAGGGGAAGTGAGCAGACAAAGGTGAGACTAATCAGGAGCAGGTGCAAACAATAACCAATCTTGGGAGACTCAAGACAAACACAAGGGCAAGGCGGTACACAAGGGGACCACAAGAGGGCAGACAAAAACAAAAATATGACAGGAGTGACAGGCAGTGACACCTACATGAACCTTCGGTGCTTGGCCCCACATTGCTGCTTGCGGCTATATTTTACTTATGTTTTTGCTTGTTGGTTTGTTTGTGTGTATGCTTGTGTGTGTGAGTTTGTGCGTATAGGTTTGTCTGAGTGATTGTTTTTGTTGTTTTTTTCTGTATTTCTATTTCTGTCTTTGCTTATGTTTTTGTTTTTGGTTTGTCTGTGTTTGTGTGTATTATGTGTGTATACTTTAATTGTGTATTTTTTTACGTGTTTGGTTTGTTAGTTTGTTCACATTTTTAGTTTCTACATTTATTTGTTTATGTATGTTTGTGTGTATGTTAGTTTGCATTTGTGTGTGCATCTTTGTTTATTTTTTTGTGTCTACAGGTTTGTGTGCTTTTTGATTTGTTTATTTGTTTGTTTGATGGTGTCATTGATATGCACTCTGACACCGTGTGTGTGTGTGTGTGTGTGTGCGTGCGTGTGTGTGTGTGTGTGTGTGTGTGTGTGTGTGTGTGTGTGTGTGTGTAGGAGGGAGGTGTGTGACAGTGGTGGCTCCTTGGTCATGTGTCCTGTGTGCAAAATCTGCCCCTTCTGGAACTACTCCAGCATCTGCTTCACCTACAAGGTACTGTACTCTGTTTTCTCTGCAGGGTGAGTACATACCTGTTTACAAATGGAAACAAAATAAACTAAGATGTTGAGATGTGCTTTAAATGTTTGAGTAACCCTTTGCTATTAGTCTGTCTATGTCTCCAAAGCTCAAAATGCTCTGCTCCACCTTGTGATGTCATGAAGCGGTAGTTTTCATGTTATCTTTATTTCAGTAGAGATTGGAAATTACAGGTCTGAAATCTTTCAAATGATTGTAATGAAGGTGTGTGGAATTTAAAACACAGTGGAGCACTTCCTTATTACTATAACATCACAAGGTGGAACAGAGTATTTTCAATTTGAGAGTATGTGGGATTTGTGTGTTAAACGAGTGTATGCTTCAAAGCACAACTCCGGGTATGTTTGTGATGAGGAAACTACATTATAACAGATCAGAAAATAGCATACAGTAGTCCCTGTGATGTATGCAAATATTCTACTGCTAGAGCATTATAAAGAGAAAATAAATTTGTGTACAAAGATTTAATTTATATTGAGTTACTAATTCTGATCATTCTTAAACTATGACTAACTTGTGTGTATGTGTTCCTGTGTACAGGTAGGTCTTCTGTTTGACAATGGCGGCACAGTCTTCCTGTCCGTCTTCATGTCCCTGTGGGCAGTGACATTCCTGGAGTACTGGAAGAGGACAGGCTCGGCCCTGTCTCTGCGCTGGGACTGCTCCAGCTTCCAGGACATCGAGGTACCATCAGCATCACCAACCAACTGACCAGCACCAAACATGTATTCTGACACAGAGAGCAAAAGGAGTGGAAATGTTCCTTGTCTTCAGCTCTGGCTTTTTACATCTCTCCTCCCTTCATAATGCATTGGATTTATACAACACCCTTTTAAGTGCTTTTCAGAGCATTATTCATTCACTCCACATTTGATGGGGATTTGTCCTGGGGCAGACTGACAGAAGTGAGGCTGCCTATCTGCCCCGTCTGCCCTTCCGACCACCATCTACACTCACTCACATCACTTTAATACTAGCTAAGGTGGCTGAAGTGTCTTGCCTAAGAACACAACAACAGTTTCCACTACACAGTTGCAGTCTCCAATCCAAGTACTGACCACGCCACTTTAAAGGGCCCATATTACACCATTTTCTCATCTATGTTATTATAATGTCATTTCCTCATCATAAACAGACCTGGAGCTGTGTTTTGTTTCATTCACATGTGTTTAACACACAAACCCTGCAGATTTAAGCTCTAAAACTAAACACACTCTGTTCCACCTTGTGATGTCATACAGGAAGTTCTCCACTGTGTTTTTAAACTCCATACCCCTTCAGGAGAACCATTTGGATAATTTCAAACATGAAAATAATCTTAAATGATTATTTTTTGTCATAATGAAACTACAGTCATACTGCTTTCAGTTGAAACCTTGTCTAGAAAGGCAACAACGTGCCGTTTTGAATAACAAAGGCGATTAATTCTTCTGTTGCTTTTACTATCTGGAAATATCCAGCCAAACCCTGGCCCAGAGGTTCAAACTCCATCTGACTTAAAGTCCTTATCTGGCCTTAAAATAATTCATCTAAATGTTCGCAGCCTTTTACCTAAAATTGACCATGTTCAAACCTGAGTAAAGTCAACAGGAGCAGATATTGTAGTTATTTCTGAATCCTGGCTATCAAAATCTGTATCTGACAGTGATGTTTACATAAATGGATTTCAAATCTATTGTGTTGACAGACCAGCCAAAGGTGTGTGTGTGTGTGTGTGTGTGTGTGTGTGTAAATATCTTACAAGCTAAATCACTTTGCAAACAATTGAATGAATGAATTTTTAGCCCTAAAGATTGAAGTTGCCAAGGGTTTACATATAAATGTAGTAGGTTGCTCTAGGCCTCCTGCTGCCAGCACAAATGTACTCCAATCACTTAAGGATCTGTTATTTGAGCTTGACTCAAATGAAACTATACTAATTGGAGATTTAAATTGGGACTGGCTTAGTTCAAATTCTGATTATTTCAAATCTTTATGTGATCAACTGAATCTAACACAGCTAATTGTATCCCCCACTCGTCCTAATAAGTGTCTTTCAAAGTCCACATTGATTGATCTGATCTTAACAAATGCCCCACATAAATATTGGTGTTTTTTGCAATGACCTCAGTGACAACTGTATTGTGGCCACTGTTAGAAATACTAAAATGGATAAAAGGAAATCACAAGTCATTATAAAAAAGAGATTTAAAACATTTCAGTGAACAAGCATTTAACTATTTAACTATTCCAGTGGAATAGAATTGATCTAATTCCAGATGTTGAAACAGCCTGGAGTGTTTCATGGCTATTGTTAATAAGCACGCCTCCTTTAAGAAATTTAGAATTAAAGGTAGAGAGAATCCTTGGTTCACACCAGACTTGGCAAATGCCATACACGAGAGAAATTTAGCTTGGGCAAAAGCAAGGAAAACTGGTCTAAAATGTGATTGTGATTTTTTTTTTTAGAAAATTAAGAAATAAAAGTTCCTCCCAGATTAAAAATGCAAAGTCTGAATTCTACTTGTCAAGTACAACTGCCAGCCTAAATGACCCAAAAAGATTTTGGAAAATCATTAATCGCTCTCTGTTGAAAATTAATCACAGGCCTTGCCAAATTACATTGTTCATAACTCATCAAATATTTATGACAAAGTTGAGATGCTAAATTGTTTCAACCAACATTTATATCCTCTGCACCTTCCATAAATTCAAGTTCGAGCCTACCTGAAGAGTCTTCTGATGAGTCAATATTCAGTTTCCAGCCTTTTACACTGTGTCAAGTCCATAAGGCCCTAAAATCATTAGATGTACGCAAACCTCAAGGACCTGATTTAATTGATCCTCAATTTCTAAAAAATAGCAGCTGATTTCATAGCTCAACCTCTGACTTATATTTTTAACTTAAGTTTGAGCACAATGCAAATTCCCAAAATCTGGAAATCTGCTTTTGTCACTCCATTATTCAAAGGAGGCGATCTGACAATCCTAAACAACTATAGACCAATATCAGAGCTTTGCATTTTATCCAAAATTTTGGAATCTTTAATAAATGAACAGCTGAAAGATTTTTTTGTATTCCCACGATATACTATGCAATTTTCAGTCAGGATTCAGAAAAGGTCACAGCACCATAACAGCAACAATGAAGGTGATCAATGATCTCAACAGCTCTTTATAATTAATAATAATATAACACTGTGCCGCTCTTTTTATTGATTTGTCTAAAGCGTTTGATTCTGTAAACCATATTTTACTCAAAGAGAGATTGATCAATGTTGGACTATCTAAACAGGCAGTTGGGTGGATTTGCAATTACCTCTCAGACAGATCCCAATGTACTAAATCACAAAACATTTGCTCAAATATTCTATCATTAAAGGGATATTCCAGGATTTTTGACATGGGGGCTCATTTCCGGGTTAGCCAGAGTGCTGCAGAGATGTGGAGACACTTTTTAGCGAATTTCATGCAGTCCTTCCAGCTGCAGAGTTGTCAGATGCAAGGCTAGCGCAAGTCAATGGTAAATGGTAGCCGGGTTTAAATCAGGGTTACCCACTCCATAGTGCACCCAAAACAAGTCAATTATAACGGCAGACTGTCGATGTAAATATATGTTGATTGAGTATTTTTTGAAATAAAACTGACTGCGAATAGCATGAATCATTCCATATCTGAGGGACTAGCTTCGCAGCAGCAGTGGAATTTTACTTTACTCTAGTTGGTTGTGAAGTGACCAATCACGTAAACAGAGAAGCGAGAAAAGTCGTAGTAGGGAAGACCACAGAGTGAAGAGGTGAATTTTAAAAGAACTACTGGGCAAAATGGTTTTTCAGTGTGCATTTAGAAAATGTACAAATAAAGCCCGCAGGTGGGCACCACAAAGTTTTCACAGCTTTCCAGTGCACGATCGAGAAAGGACGCGACTGTGGCTTGTAGCTGCTGGCTTAGACATCAACACACCGGTGGAGACGCTACATAAACAGAAGATTTGCAGCGATCATTTCGGACCAGACGACTACACCAAATCCCTTGGAAAGCCTAGTCTGACAACCACTGCAGTACCATCTGTCTTTCCAAGCGCAAGATCCCGTGATGAAGAACAGGTTTGTACCTTTTTTACCCAAGCTTGCTCCTGTCGTTATGTTAGCGTGCTGGTCGATTGATGACTGTGCTAGAGCTTTTGCTTCACTCTTGTAGTCCAGCTCATAAACTTGTTGCTAGCCCGTGAACATTCATGTAAAGGTAACGCTATGTGTTATAGCTTGGCAGAGTGGAATAATAGGCTCAAGCTCACATGCGCATGCAATGCAATGCAAATTTATATGTCGTTTCACAGTGACGCGATTTACAGAAGAGATGTTTACACTGTTGAGCACGAAACTGAAAAGACAGCCCCGCATTGATCGTTCATTCCAACGAACAATGCAACAACCCGGTTTTCTGTAGCTGTAGCGGGGGCTAACTCACCGACACTCTCTCGCGTTCTGCCCTTTCAACATCCATCTCTCTCAACTCTTCGTCTGTATATTCCAAGCATCGGGGAGACCTCCAAACGTGGCCATGTCTGGATTGTAGAACAGGGCAGGCTACTGTACTCTACGGCTAACGACGACAGCTGAAGGTAAACAAATATCAGCTGGAAACCTAACTGCAAGGTGATATCACTCTGCCCATGCCTAGCTAAATCGGGGGAAAAAACGCGCTGTTGCATAAGGACATAAATCCTTTAAAGTACAAGGTTGATTATATTTCTAAAATTGTTCCCTCAACACAGACATTTGCATCAACAGTCTGGCGTTATAGTTGACTTGTTTTGGGTGCACTATGGAGTGGGTAAGCCTGATTAAAATCAGGCTACCATTTACCATTGACTTGCGCTAGCCTAGCAACTGAAAACTCTGCAGCTGGAAGGACTGCATGAAATTCGCTAAAAAGTGTCTCCACATCTCTGCAGCACTCTGGCTAACTCGGAAATGAGCCCCCATGTAAAAAAAATCATGGGATATCCCTTTAACTAAAGGAGTGCCACAAGGCTCAGTTTTGGGACCACTCCTATTCACAATCTATGTCAAAAACATTGGCCAGGATCTAGAGGACACCAAATTTCACCTCTATGCTGATGATATGGTTATCTACAGGAAAAACCCTCAGTGACAGTGTCTCTGCAGTACAAAATGCCTTTAACATTATCCAGAACATGTTTCTGAGACTAGACCTTTCACTAAATGCAAATAAAAGCAAGTTAATGCTATTCTCAAAAACAAAAAACATTAATTCATTCATTGAAGACAGTCTAAATTTTAAAGGACATGTTGAGCAGCTACTACGATTTTACCTCTTGTACAGCGTCTTTGAGTGTCTTGAAAAGCGCCTTATAAATAAAATGTATTATTATTAGATCAAAGTCAAAGATCAAAGTCAAAGATCAAAGTCAGCTTTATTGTCAATTCTGCCATATGTGTTCAACATACAGTGAATCGAAATTTCGTTTCTCTCTGGCCAGGTAGTGCAAAAAGACAGTGTACAAAATACAATATGAAGACAAAACACAACAAAAACTATCTAAGACAGAGATCTAAAGTTAAAACTAAAGTCTACGGTCTAAAATCTTAAACAGTGCAACATAATAAATAAATACCTATATACAGATTTCCAAAGTGTGCAGTGTGCATCAAAATGTGCAATGGAAGATACAGCAGTGAATTGGTCATGTGCAGTAGAATGTGCATTGGAGTTAAGATAAAATAAAAATAAATGTGCAACAGTAGTAATTCTAGTGCAATAACAGGAGTAAACAACAGTACTAAAAATTCCAGTAGTAAATGTGCAATAACAGTAGTAAACAACAGTGCAACGGGGGTAAAATTCAATAACAGGAGTAAACAACAGTACTAAAAATTCCAGTAGTAAATGTAAATGTGCAATAACAGTAGTAAACAACAGTGCAACAGGAGTAAAATCCAGTAGTAAATGTAAATGTGCAACAGTGCAACAGTCGTCCTTAGCAGCAGTTTTTTAAAGTGTCTAGAGTGATATGTCTTTTTATGAAATACAGGTTATGCCAATATGCGCGGTGGGTGGTGGGAGATGGGTAAGGTGGGAGTTCGGGTGTGAGTTCAGCCTCCTGACAGCCTGGTGGATGAAGCTGTTTGAAAGCCTGGTGGAGTGGGCCCGGAGACTCCGGTACCTTCTCCCCGAGGGCAGGAGGCTGAACAGGCTATGTGCGGGGTGGCTCGGGTCACCCACAATGCTGGACGCTCTGCGGGTGAGCCGGGTGTTAAAAATGTCTAGGAGGGAGGGGAGAGAGACACCAGCGATCCTCCCAGCTGCATTCACTATGCGCTGCAGGGCTTTCCTGTTCTGTTCAGTGCAGCTCCCGTACCACACAGTGATGCAGCTGGTCAGGACGCTCTCAATGGTGCCTTGGTAGAAGGTGGTCATAATGGGTTGAGGGGCTCCAGCTCTCCTCAGTTTGCGGAGGAAATAGAGGCGCTTCTGAGCCCTCTTTGCCAGTGATACAGTATTCACTGTCCAGGAGAGGTCCTCACTGATGTGCACCCCCAGGAATTTGGTGCTGCTCACCCTTCTCTACAGCAGCACCATTGATGGACAGTGGGGGTGCTGGGTGGGGCCTTCTCCGGAAGTCAATAACAATCTCCTTGGTCTTTTCAACATTAAGAAGGAGATTGTTATTGCTGCACCACTGGGTCAGAAGGCTCACCTCACTCCTGTAGTTTGTCTCATCGTTATTAGAGATGAGACCCACCACAGTCGTATCGTCCGCAAACTTCACTATGTGATTGGTGCTGAACGCTGGTGAGCAGTCGTGGGTCAGCAGAGTGAAGAGCATCGGACTGAGCACACAGCCCTGGGGGGCTCCTGTGCTCAGTCTAATGCAGCTTGAGGTGTTTCTGCCAACCTGCACTGCCTGTGGCCTCTCACTGAGGAAGTCCAGCGGCCAATTACAGAGTGAGGTCTGAAGCCCCAGGTGGTCTAGTTTGATAATGAGCTGCTGTGGGATTATAGTGTTGAATGCTGAACTGAAATCTATGAACAGCATTCTCACATACGAGTCTTTATTGTCTAGGTGGGTGAGAGCCGGGTGAAGTGCAAAACAGATTGCATCCTCGGTAGAGCGGTTGGCCCGGTATGCAAACTGGTATGGGTCTAGGGTGGGGGGGGGGGTGGATTTGATGTGTGCCATGACTAGCCGTTCAAAGCACTTCATGATGATGGGGGTCAGTGCAACAGGGCGATAGTCATTAAAAGTGGCCGGAGTGGGCTTCTTTGGCACGGGAACGATGGTAGTGGTTTTGAAGCAGGAGGGAACGACAGCCTGGCTCAGAGAAGCATTAAAGATGTCTGTGAAGACATCCTTGAGCTCCTCTGCACAGTCTTTCAACACACGACCAGGAATGTTGTCCGGGCCTGCAGCCTTGCGGGTGTTGATCCTGGAGATCAACACCCGCATTATTATTATTACTAAAGAAATTGAGGCTGAAAATTGGCTTTTACTTTCGGAACAGGTTATGTTTTTCTTTTAATCACAAAAAGAAATTAGTAGCAGCAACATTTTTACCCATTTTGGATTATGGTGACCTGATTTACATGAATGCCCCAATTCAAATATTGAAGCTGTTAGATTGTGTGTATCATGCCTCTCTGAGGTTCATCACAAACTGTAACCCTCGCACACACCACTGTGAACTTTACACACGTGTGGGCTGGCCAGCATTGGAGACTCGTAGGCTCACTCACTGGTGTATGTTCATTTATAAGGGTATTCAGTGCCTGCTAGGGCGACCATTCGTCCGGATTTCGTCCGGACAGTCCGGTTTTAGAGCCGTCTGTCCGGCCGTCTGTCACGTGTCCTCCTTTTTTACATTTTGTCCTCCTTTCGGACCCTCGTCGGCCACCATTGCATAAATCGTCATAAATCCCCACCCATTATTTACACTTGCTACTCTGCGATGTTCGCCGTTTCCCAATTCAGCGAATGCACGGTTCGGAGCGTGGTCTCAGTCTGCAGTCGAGGCGGTGCATACTCGCTCAGCCCTGAGTGCAGTCCAGGGATCACATGGGCGTCTGCGAAATGGGACAGGTCCCGCCTCAGCTCAATGAGCCGGGTGGTCTGCTCCTTGTTTCCTACAGACAAAAATATTATTCTACTGCGACTAGTAATACTTGGAATTGGGACATGGCCAATGTTCCCCCTAATTTTTAATGTGTCTGAGCAAACACACACTAACTCCCTGAGCGCTCCTTGGATCGCTGTGAGCGACATCCGAAATGCGCCCCCCACCGCGCAGCTCGCACTTTGCAGATATAAAAAAAATGACCCCGCGGCTGAATAAAAAGCGGAGATCCGCTAAAAGCTCTTTCATCCCTGATTTGCAGTAAACGTTGGACATGGCTATATCCATGTTGTAATATCCAGCATTACAACAGCCCTTCCCCCCAGGGAAAAAAAAAAACCAAAAAACAAGGTGTCCTCACTTTAGGGCCTTTGTCCTCCTTTTTGGACACAAGTGTCCTCCTTTCCTGTTTCATGCCGGTGGTCACCCTAGTGCCTGCCCTCCTCATATCTGTGTGAATATCTTCAACCAAGAGCAACTGGACATTATTCTTTACGCTCTCAGGAAGCACTGCTGCTGACTGTGCCAAGTATTCACACAGAAGCTGGTAAAGGGGGGTTCCAGTATTCTGCTCCCACAACTTGGAACAACCTACAAAAAGACTGGAAACTAAAGGAACTGGTCTCTATAAGACAGTTTAAAATCTTGCTGAAAGGCTTGGAATTGAAATGGTGGGCTCAGGAGATCTAAATTGAATTCTATGGTTTGTAAATGTTTTTAATTCTGAAACATTGTATCGCTTATAATTGCTTGAAAATTGTTTTTGAAATGGTTTCGTAATTATATTGATCTGTGCCGCTGTCTTGGCCAGGACTCCCTTGAAAAAGAGATTATTAATCTCAATGGGATTTTCCTGGTATAAGAGGAAAAAAAAAAAAAATGGCAATCTCCTCTAAATTAAAGGTGAAAGATAGCTGTTCATTTCACAAGGTGGAACAGGGCTTTTGGAGATGCAGACAGACTAATAACAAAGGGTTACTCAAATGTGTGAATGAATCAAAACCCAGCTCCAGGTCTGTTTTTTATAATTTGTGTTATAAAAATATCAGTCCTAAAACCACCACATCTCCTCCTGCTCATGGAACTTCTGCAGTGAAAACTTCTCCAGGGAACTGGTGGGAAAGGAACTGATAAGAGAACTAAATCTAAAGAATGAACATTTTACCTACACCAAGCATTTGACTAATACTTTTGTTTTTCCTATAAGGAGCGTCCACGTCCAGAATTCACAGCCATGGCTCCCATGACCATCCGGAACCCGGTGACAGGAGCCGAAGAACCCTACTTCCCCAAAAGGACACGCCTGAACCGGACCCTCACCAGCTTCTCCATCCTCATCATTATGGTACTGAGGGACGGGGGGGAGAGGACTGAGAGATTGGGGGCAGGTGTATATTCTTGGTCATGGAACCCTTGTTCTTCTGTAGATCGCTGTAGTGCTGATCTTCCTCACTGCCATCATCCTGTACCGCTCCATCATCACTCTGCTCATCTACCACTCCACCACGGGGCTCATCTCCGGCTCGGTGAGTGCACTCTCTTTCAGGGAATATCACAGGTTTTCCTCATTTTAAAATTATGACTTTGTGTCAGTTGGTGAGTTCTAAAACAGAATCCTTACATTTATGTCATCAAAACCAAAATTTAGAGACAGTTCACAAGTAAGGAATATGTTTTTCAATTTATTTATGTATTAAGGTTTCAGTTGTCAATTCATATCTATTGTGTAAATTTCTTTTTATACTTCAGGAATCATGTAAGATTGTTTAAGATTTGACCATTGTTTACATTGTGGTTGCAAGGTAACAGTTATGCAATCCCCTCTACGTACATCATATCTGCTGCTTGTGTCCTACAGGGATGTACAATTATAAACCTCACCAAAAATAGTCAAACTATTAACTCATTCACTGCCGGCCTGTTTTCAGAATTCTAACCCCAGAGTGCCACAGGTTTCAGTAGAATTTCACTGATTTTCCAAGACCCACAGAATACTGAGTTCTTTGACTATATAAACATGGGACACATCAAAATAAAGTGTCGACTCTCTTCTTTCACCTGGAAAAAAAATTGTTTCTAACCTTTTCGGTTCTCAAATAACTGATAGTAGAACATAGGGAAGTTTCAGCAAAAACACTGGTTTTTGAGCAAGAAATGGAGAAAACGAGCGTTTAGTTCAGAGAAGGATTTCGAGCAGATCAGTGACTTTGACATCAATATTTATCGATTTAGTGACACCTCAAACATCTAAAATAACAGAGAAAGAGATTTTTGATGACAAAGTACATTTTTAATTTACAAATATAAGAATATAAGGCTCTGTGAATTGAAAATTCGTTCAAATCAATAGTGCCAAGAGATGTTTACAGGATATAATATATTTTCCTATAAAATAGAACTTTGTTGAGGATTTGTCTGAGGCCCAGAGTACAGACCCATAATAAAAACTAATACACACACACACACACACACACACACCTACACACACACACATATATATATATATGTACATACACACAAGCCCATGCATAAACCTTTACACACACACAGCTACACACGCGCACGCACACGCGCGCACGCACACACGCACACACGCACGCACGCACACACACACACACACACACAACTTCATTCATTACAATTACCATACACTGCTCACTGCTCCAAGTCAGTAAACTTCTTCTTTGGAGGTGTCGTAGTTCTGAGGAGACTCCCTGGTCCGCGCAGCGCACACATGACACGCCCCCTCCTCGGGCACAGCAGATCTCTGCTCAGACCTCGCTGCTTGATCCGGCTTGTCTCTGCGATCCTCTGATCCAGGATCCTGGGTCCCAAGAGCAATCTGATCGCTCCATAGGTGCTGATCAACAGTTATCTGCTTTTCCGGGTTCTCTGGCCTCGCCATCTTACTACTCTGGCCAATACACCATACACACGCTGCACTCCTCCTTTCTTCCCCGGCTCTGATCGGCTAATAATGATACAACATCGCCATCTACAGGTTGAGAGATGTGAATTACACCTCAAAAGTTGCTCCAGGCCGTAACCTAGCAACCCCCGCTGAAAAAAGCAATTGACGGCACTCAACGGTTGGATTCGAGGGGACGTCAATAGACGTCTCCGGCACTGAATGAGTTAATAGTCAAAGAGTTTTAGTAAAATCTTAAAGACAGGGTATTACGCAAAATCTTTTTGGCGCTTTCTACCATGTTGTATCCTCATCAAAAACATGACTGAAGAGAGTTTAGATGTCATCCATGTATGTTTAAAGGGATATGCCACCCCCAGGTCAAATTTGGGCATCTCCCCACAGTCCAGAGACTAAAATAAGTGGTGGAAAGCGTTTTCCTGGTCACCCAGCCATTGTCCGAGTCTGTCAGCACTGACCGCCGCGGTATCTGCAGCTACTCCGCGTTAGACAGGAGTCTAACGGCGCCAGAGAAAGATTTCGGCCAAAAGGAATTAATTTGCTCGATGCTTTTCCCAATTACTTTCTGTGTAGTGCGCATTCATATCGAGTGCAAATAAATGTACAAATCAACACGGAGAGCTTGACTTGGTCATTTTGGGTGGGAACTATTTTTCAGTGCGGAAAAAGAAAGCCGAAGCACAGAGCACGCTGCCAGGGGAATCCCTGTTACGCACCAGGAAGGGAGTTCCCCTGTTGCGCAGCGTGGTGTGTGCTTTGGCTTTCTTTTTCCGCACTGAAAAATAGTTCCCACCCAAAATGACCAAGGCAAGCTCTCCGTGTTGATTTGTACATTTATTTGCACTCGATATGAATGCGCACTACACAGAAAGTAATTGGGAAAAGCATCGAGCAAATTAATTCCTTTTGGCCGAAATCTTTCTCTGGCGCCGTTAGACTCCATTCTAAGGCGGAGGAGCTGCAGATACCGCGGCGGTCAGTGCTGACAGACTCGGACAATGGCTGGGTGACCAGGAAAACGCTTTCCATCACTTATTTTAGTCTCTGGACTGTGGGGAGATGCCCAAGTTTGACCTGGGGGTGGCATATCTAAGTAATTTAGATCTCCTGAGCCCTATTTAAACCCTCCTTATGGTTAGCCCTAAGATTCTGTACAAGGCTCTGCCCACAAGCCTACATCAGGCAACATCTCCATAAATGTACAAAATATGATGTAGTAATACAGTACTGCTTGTGATAGTTTGTAAACCTGATGCAGTAGTTTTGACTTAGAGCAGGGGTGTCAAACATGCAGCCCGCGGGCCAGATCTTGCCCTCCAACACCTTTAATCTGGCCCTCGGCTGATTTTCTATTAAAATATTGGTAATTTTCTGCGCCTCTTTTCTGCGCAGTTTAGCATAGCAGCGTCTCCAGCGCCTCTGTGCGTGGCCCCTCCCACCAGAGCAGCACAAATGAAGACTCGCCTCTTTCCAAACGCTCTTAAAGGACCATTGTTCTGATTGTTGACGTGACACCCTCATCAGCAAAATGTCAAAAATTAGAAAAGTGGACGCCGTGCAAGATTTTCCAAGAAAAATTAACTAATTCCTATTTGTTGACAGAAGTGAATGGGAAACCTGTATGCTTGTGTTGAAATTGCATATTGCAAGTTTCAGGTTGTTCAGAATATATTTTGTAAAAGAAAGAGGTCATCAAATAAAAAAAAGACTTCTGTAAAAGATTTGTGTTTCTCTGGACAAATATTTGGGCTTATTGCTATTTTGGGTATATACCATGAATTTTCTGATCCAGCCCCTTTGGGATTAAAGTAGGTTGGATACGGCCCCCGGACCAAAAACCCCTGACTTAGAGCATCAAAAATGAAAGTGAAACTCATTAAACATGTTAATACGTTGGTTTTGGCGAGCTAAAGTGGTGTCCCTGTGCTTCGTATCCAGGCTAGCAAGATCGCCAGTCTCTCTGGTTCAGTCTTGAATCTTGTGGTGATCTTGATTCTGTCCAGAGTCTACACCATGTTAGCTCATATCCTGACGCGCTGGGGTGAGGATCAAACATTTCACGATTTATGTATGAATTTATATGTAATTGTGTTTCATTTTGAATACATTTCCAGTCAAAAGTGTGGACACTCAAGTTTTTTTTCCTTCATGTTTACCACTTTCTACATTTTAGATACATATGAAAGATATTAAATATTTGATGTCAGATATATGGAATTATGTAGCAGAGAAAAAAAGTTAAATAACTAACAATGTATTATATTTTATAATTCATAGTTTTGATGCCTTCACTGAGAATCTGTGAGAATCATGAAATCATAAATGAAAAAGTGTCAGTACTTTTGATGGCTCTTGTAGATCACAGGGTCTAAAGTTCTTGTCCATTGCTGTGGTGTCCCTGTTCCAGAGATGCATCGCACTCAGAGTGACTACGAGGACATGTTCACCCTCAAAGTGTTCATTTTCCAGTTCGTCAACTTCTACTCATCCCCAGTCTACATCGCCTTCTTCAAGGGCAGGTGCTGTCTCTGACCTCTCCTAAAGCAGTCCAGTCCTAGTCCTGGATATTCCTGGTCTCATAGTTTTGTTTTGGTCCAGGTTTATTGGAGTCCCTGGAAATTACAACTCTCTGTTTGGGGTCCGCAATGAAGATGTGAGTATTTTATAATTGACTCTATGCACAGTGCAGTAAAATATAAAAGAATAACTTTTTGTTAACTAACTCTAGATATTAAACTTTATTAGATTATCAGAAAAATGCTCAAAAATATTAGTTAGACCCATTGAGAAATGAAAAAGGAGGATTAACCAATTAAAGAAGTGCTATCCAGTCTGATAGATCTAATGTCTGTACAAGTTGTGTTTTTTACATTTATTTAAAGAAGCACTATGTAACTGCTGCTTGAGAATTCACCACTAGTCTCCAAGAGTGTAGTTCTCCTTTCACACTCTTTTCAGGCAAAGCAAAAACATCTCTGTGAAGACTAACAAGTGGCATTGTCAAGGCTACTGCCCCTTTAAATAATCCAGAAAATCAATCAAATCAAAATCACTTTAAAGATCCCATGACATGGTACTTCTTGATGCTTTTATATGGCTCCTTAATGGTTCCCTAATACTGTAAATGAATCCTTCTTCAAAATCAACACTCAGTACATGAGAAAGAGAGATAAGATGAGAAAGAGTCATAAATGTCACTCTGGAACACTCCATTATGGGCGTTGTTGCTTGAATGCAAATGAGGAGGACAGAGATTGCCTATAGTAGGGGGTGGGGGCGTGGCCAAGCTCTCCGCTCCGCTCTGTGACCCACTTCCGTGTTTTTGCACGGGGGGAGAGATGAGAAGCCTTCCACTGAAAAATAAACACATTTCCACAGAAAATAAAATTAAACCACTGCTGTTTCAGATATCTACAGGCTCAAATAAAGGACTTCCGAGCCTAGAAACACTCGCAAGTTCCTACAGGCAAATAAAAAAACGTATTTCGCATTGCGTAGCTCCTCAGCAGTCCAAACTCTCTGGGCGTGATTTACAGAGACGCTGAGTAGAGACAGACGGGGGTGGAACTGCAGTTGCATTTCTTTTTTCGAGCTGACGTCAATAAGTTTCCTTGTTCAAAATCGCCCGTTTGAGCTCTGATTTTTTCTAACACAGAAAAGGATCGCAAATGCTCAGTTTAGACATTTCGCAACTTTTAACCATGGGGGGGGGCTAAACAGGGTAGGGGAGCTCACATTAACGTTCAAAAACCTCAGAAAGTGAAAATTTCATGCCATGGGACCTTTAAGCACACTGCGCAGTAAAATACAATCATATCAGAAAACCATCAAGTAAGTGTCTGTGCAGCTCCACAGGTAGAGTCATCAGATCCAGTGTCAGGGCAGTCTGAGGTGAGTAACGGCCCTCAGGACAAAAGTGTCTCTCCTCTGTGTCTTGCAACATCACAGCAGCCTCCAAGGGGAGCCAAGTGATCTCTGGACACAGAACAGGAAATCCTCTCCCAAGCCTCTCCACTCTGTTGTTTAGTTGGTGTTGAGCCCTGTTTCATTGTTGTAAAAAGTCTGTAGTATGGCGGAGCTCACTGCCTCTGAAATATTAAAATGTAACATAAAAAAAAGAAAGAAAGAAAAGTTCAGTGTGCCGTCCAGTCAATCGCAAGAGCAGCCATCCAGGACCATGGCAACCACATAATCTTTATGCTTTGTGAATACTCAAAAGGCCAGTTTCAAATGCATGTGCTTGTTTGCTCCTTCCATCACCGTCAAGATCATTTTAATCAGTTCAGCATAAATGCCTTCTCAAAGCCCAGTGGTCAGACTGTATACAGACTGTGTTGTTGTGTTCCAGTGTGGGGCAGGAGGTTGTCTCATACAACTGGCTCAGGAGCTTCTGATCATCATGGTGGGAAAACAAATCATCAACAACATCCAAGAGCTCCTCACTCCGTATGTCACTCTGAGGGTTTCAACTCTGTACATCTAAACATCACATTTTTCACCAATACATTGTGTTAATGTTCATATTAAGTGATTGTGAAGTCATATGAGCATAACTTAGAGTGCATTCCACCTTGATTTGGTGCCAAAAAGCAAGCCCAAATTTATTAGAATTTGCTATTACATTGTCTATCTGCATGTGCTGTAGTTTAAACTGTTCAGCTGGATGGTTCAAAACCTGCTTGGCTGTCTAGATTTTATTTTATTTTTTTATTTTATTTTATTATTATTATTATTTTTATTTACAGGCATTAGTTGCTAAAAATATCTAAAAGAGTTCTTCTTTGAGCATGAGTTGTGTCTACACAGAGAGATACGTTTAAAGCCATACTGTGGAAGATTCCAGATAAAGCAATAGCGTCTCTGTGGAGAAAAGCAGACAGACCCTTCATTAGAAACGTTGCTCAGTAAACCTTTAACATTGAGCTCAGAAGATACCATTTCAGCATGGTTTAATCTAATCTAATCAGTGGTGAAAGTAGTTTTCATTTCTTACAGGTGCTATAATGTCCAAAACAAAAAACAAAAAAAACACTGGAAAAAAAAACCCGCGGATCGAACCCAGAACCTTCTTGTTATAAAACTAGTGCGCTAGCCACTCAGCCATCGTCCCATCTAGGATATTTCCCTGGCTACAGTCAAATAAGTTTGACAATCCTTGTGTAACAGACTGCGGATATCTCTGCACGAAAGTTTCGGCCCGAAACTCGGGTAGCTTTCGGTTCTCAATTCTTTTCAGTTTAAATTCTTTTAGCGGTGCTGCGCACCGGCTGTGAATGTTATACCGGTGCGCCGTTCCGGTGCGCACCGGCTTACTTTCACCACTGAATCTAATACAGTAATTACTGATCACAAACAGAAACTGACAGTACTGCTTTACACCATATTGACCATGTGAATATTGGTAAATAAATACATCTTATTTTGTGGCAGGAAGCTGAAGGCTTGGTGGCAGAGGCGGAGTTTTAGGAAGGGCCAGGATGAGGAGAAGAAACAAGAAGTTCCACCATGGGAACGAGACTACCAGCTGTTGGTCTGTGAGGGGCTGTTTGATGAGTACATGGAGATGGGTCAGTCCTGGTCTTCATCCTGATCTGGTCTTTGGTTTACTCAAGTTTGACTCAGGTTTAACCAGCTCATTATATTAATACAGTGATACCTCACCTTACGAAAGACCCAACAAACGAAAATTTCAATTTACGAAACGCCTTCACGTTAAATTTTCGTCTCTAGTTACGAAACGCGAAATCTCAAAAATTCAAATAATGCGCGCTCAGCCACACACATTATACGCTTTTCTCAGACTGAATTTAAACTTTTCTCACATTTGTCTCTCGTTTAAACACTCAAATTTTCATAGATTTTCAACAAAATTATTAATAGTGAAGTGTGGGGGGAAGGAGGAGGGGGGAGAAAACTGCGCGCGGACACGTGTGATAGCGCAGCATGACCCGGCGCGGGGCTGCCAGCAGGTCTAGACCTGGACTAAACCAGGACTGGACCAGGACTAAACCTGGACTAAACCAGGACTAAACCTGGACTAAACCAGGACTAGACCAGGTGGATTAAAGCGCCGTGCGCGGGTCTATTTCCTGGTTTCGTTTCGAGTCACGGCTGAGGCGAGCAGCGTGGGGGCCCGCATGAATGAACGAACGCATGCAAGAGCCGTGGTGGTCTAGACCTGGTCTAGACCAAAGATGTGGACCCAACTGAAATGGACCTGGTCTAGACCAGGTCTAGAGGAGGTCTAGAGGAGGCACGGTTTGAGCACGGGTCTCGTTCATGCGCTCAGACTGCGTGCGGTCCCCCTCACTGCTCGCCTCAGCCGTGACTCGAAATGAAACCAGGAAATAGACCCGCGCGCTGCGCTTTAATCCACCTGGTCTAGTCCTGGTTTAGTCCAGGTTTAGACCTTGGTCTAGACCTGGTATAGTCCACATTTAGTCCTGTCTACAGTCTCTACGCAGAACACAATGTTACACTATAAAAAAAGTTACACTATAAAAAAAAAACTTGGATCGGGACCTTGGAACGAATCAGGCATTTTCCATTGAAATAGCTACTCAACTTACGAAAAATTCACGTTACGAAACCACTTCTGGAAGTAATTAATTTCGTACCACTGTAGTAGTAAAATGTAGCTTTTTGCTTAATTGACACTGTGTTAAAGGACACAGCAAGCAGAATTCAAACATGTTATAACATTGCATCAGAAACATACCTGCAGCTGTATGTAACATCATTCACACTGGTTTCAGTAATCCTCTGTTAAAAGTCCTTTGCTTCTGAGCCTCTCCAAACACAGGTTTGTTGTGTCATAGGCAGACACCCTGTGCAGATTTAAAGTGCATTAATCATCGCCAGACATGCAAAACACATTCATTATAACGGCTTTCCCCATGCGTAATTCCCTCTGCTATCAGTAGACGTGAGCTGCACCAGTATGGGGAGCAAAGCTGTGAAACAATGTGTGGTTCTTTATTTATTCATTATTTCAAGTTCTAAAACATGAAATGCCAAAGCCAAGGTACTCTAGAGCATGTTTAAAGGCCTGCAATAATACAAATCATGCACTGTGTGTCCTTAAAGTTGAAGTAATTCAGTTTAGTCTAATTCTGCTGCACAAGTGCAGAGATATAGAAAGCATCTGCCTGTTTGCCTCATGGCTCTAACTGCATTTGGACATTTCATGTTGTGTGTGAGGACAAGAGCAATTTCAGGTATTTTCAATAGCTGATTAAAGTATGATGTTTGCACACCTCTCCTCTCCAGTGCTGCAGTTTGGCTTCATCACAGTGTTTGTAGCAGCCTGTCCTCTGGCCCCTTTCTTTGCTCTGGTCAATAACTGGGTGGAGATCCGTCTGGACGCTCATAAGTTTGTGTCGGAGTACAGGAGACCTGTGGCTGAGCAGGCCCAGGACATTGGCATCTGGCTTCACATCTTGCAGCTCATCAGCCACATCGCCGTCGTCGCCAATGTACGAGGTTTTGTGTTGTTGGTTTTCAGTTTCAGTATTAACGAGATCAATTCAAACTGTAGGAAAAGAGTTGTTAAATGTGGTGGGACAGGGAAGGACAGACTCAGGAAATGTAAAGGAACTGTATGTGCTATTTTAATTTTAAATTTCACAAACTTGACCTTTCTGTGTCCCCAGATACAAGGTAAACGTGTAATCAAATATAATAATATAATAATTGTAATACTTAGTTAATTATAAAAACAATGGGCACGATGTACAATATTTTTTTTGTGTGTGTGACAATTATAAGAAAATAAAACGCGCCTCAAATGAGTCTCTCATTTGGGTTGCCAGATTCAATGCTAAAATCCAGTGTGTTTAAACCTAAAATTCCTCTCTCTGATCTGAATGGTCACTACCTAAAACCCAGCACCTATACTAATCCTGAATCAGTGCTAGTGCAGCCTCTGCAGCCCAGGGAGGGAATTCTGGAGGTTCTGAGCTTTCATATGAGCCACAAACTTGGATGTGTCTCTATCTGCAGGTTAAGGCTCTGGTGACACAGGTTCATGTGATTGTAATACCTTTTCTAAAACAGTGCAGACTACATGCAGTTTAGCCTTTAAGAACAGAGATAATAACTACTGTAACACCATATGATTTGTTTTTTTATTCATAATTCACAGAAAGATCAGAATAGGATAGGCGTTAAGCCAGTACATCTAAAACGTATTTCTTCTTCGTGCAGGACAGCTTTAACAAGAGGGAGAGGTAGTATTTATTTGTATATTTTATATATATTAGGGATGCACGATATATCGGCATTAACATCGGTATCGGCCGATATTGCACAAATTTAAACATATCGGTATCGGCTCGATGTGTAAAAGTGGGCCGATATTAATGACCGATATTTGTCAGTACAGTAATCCCTCGAATTAACGTTTTCTCACATTTCTCTCGTTTAAACACTCAAACTTTCGTAGATTTTCAACAAAATGTATTAATAGTGAAGCGTGGGGGGGGGGGGGAGTGTGCGCACGGACACGCGGGCTCATCGTGCTCAAATCCGTGATAGCTGGAGCACGAGACCCGTGCCCAAACCGTGCCTCCTCTAGACCAGGTCTAAACCAGGATTAAACCACTGCGTGCGGCTCTTGCGTTCGTCCATGTCGAGGTTTGATGTGCTCGGACTGTGTGCAGTCCCGAGGAGGAGGCACATCCCCTCCCCTCGGGACCGCGTCACTGCTAGCCTCAGCCGTGACTCAAAAACACGACTAAGAGCAAATCAGGCATGAAAAGAACAGGTAGAGATTGTTTACAGAGGGATCCATATGCCGGCTGCATTTCCACAAACTCACTCGCCGCTGTTCGGTTGTAAAGGCTGAGGGTACACCGGTGAAGTACTGCTGCTAATAGCAGAGCTAGCACGAAACCAGAAAAAGAGCCACACGCAGTGGTTTAATCCTGGTTTAGACCTGGTCTAGTCCTGGTTTAGTCCTGGTCCAGTCCAGGTTTAGACCTTGTTTAGACCTGGTTTAGTCCGCGTTTAGTCCTGGTCTGGTCCTGGTTTAGTTCCAGTTTGTTCCCGCACCCCCCATCTATAACATCAATCGGCAAAGGTCCCTTAACCAATCAGGAAGCAGAACACAATTTTACACTATTAAAAAAAATTGAAATTGAAATAAAAAAAAACAGGTGTCGAAACACTTTTTGAAAATAAAAGAAGACATTCAAAAATTCATTTTGCATGATTTTCAGTCTGTATGAAATGTTATCTCAGAATTAAAAATAAATAAATATCGGTATTGGCCGATATCAGCAACATTAATATCGGATATCGGTATCGGCTAAAGTGTTCTCATCGGTGCATCCCTATATATATATATATATATATATATATATATATATATATATAAAATATGTATTTGAACACCGTGCGATTTTACAAGTTCTCCCACTTAGAAATCATGGAGGGGTCTGCAATTTTCATTGTAGGTGCATGTCCACTGTGAGAGACAGTCTAAAAAAAAAAAAAACTTCCAAAAATCACAGTGTATGATTTTATTTTTTTTAACAAATTTTTGGTATGATACTGCCGCAAATAAGTATTTGAACACCTGAGAAAATCAATGTTAATATTTGGTACAGTAGCCTTTGTTTGCAATTACAGAGGTCAAATGTTTCCTGTAGTTTTTCACCAGGTTTGCACACACTGCAGGAGGGATTTTCAATCAATCAATCAAACAATATTTATAAAGCGCTTTTCATACAAAAATGTAACACAAAGCGCCTTACAGTGGTTAAGGATTAGAAGATTGACTTTTATTGATCTCACACAGGAGAATTTGTTTCTGCATTTGACCCGGGGACCATCCATGATTTGTTTTGTTATTTAGCCTTTGGTCAGGCCCTAAGCTGGAGGATTTTACCAATGGCGCATGTTTGGGTTGGTGGGGGAAACCGGAGTGCCCGGAGGAAACCCACCCAGACACGGGGAGAACATGCAATCTCCACACAGAAAGGCCCGGGCGACCTGAACCTTCTTGCTGTGAAGCATGAGTGCTAGCCACTCAGCCACCGTGCTGCCAGAGGGGGAAAAAAAAAAAAGATGGAAAAACAGACAGACAAACAAACAGACGGACAAACAAACAAACAAACAGATGAACAAACAAACAGATGAATAAACAAACAGATGGACAAACAAACAAAAGAACAAATGAAAGACAAGCAAACAGACGACTGAAGTCAATCAAAGGCCAAGCTAATCATGTGAGTCTTGAGCCCACTCTTAAAAACATGAACGTTCTCTACAGCCCTGAGGTCCTCCGGCAGTTCCATAGATGAGGGCCGTAGTACTGGAAAGACGCCTCTCCGTGAGTCTGTGTCCTGACTTTAGGAATGACCAGGAAGGTAATTCAGGGGAAAGCAGTTCTGAAAGATAAGAAGGCCCAAGACCATTAAGACATTTAAAGACCAGTAAAAGAACTTTTAAATCTATTCTGAAACTCACAGGGAGCCAATGCAGAGATTTTAAGACCGCTGTAATGTGATCCCGCCCTCTGGCCCTAGTCAGGACACGTGCTGCTGAATTGTATAATAATTGCAAACCTGAAATACTCTTTTTGGGAAGACCAGAGAGCAGGGCATTACAGTAGTCTATACGGCTGGTGACAAAAGCATCAGTGTCTCCGTATTGGCCTGAGAGGATAGGGCGGACTCTGGCTATGTTTTTAGATGATAGAAACCTATTTTTGTGATGTTCTTGATGTGTGGGATAAAAGTCAGCTCAGAGTCAAAAATGACACACAGGTTTTTCACTTGAGGAGATGGGTTAAAAGACTGTGCTTGTAGTTTTGATAAAAGTGTCTCTCTCTGGGCCTCAGGACCGATGATTAAAACCTCAGTTTTGTCCTGGTTAAGCTGGAGAAAGTTTCTTGCCATCCAGGATTTGATATCTAGAATGCAGTTAAAACGAGCATCCATTGGCCTGGTGTCATCAGGAGACACGGAGATGTAAAGCTGCGTATCATCTGCATAGCTGTGGAAGTTGATTCCATGTCTCCTGATGACACCGCCAAGCGGGAGCATGTACAAGTTGAAAAGTACAGGGCCTAAAATGGAACCCTGGGGAACACCACATGTGATTTTATGGATCTTGGAGGAGCATGTATCGACACTCACCATAAATGTTCTGTCTGTGAGATAGGACGTGAACCATTTGTGAACAGCACCAGAGAGGCCGAGGTGTTTTAGGCGAGTTAAAAGAATCATGTGGTCTACTGTGTCAAAGGCAGCGCTCAGATCCAGCAGAACCAACACAGTCACCTTTTGAGAGTCACAGTTTATTCTAAAGTCATTTAAAATCTTTGCCAAGGCAGTCTCGGTGCTGTGGTTCACCCTAAAACCAGACTGAATTTTTTCCAAAATGTTGTGAACATCTAAAAAATCATTTAGTTGGATAAAGACAAGTTTCTCTAAAATCTTGCTTAAAAATGGTAAGTTAGACACTGGTCGGTAGTTGTTAAAATCGTTAAAATCTAAATTGCTTTTCTTCAGCAGGGGCCTCACCACCGCCGCTTTGAAGGCAGCGGGAAAGACCCCTGTCTGAAGAGAGCAATTCATCATGACCAAAAGTTCATCCCTAAAAGATCCATAAAATGACTGAAAAAATGTAGTGGGGATTGGGTCTACGAGACATGTGGTGGGCCTCACTGAGGAGAAGACCTTGTAAAGCATCCCAGCATTAACCAAGGCAAAACTGTCCAGAGTTTTCTCTGGTCGAGACAAACACTCAGGTGTGTTAGAAGCAGAGCTTTGACGAGATAAAATATCACATCTGATAGTGTTTATCTTTCCCGTGAAGTGGTCAGCAAACTGTTAGCAGAGAGTCAGTGGGTGTCAAGTAAAACGCGTTAGAATCGGGGTTTAGAATGGTTGAGAAAAGAACTTTTGTATTATTTTTGTGGTTGGTGATTATTGTGGAGAGGTAACGATTTCTTGCATTCCTTGTGGCATTGTTATGTGATCGTTGTTGATTGATGAATAATTGGTGGTTTATTGTTGTTTTGTTTTTTTCTCCATCTGCGTTCTGCCCTCCTACACTCTCTCTTGGATTTTCTCAGGTCTTCATTCGTCCATGGAGGTTTTGATTTGGTTTAAAAGGTCCCATGGCATGAAATGGCCCCCCCATGGCTAAAAGTTGTGAAATGTGTAAACTGAGCAATTGCGGGGGAAAATCCTCATGGTCCAGGATATTGAATTTATTTGACAAAGCTACATTTATAGTGGAAGAGGAGCGCTTACCATGTCCGCAGCCATCACGGGAGGAGGAGCAGGACAAGTGGTTTATTTGCTTACCTTGTCTGCAGTCATTACGGGCTACAACAATCCAGGGGTCTGCCTGGACTAGAGTAGAGCTGATCGGGGCTTTAGGCCTAGCCCCTCGCTGAAGCCAATACTGTTCGTCTGTACCTGGAGCACCAGAGTTGGGTGGTGAGGGCTGGTGCTCAGAGGCGTCTTCGGAGCAGTGAACCGTGTCAGCCAGTTCTGCACTGTTAGCGGTGGCCTGGAGTCTTTCCCAAAATGATATCCAGTTCACTTTCCACTTGGCTTTCGCGCATGGATATACGTTGTTCCAAAACAGCCACCCTCTGAATGAGGGGAGTGCAGCTGTCGCAGCTGGATGTGGAGGTGAGTGGATGCATGGCTCACCTGTAGCTACACGGCCTACGGGCGCGCTTTTGTTGGTTGGCTCAATTGAAACCTTTGTGCTTGTAGAGGTAAAAACACAGGTCCAGGTAGTGACTTAAGTCAAAAAGCTACCTCGATGTTTAATATTTAATATTGCCCTTGTCTAATTATCTGTGAAAAATTATTTGTTTGGGAGTCAAGCTAACGAGCCTACTCCTCTACACAGATCTTCTTCACAGATTTCTCCAGTGTGAAGAAGAAGAAGTGAACTTTATTGATCTCACACTGGAGAAATTCTTCTCTGCATTTTAACCCATCCTATATATATACACATATATTAGGAGCAGTGGGCAGCACACATTAGGGCGCCCGGGGACCATCTCATTGATCTTCTTGTTTTGGCTTGGTCAGGACCTAAGCTGGAGGTACCTATGGTGCATGTTTTGGGTTGGTGGGGGAAACCGGAGTGCCCGGAGGAAACCCACCCAGACACGGGGAGAACATGCAAACTCCACACAGAAAGGCTCGGGCGACCCGGGGATCGAACCCAGACCATGCATGCAAACTCCACACAGAACACACACAGAAAGGCCCGGGCGACCCGGGGATCGAACCCGGAACCTTCTTGCTGTGAAGCAAGAGCGCTACCCACTCAGCTACCGTGCCGTGAGATCAATAAAGTTGCTTCTTCTCTAGATCAGTCAGGTTTCTGGGCTGTTGCTCAGAAACACGGAGTTTGAGCTCCCTCCAAAGATTTCCCATTGTGTTTAGGTCTGGAGACTGGCTAGGCCACTCCAGAACCTTGATATGCTTCTTACAGAGCCAGTCCTTCGTTATCCTGGCTGTATGCTTTGGGTCATTGTCATGTTGGAAGACCCAGCCACGACCCATCTTCAATGCTCTAACTGAGGGAAGAAGTTATTCCCCAAAATCTCGCAATACATGGCCCCGGTCATCCTCTCCTTAATACAGTGCAGTCGTTCAGTCCCATGTGCAGAAAAACACCCCCAAAGCATGATGCTAACACCCCCATGCTTCACAGTAGGGATGGTGTTCTTGGGATGGTACTCATCATTCTTCTTCCTCCAAACACGGCGAGTGGAATCAAGACCAAAAAGTTCTATTTTGGTCTCATTTGACCACATGACTTTCTCTCATGACTCCTCTGGATCATCCAAATGGTCATTGGCAAACTTGAGACGGGCCTGGACATGTGCTGGTTTAAGCAGGGGAACCTTCCGTGCCATACATGATTTTAAACCATGATGTCTTAGTGTAGTACCAACAGTAACCTTGGAAATGGTGGTCCCAGCTCTTTTCAGGTCATTGACCAGCTCCTCCTGTGTAGTTCTTGGCTGATTCCTCACCTTTCTTAGGATCACTGAGACCCCACGAGGTGAGATCTTGCATGGAGCCCCAGTCCGAGGGAGACTGACAGTCATGTTTAGCTTCTTCCATTTTCTAATAATTGCTCCAACAGTGGATCTTTTTTCACCAAGCTGCTTGGCAATTGCCCCATAACTCTTTCCAGCCATGTGGAGGTCTCCAATTTTGTCTGTGGTGTCTTTGGACAGCTCTTTGGCCATGTTAGTAGTTGGAGTCTTACTGATTGTATGGGGTGGACAGGTGTTTTTATGCAGCTAATGACTTCAAACAGGTGCTTCTAATTTAGGATAATAAGTGGAGTGGAGGTGGACTTTTTAAAGGCAACTAACAGGTCTTTGAGGGTCAAGATTCTAGCTGATAGACAGGTGTTCAAATACTTATTTGCAGCAATATCATACAAATAAATTGTTAAAAAATCATACACTGTGATTTATGGATTTTTTTTAGACTGTGTCTCTCACAGTGGACATGCACCTACGATGAAACTTTCAGACCCCTCCATGATTTCTAAGTGGGAGAGCTTGCAAAATCGCAGGGTGTTCAAATACTTATTTTCCTCACTGTATATATATATATTTTTATATATATATTTTATTTATGTTTTTAGTACAATAAGTTATTCAATAAATGTTCAATAAATGTTGACGTACGTAAATACTTGTGTGCTGTACTTGTTTTGTGTGGCAGGCCTTCCTCATCGCCTTCACATCGTCTTTTTTGCCCAGAGCTTATTACAAATTCACCAGAGACTCTTCACTCCGCGGCTTCACTAACTTCACCTTGTCCAATTCACCGAAAATCTATATGGACATCCATAACTCCACTTGCAAGTAACTAATAAAAGCATTAAAATAGTATGTGTATTTTTAAATTTAGTTTACTGCTTGTCCATTGTTCACGTGGGACTAATGTCTGCCCACGACCACATTTCAAACAGAGCTGTTAAGACGGGCAGTACCTGGATGATTAAAGGATTACATTTGAAACATGACATTTGGTTGGCATAAAGCAAGAAATATAATACAAAACCCAAACACATGCTATCCTGTAAACTACATTTGTAGGATGACTGAATTAAATGAAAGTATGAACAATGCATTGCCTGTTTTTGCTTTAAAAATATCATACTGCTAAATAAGAATGGTTTGAATAGTGCTCAGGAGAGACCACAATTACTCAAAACATGCACAAATGATTCTGAAAACCACTTCAGACACATTATTACATGGTAGAAAGCATAATTCCCGCTCTAAAAGAAAAGTAAAACAGTCAACAGTTATTATGTTGTGCAGGTATCAAGATATAAGGGATGACGATGGGAAGTATAGGCCCGAATACTTTGAGCTGCTGGCCGTCAGACTGGGCTTTGTGATTGTGTTTGAGGTAGGTCTTAAACTCTGCACTGTCATGGCTCTGGTCCTGGTCAGGTTTTCATGTGCTAACTGCTCTCCTCCACCTCAGCATGTGGTGTTCACCGTGGGCAGGCTCATCGACGCCCTGGTCCCTGATGTTCCAGAGGAAGTCCAGATAAAGATCAGGAGAGAGCGCTACATGGCCAAGGAGGCGCTAGCCGAGAATCAGGTAGATATTAATCCTGCTTTTAGGTCAAGTTCATATTGAAGACTTGGTTATATCTGGAGATGTTATAATATCAGTTTCTAGTGTTAAAACTATTATGAAAAATAAATAAATAAAAACTTGCACTGCATTGATTAAATGCACTGTACCTGGTTTTTAACATTTTTACAATCTAAAAAACAGAACTAATTAGTTTTTAATGGTTTGCTGTGGTTAATTGCATTTTAATTAGATGCATACAGTACACAGTGGACTTGTTTGACGACCAACATGATATCAAACAACTGGAATTAGAAGTCCTAGCCTATTGTTAAATTCCATTATTTAAACATATATTATTTATACAGATTCCAGTTTTTATTATCTTATTTTTATTATTATTTATTCTATCTGAAAAAATGTTTGCAGCTGACATATCAGATTGGCAGGTCTTGTCCTGGTTTAGTCTTGGTTGTAGGACTGATTTTGTGTTGCTTTACTTAGAATTTGCTCTTGTTTTAACTCATGTTTTTCTTGCAGGCCTTTGGGAAAAACCTGGTTCCACTTTTGAAGGAGGAGTCCTTAGTGCATCTCCGAGTCCCTGCCGATCCAACCAAGTCCTGAGCACCAGTCTAATACTGTGGAATATTATATGGAACATTATATTAAATTATACAGCTTAATACTATTTATTCATTTGTTTTTATAATGCTATTTTTATTTATTGGGTTTTCTGCTGGAAGGTGAACTACAACTTCTTAAATATGCCATGATAAAAACTTTCTATCCAAGGAAAATATTAAAATTTACCTGTAAAACTGTATACTGTAAAAATATAAAGTATAAAATAAAGTAAAACAAAAATTACAGAATATTTATGTTTATGTTTTCATTGCTTCCTCTTTGATCCTAATAATAATAATAATAATAATAATAATAATAATGTATGAAATATATTGATTAGTTGCAGATACGGGTTAGCTGTTAGCTGGTTAGCTCAACTGGTAAGTCTTGGACTTTCCCCCTGGAGGTTGTAGGTTCAAACCCCCCCCGGGCAATGAGCTAACCAGTGTGGGTCCTTGGGCAAGACCCTTCACGGTACTGCCCCCCGGGCGCTGAAAAAAGATGGCTGCTCACTGCTCCTGAAAAAAAAGGATGGGTCAAATGCAGAAGTCAAATTTCTCCCGTGTGTCACTGTGTGTCATTGTGTGTGAGACCAATAAAGGCTAAAAGCCCAAGCTTAATTAATTAATTCATTAATTAATGACATTATGTTGGGGGGCTACTGCATGTATGTCTGTCTATGGCAGTCACCATGGTGACACAATGCACACATTAACAATCACAGCCTGTGAGTTTTTTTCTGCTTCAAAACCCAAGAACAAATACGAAATGGATTTAAACAGACTCTGTCCTAGCCACAGCTGCCCTGATGTACGCCAGTTCTGAGGCTGCCAAGCCGACCACCACTCTGCATTCACACACATCACATACCAACTATGTGGTGAAGTGTCTTGCCTAAGGACACAACAACATTTTACTGCCCCACTGTGGCACTTGGTAATCTCAGCGGTCCCCCATCCAGTAGTAATCAGGCCTGGCCTTGGTTAGTGTGCAAGATCAGATGAGATTGGGTATTGACAAGATATGGCCACATTTCTTGGACAAACTTTATTGATGCACAAGGGAAATGATTTGGACAGAGCAGCTCACACATCACAATATAATGTAATAACAAAGAGCAACAACATAAATAGAAATAAAGTAAAGAAAACAAGAGACTAGTGTCAAATAAGGTATAATTATATAAATGTGTATGTACAATTCAAATATAAAATATAGAAATATAGTAACACAATAAACATCTGGGCTATATACAAGTGGTCATAAGGATGCCTTACAAGTTGTTGTACAGTTGTAGGAGTATTATCTGTTACATAAGGGTGAGTTGTACAGTTGTAGGGAGTATGGTATGAATGTTAGTCCTGTATGTCTCACTGTTTGTTTTATATCTGATCTTATTTATTTGACAGGGACAGTGCAGTCATACATAGTCACAGGCAAAGCATGCAGCTGATGCAATGTACAATAGAGTCTATTTGCCTGTGACTATGTATGACTGCACTGTCCCTGTCAAATAAATAAGATCAAATATAAAACAAACAGTGAGACATACAGGACTAACATTCATACCATACTCCCTACAAGTACTGTACAACTCACCCTTATGTAAGAGATAATACTCCCTACAACTAGGTTGAATAGGTATGCTAAACTAGACGCCAGAGAAATTTGAAAAACAAAAGAAACAAATTAGTTGAGATAGTTTCAGAACTATTTCAGTGTAGGTAGCTCCTCCCTGCAGCTAGATATAAGCAGGGTCTAACCAGCACTAGAACCAGAACTGACGAAGCCTCTCGGATGAGCGGCGAAACGTTTTCGACCAAACAAACTTTGTCCAGTTGACAAATTGAATTTCTCCTTTTATTATAGAGTCTATAGCTAATGCTAATACTTTTCCCTATATCCAACTGTTGAAAACTATTTAAAAGCAGACCCCAGCCTTTCTTTTCCGATGAACACA
Organism: Paratrypauchen microcephalus; assembly: GCA_036785185.1. Lineage (NCBI taxonomy): Eukaryota > Metazoa > Chordata > Actinopteri > Gobiiformes > Gobiidae > Paratrypauchen > Paratrypauchen microcephalus. The sequence goes on along the minus strand of JAVJIX010000155.1, from coordinate 2,251,449 downwards.
TTCCCACAGACCCACTCTTCAACAGCAAAGATCTCTACACGCTTTTACTTTTTGGTATCTTGGAGTTATATCTCCAAATGACCGAACTGAACTGCACTCTTGGATTCCCAGAGTTTCTGAATAATCCTGGACCAGCTCCTCACATGTGACTGCCTCGGCATTGTCCCTTATGTGTTCCCCTCATTTATCTTCCACAGCACACCTGCTGTTAGCTTTAGCAGAGCATTAGCCGGGCTGCGCTGGGAGCATGTTGTTAACAAAGACGCTACATCTCGTCCCTATCCCCTCCCTTGACGTCGTCCCCTTGGCCCGGTGTTAATTTGCTGCTTCAGTGACACGCGTTATTCGGGGAGTCGTTCCTCACAGCCCCGCAGCTCACGTTGCTCAAATTATTAAATATAATGGTGACTAGCGTGCATCTCTCCTCCCTGATCTGTACGCAGTTAGTGCAACATGCTAACTCCTCCTCCATGCATGGGTGAGATGTGGAGATGAGAGGTGCTGGGGAGGATGTGACATGTGATTTGATATGCTAGAGAAGATCCCAATGGCTCCTTACATGTCATGAGTGAGGGCTTTAGTGAAAGTTGCCGAATGGGATCAGATTAGATTCCATTTGTAAAACATGTAGTAATGCAGGCACTGAAATATGCACTCAATATGCAGAACATGTACAGCATTTTGGTCACAATATTCTCACAAAAATGCTAACAGATGTTGGTGTTTCAAAAGGGCATAGTGGCAAAGATGGTAGTACTTCCACAATGAACGTTTCACTGCTGACCAAGCTGCTTCTTCAGGGCTTAAGGTGTCGATTGTGTCTCAACTAAACTGAGTTGATCCAGCAGTTATAGTCTGATGATTTTAGATATATTTCTCATCTGGATGCCTTATACATGCGTTTCAGAGGCATTCAGAACAGATGCTCTCCCCTCAACTGCTCCTCTCCATGTAGAGGAGCAGCAGCTCTTCTCCCAGCTCCTCCCATGTGCCCGAGCTCCTCAGTGAGCTCCCAGTCACTCTGGGGAGGACTCTTAGAAAATTGAACCGACTGTATCTGTGATTTTGTCCTTTCAGTCATTACCCAAAGCTCATGACCATAGGTGAGGGTAGAACATTGACTGACCGGTAAATTGAGAGCTTTCCCTTTGGACTCAGATCCCTCTTCACTATAACAGTCCGATACAGTGACCGCATCACTGCAGACGCTGCACCGATCCTCCTGTCACTCTCATCCTCCCCTCACTCATGAACAAGACCCTGAGATACTTGAACTCCTCCACTTGAGGCAGTGTCAGTAATGCAGGAGAAATTGTCTTCCATTCATGATCCAGACGCACGAGAATATGAGGCATCTTTCAATTGCCTACAGTGATTTTGTGTCCAATGTATTAAGTCCTTTGTGTGTGCAGTTTGTCTTTTCAGTCAGGACTGTGCATGTTAAAGGTCCCATGGCATGAAATTTTCACTTTCTGAGGTTTTTGAACGTTAATGTGAGCTCCCTAATGGCTAAAAGTCGCGAAATGTCTAAACTGAGCATTTGCGATCCTTTTCAGCTCAAATGGGCGATTCTGGACAAGGCACCTTATTGACGTCAGATCGAAAAAATAAATGCAAATTCAGTTCCACCACCGTCTGGATCTCCACCTCCTGTCTCTGGAAATCACGTCCAGAGAATTTGGACTGCGGAGGAGCTACGTAATGCGAAATGCGTTTTTTTATTTGCCTGTAGGCACATGCAAGTGTTTCTAGACTCGGAAGTCCTTTACCCAACCCTCTGGACCTCTGAAACAGCAGTGGTTTAATTTTATTTTCTGTGAAAATGTGTTTTTTTTCATTGAAAAGGCTGTCCTTTCCTCCTTCGCGCTTACACACGCGGAAGTGGGGCCAGGCACAGCGCACCGCTAAAACAAGGAACCAGCGGTGCATTTGCCCCCCCCCACCCACTCCTCTAACCAATCTGTGTCCTTCTCATTTGCATTCAAGCAACAAGGCCCAGAATGAGGTGTTCAGAGAGTTATTTTTTGACTCTGACTCTGTACATGTGTCTTTCTCATGCACTGAGTGTTGATTTTGAAGGATTCATTTACAGTATTAGGGAACCATTAAGGCACCATATAAAAGCATCAAGAAGTACCATGTCATGGGATCTTTAAAGAACATACATGATTCTCTACATGTTGTGTCCCTGTAGCCAATGCAATATATCCATTGCCCTATAACTACTCTCACTCAGCAACGTGTATTAATATCCACCGGTCTGAGCCGTAAACTACTCTCACCACTGAGCCACTACCTCCCCACTATGTCACCAGGTTGGTAATAGAGACAAAAAAATAACATCGTATCTAGGGTGACCAGATTTTCAAAATTCAAAACTGGGACACACCTGGGGTGGTTGGTATGAATAAAACTGTGAAAAGAACATAACTATCTGTCTATTTTCGACTCACTTGTGGGTCATTATACATCTCAATGCATTATTATTGCCTGGTCATTTTTAAACACGGTTTTCTGTATTTTAGCAAACAAATTACTGGTATATTAATTTGCCCCCTTTACTGCTGGCGGGGATCAGATTGGGACACAAGACATTTCTTAGATGAAACTGGGACAAATCACTGGTTTAGAATATATCTGCTGGGACAGAGGACACAGGGCTCAGAAGTAAATAGGATTGTGAGGAACAGAAAATGTCCATGCACCAGGGTAAAAGGAGCTGTTAACGTGAAAACTACTGCTTCATGACATCAAAAGGTGGAACGGAAAATTTTGAGCTTTGGAGATGTAGACAGACTAATCATAAAAAGGGTTACTCAAATATGTGTGAATGAAACAAAACTCAACTCCAAGTCTGTTTTAACATCGCTTAAAGCCCACAAGAGTCAATTTTGTGTAAAATAAACATGCATAAATCACTCCAAATGCAACTTCAGGTGAGTAAATGAGAATGAAAGAACTAAAACATGGTTCAAAGCTCTGAAAAGTCTGAAAAGAAAAGATTTTGTAAAATAGTTCTGCTTCAACATCATGTAAGAAGGATAGGAGAGAGATTGTAAGTTTATATGAATGGCTTGGGAGGTGACTTGACAGTGGCTGACGGTGACAGACATATAAAAGGAGGGAGTGGTTAAGAAGAAATACAGTGTCCCTCATTGAATTTATGTGTTATTTATCTGTTATATTTATGTTTTAGCTTTCTTATATTTTGATTCAATTTATTTTATGCATGAGCTGTCTGGATGTGAGGAACAACCTACACTGCAATTTAAACATCAAGTCATTCACATGTGAGCAGGCCCAGCCCCCAGAACCTCCACTAAACTTGTCTTTGGAGCCATCCCATTTGAAAAGCCCACAGATAAACACGCACACCTCCTCCTCCTCTCCTCCTCCTCCTCCTCTCCTTCCTCCGAGCCCAGTCATGGTGATGACTCCTCCTCCACAGAGCCGAGCAGGCAGGGTGGATGCTGCGCTGACATCTTCCTCATTTCTTTTGTAGTTCTCAGTCCTGTGTGTGTGGAACATCAGAGCAGCTCATACAACAGTGCAAGTGCAGGAGAGAGGGGAGAAAAAGGCAACTGCACCGAGGAACATTTGAGTGTGTGAACTTGGTAGGTTACTGAAAGCACATTTGTCTTTATGCTTCACAAAACATAGATTCAGAAAAATGTCTTTGACTCACCATGAGATCGCCACATCATGAATATTATTTGTAAGGAGTACATTTAATGTGATATCTGCATTTTTGTTTCCTTTTCATAAACATTTACAGAGATTATCTGAGCACTAAAGCCTCACATGCAGATGGAAGCAGGATTGCCCACACATACACACATCAAAATACAACGCCAAATACGACTAAACACCTAAAATCTGCTTACAACTACGTTTCAAATAGAATCGCTAAACTGGGCAGTGCCTGGATGACTAAAGGGGGTGGAGGGATGGGGAGGAGTTATGAGAAACATTCTGATTGGTCTAACAGTTATCCACATTTCAAACCATCCCTGCAGCCACGTGTTTGTATCAAAAACACCTGGCTGTAATCAGGGCAATCTTTTGTGATGTCACCAACAACTTGCAATTGCAGAGGCCACTGGAACCAGGACATTCCCATTTTTATAACATTTTTAAAACATATGTACCTAGTTTGCTCTAAAAATGATCAACAGGGAGAGTAGATAATACTATTCAAACACCAGACAGAGTTTAGTGGTGGAAATATAGTGCTCCTCCAACATATACTTATACTTCAACAAAGTATAAAGCTTCGCTCAGAGATTCTGCCCCTCCGAACACATTAATGAGAGTCTAAAGATACATCTTAAAGATATAACAGTGAACAACCAGATACAGTACTGCTAAAGGAGCAGGTAGTGACACAGAGCCACCTGATCCTCGCCATGAGCAGACTTTGTGCTGGGCAGTGCTTTGTCAGGCCTGCCCCTCCTGCCAGCCCTCGCTCTAGAGCTGACGGTTAGCTAAGCAGAAAGCAGCTGGCTCTGTAATCAAGCTAATGAAGAGAGCATCTGTGCATGTGCTGTGCCCTCACCACCAACCCCAGAGAAGAGGGAGCAGGTACAGCATCTATGCTGGCCACCTTTTTTTTTCAAGCTCTGGCAAGGGGAGATGGACTGGACTGTGTTTAACTGATCTATTTCAATGGAGTCAACCAGGTCATGCCACCAGTGCAAGATACCAGTCAGGTCTGTGAAGAAGTGACCCCGCTCACTGTAAGACTGCCTTTGCTGCATGTCCTTTGCAAAAAAAAAAAAAATCTTGTAATTGTAATAATTGCAAGATAAATATGTATATAAAAATTGAATGAGCATTTCATTTCACAAATATTTCCTGGAGACAAGGAAGTGGCATTCAAGTTTGTCTCATTCTCAGTATATGGACAGGTCATGCCTCATGTGAAGCTCAGAACTTCCAGAATTCCCTCCTTGAGCTGCAAAGGCTGCACTAGCACTGAGTCATGACTGGTGCAGGTGCTGGTGACCATTCAGATCAGAGATCAGATCAGATCTCCAGTCTTGATGTTTGTTCCATGAGAAAAATACCTCTCAAACTCACTATTATTTTACACCCCGAGTAGAAAAGAAAGAAAGCTATGCCTTTATTAGTCCCACAGTGGGGAAATTTCAGTTCTGCATTTAACCCATCCTGTTATTAGGAGCAGGGGGCAGCACATTACTGCGCCCGGGGACCATCTCCATGATCTTCTTGCTTCGGCTTGGTCAGGACCAAAGCTGGAGGTACCTACGGTGCATGTTTTGGGTTGGTGGGGGAAACCGGAGTACCCGGAGGAAACCCACCCAGACACGGGGAGAACATGCAAACTCCACACAGAAAGGCTCGGGTGACCCGGGGATTGAACCCAGACCATGCATGCAAACTCCACACAGAACACACACAGAAAGGTGTGGGCGACCCGGGGATCGAACCCGGAACCTTCTTGCTGTGAAGCATGAGTGCTACCCACTCAGCCACCGTGCTGCCAGTACTTCAACATATTAGCAGTACATAAATGGTTGTATATTTATTCATGATTTGCACACAGGTGAGGCTCTTCACAGAGTTACAAAGGCTGGCCTTGAACACCATGGTTTGTGCAGAGCTCTGAAAGAGAAGTGGAATGTGCCTGAAGGACAGTGGCACATGCGATTTAATTACAAATACAGTGCTTATTTTTTCTTTTCTCCCATATGATTGATCAAAATGAAGACGTTTTGTAATTAGACAAGATATTTTAATTAATGTGGTGGAGATGTTTGAGTGGCTGAATGATCCCAGTAGCTATCTTATCGGGGGTTTCATGCCCCTGGTAGGGTCACCCAAGGCAACAAGTCCTGTGGGATGGGTCAGACTAAGAGCGGTTCAGAAGCCCTTATGGCGAACTCTAGAACAAGGCCAGATACGTTGCCCCGATTGGCATCACCGGGGCCCCACCCTGGAGCCAGGCCTGGAGCCTGGGGCTCAGCCTAAAAGAGCGACATGGGGCCATCCTCCCATGGACCCACCACCCGCAGGAGGATCCATAAGGGGCTGGTGCGAAGAGATCTGGGTCGCAGTCAAAGGCACGGGCCTAGGCAACCGGCTCTCCGGACATGGAGAGTAGCTCTGGGGACATGGAATGTCACCTCGCTGGGGGGAAGGAGCCCAGCGAGCTCTGGAACCCAATTCCTTGAGGGGGGCTGGGCTCTCCATTTCTCTGTCGTTGCCCATGGGGAGCAGCAGCAGGCTGGTGTGGGCCTGCTCATTGCCCCACAGCTCAGCCAGTTGGAGTTCACCCCGCTGAACGAAAGGGTTGTGTCCCTGCGCCTTTCGGGGACAGGTCTCTCACTGTTGTGTCGGCCTACGGGCCGAACAGCAGTGCAGAGTATCCGGCCTTGTTGCAGTTCCTGGGAGGGGTACTGGACAGTGCACCGACCAGGGACTCTGGGGGGACTTCAATGCCCACGTGGGCAATGACACTGACAAATGGAGAGGGGTAATTGGGAGGAACGGCCTCCCTGATCTGAACCCAAGCGGTGCTCTGTTATTGGACTTCTGTGCTAGTCACGGTTTGTCCGTAACAAACACCATGTTCGAGCACAAGAGTGTCCACCAGTGCATGTGGCAACAGGATACCCTAGGCCGGAGGTCGATGATCGATTTTGTTGACGTGTCATCTGACCTCTGGCCGCATGTCTTGGACACTTGGGTGAAGAGTGGTGCAGAGCTGTCAACTGATCACCACCTGGTTGTGAGTTGGGTCTGCTGGCAGGGGAGGAAGCTGGAAAGGCCTGGCAGGCCCAAGCGTACAGTGAAGGTCTGTTGGGAACATCTCACAACTCCGGGAGAAGCTCCTCTGGGGGAGGATAGGGACATATACTGAACAAAAATATAAACGCAACACTTTTGTTTTTGCTCCCATTTTTCATGAGATGGACCCAAAGATCCAAAATTCACTCCAGATACACAACACTACCATTTCTCTCAAACATTGTTCACAAATCTGTCCAAATGTGTGACAGCGAGCACCTCTGCCCCGCCGAGACAATCCACCCCACCTCACAGGTGCGCCACATCAAGATGCCGATCCGACATCATGACCAGTGCACAGGTGCGCCCCAGACTGCCCACAATAAAAGGCCACCCCGAAATGTGCATTTTTTTTTTTTTTTTGCTTTATTGGGGGTCTGGGGACTCAGAACCAGTCAGTATCTGGTGTGACCACCATTTGCCTCATGCAGTGCAACACATCTTCTTCGCATAAAGTTTATCAGATTGTCAATTGTGGCCTGTGGAATGTTGGTCCACTCCTCTTCAATGGCTGTGCGAAGTTGCTGGATATTAGTGGGAGCTGGTACACGCTGTCGTATGCGCCGGTCAAGCACATCCCAAACATGCTCAATGGGTGACATGTCCGGTGAGTATGCTGGCCATGCAAGAACTGGGACATTTTCGGCTTCCAAGAATTGTGTACAGATCCTTGCAACATGGGGCCGTGCATTATCTTGCTGAAACATGAGGTGATGTTCATGGATGTATGGCACAACAATGGGCCTCAGGATCTCATCGCATTCAAAATGCCATCAATAAAATGCACCTGTGTTCTTCGTCCATAACAGCCTTTGAAGAGGAGTGGACCAACATTCCACAGGCCACAACTGACAATCTGATAAACTCTATGCGAAGAAGATGTGTTGCACTGCATGAGGCAAATGGTGGTCACACCAGATACTGACTGGTTCTGAGTCCCCAGACCCCCAATAAAGCAAAAAAAATGCACATTTCGGGGTGGCCTTTTATTGTGGGCAGTCTGGGGCGCACTTGTGCACTGGTCATGATGTCGGATCGGCATCTTGATGTGGCGCACCTGTGAGGTGGGGTGGATTGTCTCGGCGGGGCAGAGGTGCTCGCTGTCACACATTTGGACAGATTTGTGAACAATGTTTGAGAGAAATGGTAGTGTTGTGTATCTGGAGTGAATTTTGGATCTTTGGGTCCATCTCAGGAAAAATGGGAGCAAAAACAAAAGTGTTGCGTTTATATTTTTGTTGAGTGTAGATTCCGAGTGGGCTTTGTTCTCGGCCTCTATTGTTGATGGGGCCACCCATAGCTGTGGTCGTAAGGTCTGTGGTGCCTGTCGCGGCGGCAATCTCTGAACTCAGTGGTTGACACCAGAAGTAAGGGATGCTGTCAGGCTGAAGGAGTCCTATCAGGCCTTGTTGGCTCGTGGGACTCCTGAGGCAGCTGACAGGTACTGGCGGGCCAAGCATGCTGCAGCCCGGGCAGTCGCAGAGGCAAAAACTCGGGTTGGGAGGACTTTGGAGAGGCCATGGAGGAGGAATATCGGATGGCCTCAAGGAAATTCTGGCAAACTGTCCGGCGCCTCAGGAGGGGGAAGCAGTGCTACACCAACACTGTTTACAGTGCGGGTGGGGAGATGTTGACCTCGACTGGGAATGTTATCGGCCGGTGGAAGGAATACTTCAAGGATCTCCTCTATCCTGCCGTCACGTCTTCCGAGGAGGAAGCAGAGGCTGGAGACTCGGAGGCGAACTTGTTCATCAACCTGGCTGAAATTACTGAGGTGGTTACTACGGTTGTTTACTACTGTTATTGCACTGGAATTACTACTGTTGCACATTTATTTTTTTATCTTAACTTCAATGCACATTCTATTGCACATTACCATTTCACTGCTGTATCTTCCATTGCACATTTTTGATGCACACTGCACATTTTGGGACATCTGTAAATAGGTATTTATTTATTCTGTTGCACTGCTTTCAGATTTTGGATCTTAGATCTTAGATTTTAGTTTTAGATTTAGATTTTTGCATTAGATAGTTTTTGTTGTGTTTTGTCTTTTTATTGTATTTTGTACACTGTCTTTTTTGCACTACCTGGCCAGAGAGAAATGAAATTTCGATTCACTGTATGTTGAACACATATGGCAGAATTGACAGTAAAGCTGACTTTGATCTTTGATCTTGGTTGGAAAGCTCCTCGGTGGCAAAGCCCCAGAGGTGAATGAGATCTGTCCTGAGTATCTTAAGTCTCTGGATGTTGTAGGGCTGTCTTGGCTGACACGTCTCTGCAACGTTGTGTGGCGGTCGGGGACAGTACCTCTAGACTGGCAGACCAGGGTGGTGGTGGGGGGGACCAGAGGGTGTGTTCCAACTATCGGGGAATCACACTCCCCAGCCTTCCCGGTAAGGTCTATTCCAGGGTGCTGGAGAAGAGAATTCGACCGAATGTCGAACCTCGGATTCAGGAGAAGCAGTGTGGTTTTCGTCCTGGCCGGGGAACACTGGACCAGCTCTCCATCGGGTGCTCGAGGGTGCATGGGTTTGCCCAACCAGTACACATGTGCTTTGGACACAGTGCTGTGTATCTGTGTATTCTGTGTATTCTGTTGTTAAATTTACAGCTCATGTCTTAGGCATTTTTTTCAAAATTAGGATCAGTGTCACAGATCCGCCGTATTCTTTGAAACTGACCATAAGGGATACTCTGCAGCAGCCATGGAAAGTGAAAGCTGTCTACTTATACATATACAGTCTATGTTAAATACTCAAGTAAGAGTAAAAAAAAAAGTATTTGGGAAAACTTCTTCTCAAGTATGAAGTAGGAAGTAAATCACCTTATGTTAATGCTTTGGTGGTGCTGTAATAGCCCGATGCATTTGACACTTTAAGCCAAAGTCTGGCATGTAACAGGGCTGCCTTAAACAGGAGTATCCCATGGAGCTACCTTAAAGGGGAGGGCCCGTGGACCTGCAGACCTCATCCATCAGGGAGGGGCCTCCATCACATGGTCACCCAGGATCAGTCCTCTCAATTAGCCCGCCCTGATTAAGAGGTTATAAAGCACGTTGGCCCCCAGCCCCCTCCCACCCACAGCTGCCACACACCTGTTGGGGTTTCTTAGGGACATTACATTGACTTCCATTCATGTCCTGGTGACTGGTCCTAGCCTTTACCTAAACCCTAAACTATTTTAACTCATAGCTTTAAATCATATTGTTGATTTAATAATTTAATAATAAAGGACTACATAGATCCCCATGATGTGAGTGTGCATACAGATTTTAGTCCCCACAATGAGATAAATACCTGCCCACACCATATAAGACTAGTTTCCTCCTGTCACCTGTTAACCAATCACAGACTTTCTACCTTTTTTATTAACCAATTAAGCACCTCCACTTCTCCATGGAGATGTTATTACATCTGTGGGAATGTTCAATAATTTCACATGTCTCCATGGAGACAAGCAGATGGTGCCACCAGGCCAAGTTACAAGTCAGATCAGTGGAGAGTTGCATATAGGGGAATGTTCAGAATTTACTGTGGTAACACAAAGCACACATTAGCAATTGCAAACACATATGTTTTACGATGTGTCCAAAACTCAAGTAGAAACACTAAATGGATTTAAAGAGCACATTTTCAGGAGCCTGTGATCAGTCCGAGCATTCGTGGTCCTATTTAGAAGGTGAGAGTGACTCACTGAAAAACTGTTGGACTGTAATGTTAATTGAGAGGGACTTGTTTAACGGTACAAATTATGTCACCTGTTGTAGTTTGGCTAAGTCAGTTCTTTCTGATCAGACTGTGTTAAAACAAAGCTCAGTTTAAAGTCTAACTTGAGTAACAGAGATTCTAACAGAGTAGTGCCTTCAGTTAGCATGGCACTGCATGTTGACAATATCAGCTGCAAAGTATCAATATGCTAATATTTAAAATTTGTCACTCATTTATTACTTTAGCTATTCTATCATGTGCATTGTTTTTAGAGTTGAATTTTTGAAAATGACACAAATGTTTAGCCTGTAGGTTGTTTTTTTTTGAGAGAGAACTGCAACCCTACTCAGTAGCATACTCTAACAAAGCCCTTAAAACAGTACACCTTTTCTTTATCAACCACTTTCTTCCAGTACATTTTTTCACTCTGTACAACCTGTCATCTTTTCAGTAGTTTTCCCTTTTGCATATTTCTCTCCATTAGTGCATCCTCACAGCAGCAGCTCTGCACACCTCTCTCCTCTGCACACATGTTCAGAGCTTGTCAATAGCTGCTTTATGTAAAATCCCAAGGTCTTTTTCTCAGCCGAAGCTCAAGGAGAGTGCGGAGGTGTAGGCACGGATCACTATGAATGCAATGTTTCTGTGCAGACAACTTCAGCACTAACGTTCTGTTCAAAGTGAATATGGAGTGAGAGTGGATAATGGGTGTGAGCTGTTGCACGGATCTTTCAAATATATCAACTTTAACTAAAATATGCTGCTTCCTAGTGGCACAGTGGGTATGTGTTTGACCACCAACCAGAGCGTCACCAGTTTAATTTTTATCTGACTGCACACTGTTGTAATGCCCTTGAGCAAAACATTATAGACATTAAACATGCACCACAGGTAAAATCCTCCAGCTTGGGTCCTGACCAAGCCTAAACAACAAAACCATGGGGATGGGCCCCGGGTCAAATGCAGAAAACGATTTCTTCTGTGTGAGATCAATAAAAAAGTAAATCTTCTAATCCTTAATCACTGTAAGGCACTTTGTGTTAAATTTTTGTTTGAAAAACTCTTTATAAATAATGTTTGATTGATTGATTGATTATTTTATAGTGTTGTCACCATCCATCCATCCATCCATCTATCCATTTTCTTCCGCTTATCCGGGTCGCAGGGGCAACAGTTTAAGCAGGAACGCCCATACCTCCTTCACCCCGGACACTTCCTCCAAGGCGTTCCCAGGCCAACCGGGACACATAGTCCCTCCAGTGCGTCCTGGGTCTTCCCCGGGGCGTCCTCCCGGTGGGCCATGCCTGGAACACCTCCCGAGGGAGGCGTACAGGAGGCATCCGAAATAGATGCCCGAGCCACCTCAGCTGGGTCCTCTCAACATGGAGAAGCAGCGGATCTACTCTGAGCTCCTCCCGTGTGTCTGAGCTCCTCACCCTATCTCTAAGGGAGCGCAATCTTGTCCTTTCGGTCATTACCCACAGCTCATGACCATAGGTGAGGGTAGGAACGTAGATTGACCGGTAAATTGAGAGCTTCGCCTTTCGGCTCAGCTCCCTCTTCACCACAACGGTCCAGTACAGTGACCGCATCACTGCCGACGCTGCACCAATCCGCCTGTCAATCTCACGTCCATCCTCCCCTCACTCGTGAACAAGATCCTGAGATACTTGAACTCCTCCACCTGAGGCAAGGACTCTCCACCACCCGGAGAGGGCAAGCCACCTTTTTCCGGTCGAGAACCATGGCCTCGGATTTGGAGGAGCTGATCCTCATCCCAGCTGCTTCACACTCGGCTGCAAACCGCCCCAGTGCACATTGGAGGTCCTGGTTCGATGAAGCCATCAGGACAACATCATCTGCAAACAGCAGAGATGAGATCCTGTGGTTCCCAAACTGGATCCCCTCCGGCCCCTGACTACGCCTTGAAATTCTGTCCATAAATATAATGAACAGGACTGCTGACAAAGGGCAGCCCTGGCGAAGTCCAACATGCACCGGAAACAGGTCCGACTTACTCCTGCTCCGGTCATACAGGGACCGAACAGCCCTTAGCAAAGGGCCCCGAACCCCGTACTCCCAGAGCACTCTCCACAGGACCCCACGAGGGACACGGTCGAATGCCTTCTCCAGATCCACAAAGCACATGTTGGGCTGGTTGGGCAAACTCCCATGCACCCTCGAGCACCCGATGGAGAGTATAGAGCTCGTCCAGTGTTCCCCGGCCGGGACAAAAACCACACTGCTCCTCCTGAATCCGAGGTCGAATTCTCCTCTCCAGCACCCTGGAAGAGACCTTGCCGGGAAGGCTGAGGAGTGTGATTCCCCGATAGTTGGAACACACCCTCCGGTCCCCCTTCTTAAACAGAGGGACCACCACCCTGGTCTGCCAGTCCAGAGGTACTGTCCTCGACCGCCACGCGATGTTGCAGAGATGTGTCAGCCAAGACAGCCCCACAACATCCAGGGACTTAAGATTCTCAGGATGGATCTCAGCCACCCCCGGGGCCTTGCCACTGAGGAGCTTTCCAACCACCTCAGTGACTTCAGCCAGGGAGATGAATGAGTCCGCCTCCGAGTCTCCAGCCTCTGCTTCCTCCTTGGAAGACGTGACAGCGGGATTGAGGAGATCCTCAAAGTATTCCTTCCACCGTCCGATAACATCCCCAGTCGAGGTCAACAGCTCCCCACCCGCACTGTAAACAGTGTTGGTGAAGCACTGCTTCCCCCTCCTGAGGCGCCGAACGGTTTGCCAGAATTTCTTTGAGGCCGTCCGATAGTCCTCCACCATGGCCTCTCCGAACTCCTCCCAAACCCGAGTTTTTGCCTCTGCGACCGCCCGGGCTGCAGCACGCTTGGCCCGCTGGTACATGTCAGCTGCCTCAGGAGTCCGATGAGCCAAAAAGGCCCGATAGGACTCCTTCTTCAGCCTGACAGCATCCCTTATTTCCGGTGTCCACCACCGGGTTCGGGGATTGCGACAGGCACCACAGACCTTACGACAACAGCTACAGGCAGCTGGATTGACAATAGAGGCCGAGAACAAAGCCCACTCGGTCTCTATGTCCCCAGCTTCCTCCGGAATCCAGGAGAAGCTCTCCCGGAGGTGTGAGTTGAAGGTACCCCTGACAGAGGGATCTGCCAGACGTTCCCAACAGACCTTCACGATAAGCTTGGGCCTGCCAGGTCTCTCCGGCTTCCTCCCCTGCCAGCGGACCCAACTCACAACCAGGTTGTGATCAGTTGACAGCTCTGCCCCTCTCTTCACCCGAGTGTCCAAGACATGCGGTCAGATGACACCACAACAAAGTCGATCATCGACCTCCGTCCTAGGGTGTCCTGGTGCCACGTGCACTGATGGACACCCTTGTACTTGAACATGGTGTTTGTTACGCACAAACCGTGGCTAGCACAGAAGTCCAATAACAGAACATCACTCAGGTTCAGATCAGGGAGGCCGTTCCTCTCAATCACCCCTCTCCAGGTGTCACTGTCGTTGCCCATGTGGTTGTTGAAGTCCCCCAGGAGAACAACGGAGTCCCCGATCAGTGCACTGTCCAGTACCCCTCCCAGGCTCTCCAGTGTGAGATCAATAAAGTTCACTTCTAAAGTTCACTTCTAAGAAGGCCGGGTACTCTGCACTGCTGTTCAGCCCATAGGCCGACACAACAGTGAGAGTCCTGTCCCCGACCCGAAGGCGCAGGGACGCGACCCTCTCGTTCACCGGGGTAAACTCCAACACTCGGCGGCTGAGCTGTGGGGCAATGAGCAGGCCCACACCAGCCCGCTGCCGTTCCCACCGGGCAACGCCAGAGAAATGGAGGGTCCAGCCCCCCTCAAGGAGTTGGGTCCCAAAGCCCAAGCTGTGCGTGGAGGTGAGGCCCACTATATCTAGTCGGTAATGCTCAACCTCCTGCACGAGCTCAGGCTCCTTCCCCCCAACGAGGTGACATTCCATGTCCCCCGAGCTAGTCTCCATGTCTGGCGATCCGGCCGTCGAGGCCCCTGCCTTCGACTGCGGCCCAGATCTCTTTGCACTTATGGATCCTCCTGCGGGTGGTGGGTCCACAGGAGGACGGCCCCACGTCGCTCCTTCGGGTTTCGCCCGGCTGGGTCCTGTGGGGAAAGACCCAGCCACCAGACGTTCGCTGGCAAGCTCCCACCCCAGGTCTGGCTCCAAGGTGAGACCCCGGTAACGCCAGTCTGGGCGACGTATCTGACCTTAATGTTAAATTTATCATAAGGGCTTCTGAACCGCTCTTAGTCTGACCCGTCCCCCAGGACCTGTTTGCCTTGCGTGACCCTACCAGGGGCATAAAGCCCCCGACAACATAGCTCCCGGGATCATTCGGGCACTCAACATGTGCATGCACACAACTCTAGTCCTGCTCCACTCCTGGTTTAGTCCTGGTTTAGTCCTGGTTTAGTCCTGGTTTAGTCCTGGTTTAGACCTGCTCAAGACTGTCACTTTATGACAGGACACAGCTCAATACTGGTCAGTACAACACTCAGGTCCAAACAGGTGGAAATGGTGCAGTTCAGGAGTCATTTATCACAAAACACGGCCATGATGGAGATGCATGGACAGACACAGGGGGTGGGGGTACGTGTGTGTGTATGTGTGTGCATGTGTGTGTGTGTGGGTGCATGTGTCTGCGTATAGGGTTGGGGGGTGCAGGGTGGATGGTTGTCCCGGGTGACGTGTCTGATGAATGGGATTGTGCTGCTGCTGCTGGCCTCTCACCTCCACACTGTCAGAGAGGAGATACAGAGACAATACAAGATGGTCCAGGAAGCGTATTATTATTTTATTTTAAAATTTTCATTCTGAGATATTGGTGAGAATGTGCTAGAATGGATTAAAATGGCAGTTTTCACCCTGCAATCTTTATGAAATAAAAATGTTATAAAATTGAAATTAATTTTGTTTCTGAACTTTGCTCATACCACCACCACACTACCACCTCACCACCTTTCTTTGATACAGCCTAATTAGAAACAGACAAAGGAGCAGAGCCAGAGGAGCAGACAGGAGCAGAGAAGAGGGATAATGGTGTGGATAAACAGTAGGGGATAACATATGAAGGAAAAGTTGCTTGTTCAGCCAATACTGGAACACACACACACAGACACACTCTACCCTGCCCTGCCCCCCACCTTCTGGCAACGGTGAGGAACTAGCAACTGCCTGCACTGAACTGATGGCTGTTTGTAGCTGGATACATGCGAGGAGCCATATAACATATACATATGCACAAGCAGCCATCACCAGGGAAATGTCATGGAGATGGGTCTGTGGTGCACTACAATATATGCTTATTTTACACCTGAGCAGCTCTATGTAACAGTCCACAGAGAGGGGGTATTCACAGCGCTGGTGTCTAAATGTATTTTCCTCACGTTGGTTCATGTGGTATCCAAAGACTGTATGAAGAAGCGAATGTGTGTTTAGGAATAGGAATTTACAGACAAAATAGTGAACTAAAAACACCAGAATCATGTAGAGCGTGTTAATATGAACATTTTAAGACCAAAATGAGGAGTCTGACAACAGCATGGTTTTTCAATAGTCAATGAATTGGAGCCTAAAGCGTGCCCATGCTCATTTCTCATATGGAACGCGACAGCTAATGGGTTAGCCAAGGCTATTTATATATTGTTTTGTTTTGTCAGAACACTAGCCTGTTTTAACACTAATCCATTCAAAACAAAAACTGTCATAAATTCACCATGCTTGTTTTCTTCTGCATTGTTGTTTTATAGAAATACTATCACTATGTCATTTTGACTGCTGCTATCATTCATTACCCAAAGCTCATAAGAGTAACTTAAGGGTAGGTTACGTACACTGTATTATTGCAGGGGACCCGTCCTCAGAGCTAGGCTTGGTCAAGGCCATCGTAGCTTATCTTGGGCATTTTTTGTGTTGATGGGGCAAACCAGAGAACAGGTAAATCTTCACACGGGTAACCCGGGAATCAAACTTGGAGCCTACCTTTAACCCAGCACCTTTAACTCATCTTTAACCCTAAATATGGCATTGCTTTATTGTATAGATGAGTTATTTTATAAGCATGGTGCTGTGTGCATACTGTTATAGATGATCTCTTCTGTAATAGGTGTATGTGTTTGCTGTCATCAGCTCACTCTCTCCAGTCTTAACCGGACCACAGCATGTTTGTCTGGTGTTTAAAACATTCCTGCGTTTGAAGCTCCTGCATTTGAAGCTGATCTCAGGAGGCTTTAGGGGGAGCAGATGAAAGCTCAGCTGAGTCAGGACCTTCTCCACAGTCTGAGAAGCTCCTGTGGCCTCACAACATCACACAAGTGCTAAACAAGTGTGGCCTGTGGTGCTGAGTCAAACACTGTGGGGAAATCAAAGAGTATGCTAATACTGCACCAGGCCTGGGCACTCTGGTGCTGCAAACTACATGCTGTAGTCACATGTGCCCTCCAGCACTTATGAAAGTGAGGCTGATGTAAGGGTCTTTCAAAATGTCTATATCATTGTTGAGAGTGAACTGCTCTTGCATTGCTGTGAGTTTGAGCAAATGAACACGAGAATCCATGTTGGATTGAGTTTGCTGTACTAACCTAAAGGTAACCTGAGACAAGCATGTGACACCTCCAGACCAAGTTATTGGTCAGATCTGTTATGTTTAATACAATGTCACATTGCCATGCTCCATGGAGACAAGCAGATGGCAGGAATAACAAGTCTTAAAATATAGAATTGGTATTGGATATAAAATTGGGTTATTGTCAGTCATATTGACACAGTCAAGTCATGTTACATTACAATTCTGAAAGCTTTTTGCATATATTTTATTATATTTTTTTTTTCCCCATGCAGTCTTATACTCCCAAAGAAACACAAAAGTCACCATGGCACATGTTTCACAATATACCTTTATTATCATTTTAATAAATACAAAACGACACTGTGATCCCAACAGAAACAATGGGTATTAAAGACACAACTTTCATTTGGTATGTTCTGGACTGACATGGCCTTTCAATGAGGGAGCGGCTCACTTCCACTCAGGGTCCAAATGAGAGAAAGGACGTGGATGAGAATGGGACAGTGTGACCCAGTGGAGATGGGTATGGATATATACAGTTATATACACATACAGAAACACCACCCAAATGGAACTCCTGAGATACCTTTGCACCTCATGTCAGACACTGGGATTGAGCTGGACACAGCACTGCAAAGAACCACTACACACCAGTTCAAACCTGGTGAATTCTCAATACTGCTCTTCATTTGTTGTTTAACTTTTGTTTAAATTAGTATGGCTAGATTTGGAGCTACTATTGACACTCTTCAGCTGATGTCATCAACATTTCCTGGGGCGGTGAAGCTAACTGGAGGCATTATGTGGTCTGAAGCTTTGTTACTCGAGGTAGAATTTAATCTGAGCATTATTTGATTATTTATGCTGAAAACTGCAACAGATGAGCTGATTTGTGCTGTTTAACAAGTCTGTCTAATTACTGCCAACACCTAAAACGGACCATGAACGCTCATATTGATTATTTTTTTCTTGAGATCTTAAAACTGATTTGGCTGTGTTTGCTAATCTGTACATTGTGTCACCATGGTAACTACTGAACATTCCTACATAGGCATACGCACAGAACCCCTCAATGTGACGTTGCTGCAAAGTTTCACTTTGTGCATTTCCAACTGTTATCAACATATTTTCAAAATATTCTTTGCATAAGTTAGAAAAGCTATTCCCTGAAAAGAAAATAAAACATAAATGCATTATGTAACTTCTGCAGTGAAGGATATGTCACCTGCTTGTCTCCATGGGGGATGTTATTTTTTGCTTGGAATGTTCCACAATATCACCAACTCATCTATTTCCATGGAGACAAGCAGGTGACACCACCAGGCCATTTTACAGGTCAGACCTGTGAAAAGGTGAGCCAGCTTACAGTAAGAATGCAATAAAAACACCTGTAATTGAATAAATGCAACGTAGATGGATTTAATGCCATACTTTAGAACATTCCAGGAAAAGCAATAACATCTCCTAGGAGACAAGGTTACAGCGTGCACATAATTGGATATATTGAAACCAAATCAGAAATACCTTGAAAACCATTTGAAACGTAGTAACTCCACAAATCTAAGTCAAATCTATTCAAAAATTCAAGTCATTTGAACTGATGTGATGAGTTTTTTTTTTTTTTTTTTTTTTTACAGCGTGGCCCATGGAGAGACAACATTAAAACCCCCATATTAACATCAGCAGTACAAAAGACAAACCAACAGTCATCGAAGCACAGAATCCTGAAACATTTTTAAAATCATTTTTGGATTGTTGTCATAAAAGGCATAGAAACGAAACAAGATTTGTACAAAAACAGCCAAAGACAATTATTATGAAAAATAAAATATAAAAAAACATCCTAAAAAATGTTAATGAATTCTGATACAAGTGGTGGTAGTCTGCTCCGTGCAGTGGGTTTTAGCTGAGTTCACAAAAATGTATATTGTATAAGCAGCTCTTGAAGTCAAAATCTGACCATTACTTACTGTCTCGGTCAAATGATCATGTTTTAGGTCGTTTTCACAACAGGAAAGTCCGATAGTTCACTTGCTTTGGTCCGGACCAAATTTTAAATATTTAAAAAAAAATTTGGTGCAGTTCACTTTCACACTGTACTTTTTTGTAAGTGGACCAACATCTGTAAATAAAACCACATGTGCTGAGGTCGCTCAGCCACTGGGCAGAAATGAGCCGTGTCAAAACGCTGTGTCCAAACACGTGAAGGAGAATAATGGTGTTACGTGCTGTTTTCAATCTAACCTTAGCGATATGGTTTGCGCAGTTTTTACAGTTCTCGCAAATGTTTGAGCAGCATCGTGAGGTTTACACTATTGTAGAATGAATTTCCAAACGACGAAGACACAGGGCAAGACGGCTACGGAGGACAGCGCTTATGTGCGCACATCAAGTTCTGACTCTTGCTCTTCACGTAAAACGTAAGTAAGTAAGTCTCGTTAAGTTTCATTTCGTAAGCCTCGGTTTCCCATAATGCTCGACATACAACGGGAGCTCGTTAAGTACAAAAAGTTGTGTCGGATCGAGTCTGGTCTGTATTCTCACCTCAAACAAACCGCACCAGGATTCGAATGGTAGCATGCCGAGACCGAGCTTTTTAAGCGGTCTTGGTTCGCTCGTTTGCTCCGGATCAAGTTTTTTGGTTTTTATTCACACCAGCCCAAAAGGTCCAAATCAAAGGAGCAAACGAACTTTGGTTCATTTTAAACGAACCAACCAAGGTGTGAATGTGTGTGGCAGGTGTGAATACACCCTTATTGTCCGGTAATCAGGAAGTGGTCATTAGCATGCTAGTTGTTATTAGCAAAACTCCTCTCTGGTCTTTGAGAGTTGTGAAAAGTGCTTATAAACTCAGTAATAAAAAAAGTTACTTTGGACCACTTCAAACTGAACTAATTCTGTTTTTCATGCTTTTAAGATGGTAAAAATCAGGTACAGTGCCTTTAAGTTTGATTTAAAATAAATTGTAACCAATTGTTACTATCTAAATTGTTGTCATTTCTCAAACAGCATGTTCTCAAATCTTGCATAAATTGTTGGTCCGGTGTTCACCCATTACCAATCCAAACCATACTGCCTTAGCATCAGCAAGACACCTGACCCATAATGCCTACTCCAGTCACAGTTATATGTATGGCTGGTTGTGACCAGAATGGCACCTGTCTTCAAAAACCTACAAATTCATGGTTTGCGAAAGCATTCACAAATTCACAAAAATGTTTCAAAAATTCTATTCAAAAATATACTCTCAAGAGGATTAAAATAAATATTAAATTCAATAAATAATTCATACATATTATAAACATTTGTGGTAATGAGTTATTGCATTATCACATCCACCTGTGTCTGAAAGGTTGAGAAGCAAAGCATCTGAGAAGTGACAACAAAATTGATAAACAAATTCTTAAAATGCATATGACAGATTTTCACTTTTAAAAAAAATTCTGGCTTGATTTATTGGGATAGTACCTGTGGTCAATATTCATCATAGATTTACATCAGTTCAGTGGCAGTTTAAGGAAAAAAAAAAGTTGAAGAAAAAAAAATAAAATACAGGAAGCAGCGCTGAGTTGTAAAACAGAATCTCTCTACCTATGTCACCAACACTGAAAACTTCCTCCAAATCAGACAATTTATGACTTTTTCACACAGCACTTTAAACTTCCATTTAACTAAATAAAGCTGTTTTTGTTATTTATTTACTTACTTATTTTACTTGACTTGTATGTATACATTTATATAATTTTGCCTTATTTGACACCTGTCTTTTGCTATATTTTTTTTACCTGGCCAGCCAAATGATATCTCTCTGTATTTCCTATACAGCGCGATACCATTTGGACACCCTCGCTCCGCGATTCTGATTCGTTCAAAGATGGTGACGTCAGTGCACCCGCCTTTGCCCGCAAAGTCACTCTTAGGCAGCGGAAGTTCCTCCTCAGGTTTGTATCAAGATGGCGCAATCTCTGATTGGTTCACTTAGCTGTCTGTCTACACGCAACCGCAGCGCATTCTGAACCAAGCGTTACCAGACTCACTCGCTGGTACAGCGATGAGTCATGGATTCTTCCAGGCAAATATTTTTTACTACTTATTTAGAATTTATATTTTTCTTCTTTCTTTTTCTTAGTACTCATTGGGCCTGGTTCAATAGTGGTCGTGGTGTTTGCCTGCAGTTCCTGGTGCAGAACCTCTTTGTTGTATGTATACAACTGTGTGAATTCTATATCTTTGTACAATTAGAATAATATGGGAAAAAAAGTCCAAGACAAAAAAATGGGCCATGTATCATAATGTAAAAAGACAAAAATATCTAGAGTTTGCCATATTTAAAAAAAAACACCTGCAGTTACAGATTTATCTCTGCATATGTCATATCTGCTGCTAACATTATAAACTTCACAAAACAAAACAAAAAAACAGATCAAAAAATAGAAAAATCTGGGCAACATTTTAAAATCAGAAATCTTAAACTCAAATGACTATTCTAATCTGCCATATGCACTTTCAATTTCTAAGTTCAATGGACTTGGGTCTCTTAAGTTTCCATTACAAAACTCATTTAGCTCAACCAGCTTCTCCACTAATCTCCAACCAGATCCTTTAACGTATTATTTATATGGCTTTTAGAAGTACAATATTAGTTACAACCTCTCATTCGGTATTGTTAGCTGGCGATTAAATGGTTTCTAATGGCAACCGAGGCATCCAAATTATTTTTACCAATAAGACCTAGTATATTACTAATGAATTCATACTCTGGTTGTGTAAAGAAAAGCATTTTGAGTATTTTTGTGAACTCAGCTTGTGGCGGCAGTGAAACGTGCTCTTTAACATACCGTTGATCACCATTTAGGCCTTGGCTACATCAAAATCCATAAACATTTCTCATTATTAATCCCATATTCTTCTAATCTGTGCTAATATTATGGTGTGGGCGGGGTCAGCAGGTCTACAACCAATCAGATGGCTTGTTTTACCCAATTTAAAAATACATACAACATAAGACATAAGTGCTCCAAGCTGGATTTTTTTTTTTTAAATAGAACAAAAAATAAACAATGTAAACAAATGCTGCTCCACTGCTGGTGTAGGGTCTGTGTGAAACGCTAGTATAGGAAGAGGACGGAGATGGGCTCAAAATGCTTGGTCCCACTTTATGATATCATCAGGTGGTATTCTAGATGTACTCATTAGTGCTTTTTAATGTCATTCTAGGTCTTTGCAGTGCATACATTGGGGTCACTAAACTTCAACGCTGGCAGCTATTGTTTTAGTCTCATTTTAAGTGTGCGTGAAAATGAAGTGTGCCCTCTGCTGGTGGTTTGGATTCATAAATAATATGCATGTTTTTAATGTGTTATTTACTCTTTTACGTTATACCATCTGAGTATCAATACGGGACCTTTTAAACCAGATGCCCTTTTGGGAAATGTGTTCTGTGCATTTGACCCATCCTTTATCATCTCTTATTGTTATGATGATTTGCTATAGATTAGACAATACTGAGTTGTGCTATTTTTGCATATTTCATTTAAAGCTGCACTGTGTGACATTTCTAGCACAGATGTTGTTGCTTTGCCTATCTCCATGGAATCGTTTCAAGGACAGATCACAGGTGAGAACTATGGAGAGGCGACCCCACTCATTTTGAGAAGTCAAAAGATCTGTCATGAGTTTTAGGTAGATATGTTTTATGTCACACTGGCAAAACATTCAAGGCAAAGCAATAGCATCTCCATGGTGACAGGCAGATAGCATGATTTCCACTAGAAAGGTTCCATAGTGCACTGCATGTGTAATGTGAATCTGAAGTGAAAGTTTGGATTGAGTTAAACCTGAGTCAGTACTGAGATGGAATGGCTCTGAACACAAACCAAACATCAGCGCGTACACTGGTCTCATGTTGCATTCCTCCTCTCCTCCTCCTCCTCTGGACCTCTAACCAGGAGCAGTGGAGCTGCAGACCATGCAAAAGCATGTCCCTCTTTACAGAAACAGAACTGAACTAGACCCAGTGTGAGTCAGCCTGACCCCTGACCTTTGACCCTCAGTGACCCCGTCCACTCTCCATGGAAACAGTGGGTGCTTTCTCTTTAATATCTCTCTGTACATTAGTATATTCATAATCTTTACTTTATAGTACAGAACTCCTCGTCACATATCTCATCTTAGTTCTTCATGTCAGCAGGAGCTAGGTTTTGTGCTTATCACCAAAAAGTTGTAGTGCAAAAACAACAATAATAATAATAATAATAATAATAATAATAATAATAATAATAATAATAATAATAACAGACAGTGGATTATAAAACAATGATCTTCTGGCACGATAGCCACTCATTTCACATAGTACAAGTAACCCATGGAAACCAAAGCTCAAACTGAAGGAGGCTTGCATAGCAATGCAACAATGCAACAAGTGAAGATATTTACAGCAAACAGGAGCCTGAGCAGGCCAGAGTCTCTTCTTTTGTGGGACAGACATGATGAGTGGATCATGAGGGGAATCTTTTGTGTGGAACAAACATGAGTGTATGAGTCTGTACAGCACATTTACAGTGTGTGTGCTGTCCCCACGCACACGCCAAACACCAGGCAGTCCATGAACAGCAGAGGGCGCTGCTCCAAGTACACCACTACAACAGCTCCAGCTCAGATGGATGGCAGGTTACTCTGCAAACACAAGAGAACACACACAAGGTTATTAGTTATTTGTCTCCCGTTTATAACTCTATCCTCAAACCTAAATCAAAACAAAGAAAACAATAGGGCAGCAGGTCAGGTCCAGAGGTGTGAAAACACCCATTATGGGCCTGAATGGTTCTGCTAACAAGACCCCACACTCCACTTCCACTGCATATTTAATAGACCCACCTAACTAACAGAAAGTGTAAACAAATAGGTGTGGTAGTTTCAGAGCAATTTTACTGTAGTTAGCTCCTCCCTTCAGGCAGAAATAGGCAGTGTCCACCAGCGACTGAAGAAGCAGCTTAGATGAACTTTTGTCCAGTTGACAAACTGAAATTCTCCTTTTGTCATCGGTTCTACCTGGACAACTGAGGGATTCTACACACATAAGTTCTGATGCTAAATGAACATTAGTGATTGGGATATGTCTTACCTGTATGCGTTAAATGCAGATGAGTGTGTAAATGACAAGACGAAACGTCTCAAACTTCAGTAGCCAGACATCTACACATACCTGATCGATACACCTATCCCCTCCCCCCGGGAGAGCCTGAAATCTGCTGAAATCCTACGAGACACTGACATGATCCCAGACACCGACATGATCCCAGACACCGACATGATCCCAGACACCGACATGATCCCGCACACCGACATGATCCCAGGTGATCCTAGACACTGACATGATCCCAGAAAATGACACGATCCCAGACACTGACACAATCCCAGACACTGACATGATCCCAGACACTGGCACGATCCAGATACTGACATGATCCCAGACACCGACATGATCCCAGACACCGACATGATCCCGCACACCGACATGATCCCAGGTGATCCTAGACACTGACAAGATCCCAGACACTGACACAATCCCAGGTGATCCTAGACACTGACACGATCCCAGACACTGACACGATCCCAGACACTGACATGATCCCAGACAGGACAGCAGCTCTTTCTGCAGGAGACATGCGCAGTAGAGCGAGAAGTGACGGGGTGCAAGAGCGAGACAGACAGGTGAAGAGACGACACGCTGAGGAAGATGCTAGTTTGATTTTGTTTTAAACAGTTATTTTGCGCTTCATGCACACACATGCATGCATCTGCATCACATGCATTTCTGCATGTGATCCAGCTTTTAAGCTAAAGGCAATCGATCTGGCTGTCGAAGAAGGAATTAGAGCTGCTGCCTGTGAGCTTGGCATCAATGAGTCGATGGTGAGATGTTGGTCACGGCAGCGTGACAAACTGACTCAAGACAAAGACAAAGGCAATAAAAGCAGATGGCCCGAACTTGGAAACTTCTTGAAGACATGGACACCTGTGGCTTATAGACAGGTGTGGCCTATATATGTACAAAAATAAAATTCTTTGAAAATTTAGCTGATGCGTTCAATAGGCCGGAAATTACGGTTATATAGGCCCTTTAACATTCCAAATGCCTGATACTCACATAACTCTCCTGAGAAGTGTCCCTGTCCGTTGGCCCCCAGAAAGTCGGCGTGCTCCAGGGCCGTCCACTGCTGCGGCTGCCGGGGCCCGTCGCTCTTACGGGGCCCCGTGGAGCCTTTGGAGGAGGAGGTCCCAGAAGAACTATGGGCCCCGGGGGAGGGGAAGGTGGGCTTACTGTAGGGGACGCACGGCTCTTCTGAAACACACACAGAGAGATGGGTGTGACAGAGTCGCACTGTATCATTCTGTGGGATAAAAAATACACTCAGAATTCTATTTTATGTTCATGACTATATTGAGAGAATATACAATGGACAATGGTGAATTTTAAGAAAGAAAGCTTCAAAGAAATATAATTTTTTTTCTCTAAACAAAACAAAACAAATAAAAATAAAAATTAAGAGAAATTAACATTTATCTTGTTATTTATTTATTAGATTCCACAACAATGTGTTCCTTCATCTTTGCCTGGCATATCCAGCCTGTATTTTTTATATAGAGGGATATCAGTCTGGTCCCACTCCCTCCATTTAGCCACTCGTGTCCCTGATTGTCCCTGATTGGCTAAATGGTAAATGATCACATTTTTATACAGCACTTTTCTACCTTCAAGGCCCTCAAAGCACTTTACTTCAAGGAACCCATTCACTCATGCATACATCATTGCCCAAAGACAAACCAACAGCATTCATCATCTGTGGGAGTTGGAATCACACCGCCAACCTGTGGGTCAGTGTATGTGACCGCTGCACCAATGATGTTTAGATTGTGTGATTTGAACTACCAACTTTTGGGTCAGCTGACAAAGACTCTACCAACTGAGCTAGCCGCCCCACAAAAAAAAAACACCTTCAGTCGCTCCAGACCCACATCTTCGTAAGGTATTGAGGAAGTGTAAATTATACAGGCAGCCCTCACCCCGACTTCCCATTTGGTGTATTTCCTATTTGCCAAAAATTTCTTGGCAACACACTCTGCAGCAAGCTTAGAACTGGCTACCCACTGGTCGCTGGGCAAATACTCAGCCACTCCATCAGTGCTCCCTTCACTGGTCCACTCCATTGTCCCATTACATCTGCATTTGTAATTTATTTGCTGTCTGTTCCACATTTGAGTGGTACTGTTAAAGCCGTGTACCATCTGACGCGGGGCCCATGTGTGCGGTGTGGATGCCAGCGGATGGTGCCAGGATGGGCCCCTCCACATGCCCCATCCTTCTCCTACCCTCTCTCCTCCGGGCTCTTTGTCTGGGTGGGAGGGGGAAATACACACGCTGCTCTGGGGTATCAGTGGGTATCCTGGACCTCATCACGGCGCCCCTCACTGGAGCACTAATGACGTTAATGGAGGGGCCCGACCCCAGAGCGTCCGCTGTGAGCTACATGAGTGACTGTCTCTGTCCCACTCCAATGTCAATATTTGCATTGTTCTGCAGAGCTCATTATGGAAATTAGCACAGTCATTAGGTTTTAAGAGACTTGTTGGTTTACGTTTGTGATTACATTAATAAAAGAAGAAACATCATTCTCAGTGTGATGTCATGAGTACACAATAACGCATTCGTCTTATACAGCACTTTTCCAGATGCTCAAAGTCTCTTTACATTTTTGTGCATTATTCATTCACTCCACACTCAGCTGTGGTTAAGTACTACTGTAGTCACAGATGCCCTGGGGCAGACTGCCAATCTGCACCATTGCCCCCTTCAACCACAGCCAGCACTCACACACCACTTTGATACTTTGATACTAGGCAGTGTGGGCCAAGTGTCTTGTCTAATCCAAAAGATGCATTATGTAACTTTTCTGATAGGGTTCACCAAATTTCAATTTATTACTTTGCCTGGAATGTTCCACAGTATGGCATTATCTATCTCGCATATTATAGTTGAGCAAGGTTGCCTCTCCACAGATGTGACCTGTAACTTGGGGCCTGTAGTCCCATTGGATATAGACAAGTTCAATACCATATTGTGGAACACTCCATGCCAGGGGTGCTCAATACGTCAGTCGCGATCTACCAGTCAATCGCCAAGGCAGTGTGGGTAGATCGTAGTGTCGTAGTACTCGACACCAGTCTTGGTCTCGAGATGAGTGCGATAATATTTCATTACGGCCACTGTGGTCAGCAATAAAGATTTACCGGTGTGCAGGACCGCGCGGGGCTTCTCACTGCAGCCTGTGCGCTCGTCTGGAGCCCGCGGACACTGCTTCTCAGCTACAGCATGTAGCCTAGCACGTTAAACTTTTTAAAACATCCTACCTGTTCGTGCCTCACATCACCGTGCCTCTCCTTTTCACGCTCTCTCCTCCCTTTTCACGCTCTCTCCTCCTTGCTCATAGCGCACGCAAGCTCCCTCCTCAATGTACGCTGATTAGAAGTGCAAGGACGAAACGCGAAGCAAAACCTAATCCAAATTTATGTTACAGTGTCCGCACAGAGCAGGCCTACAGCACAGAGCAGGCCTACAGCACAGAGCAGGCCTACAGCACAGAGCAGGCCTACAGCACAGAGCAGGCCTATAGCACAGAGCAGGCTTACCATGACATGTGGTTGAAATTTGTCTAATAAAAGTGCACAAATGCATCTGTTTGTCACGACATGCGTTTGGTAAATGTGTAAGAGTAAGAGTAAGGTAATGACAAAAAATGTACAGAATGGACATGGAGTTATGCAAGGTACATCAACAGGCATTGTACATGTAAAGAATTGTCAATATATTTATAAATAAATAAATTATTTGCATTTTTGTTGTAGGTAGATCATTTTGACTTGGTCATTTTATAAGTAAATTCCAAAATGAATGAAATTTCCTCTATCTCAAAAATGTGTTCTGATTTGCACTGATCTCCATAGAAACCCAAGTGTTGTATAGAGATGAAACTGTACGCAGATTCACACATGTCAAGAACAGAGCCGGACACAGATGGTGCGTTTGTGGCACCACCAAAACTCTCCTAGACTACAGCATCGTCCTGCTCCGATCCCTGCTGCTCCACTGGCCACAGTTACAGGGGGCAGGCAGCAGGGGGGCCATTCTGGGGCCCGCTGTGGCGGCCAGGGGGAGGTGGCAGACAGTACAATCTGCTGGTAGGCCCTTGTCTCATCTCAGCGTGTTGTCTCTTACACCACACTGGTACCTGCTGGCACACTATTCCAAAATCCAATTTGACTTCATGGATTCAGTTGTTATGGATGTACAAGTACTGCTGCTGCTACAAGTACTTCTGCGGTGGTGGACAATGTTCCCTCTAATTTTTCATGTGTCTGAGCAAATGCACTAACTCCCTGAGCATTCCTTGGACCCCCGTGAGCAACATCCGAAATGCACACTGTGGACACACCAGTATCACACCTGAGATCATCACACGTTACATAGCTTATTCGTCAAATTACTGCAGTTATTTCTGTTAGATTACTTTTAATATAACTAAAATATACATTTAATATAGAGTACAGGTCAAAAGTTTGGACACACCTTCTCATTCAATGCGTTTTCTTTACTTACATAACTATTTACATTGTAGATTCTGACTGAAGGCATCAAAACTATAAATGAACACATGTTGAAATATGTACATGTGGAATTATGTACTTAACAAAAAAGTGTGAAATAACTCTAAATAAGTCTTATATTTTAGATTCCTCAAAGTAGCCACCCTTTGCTTTTTTGATAGTGATGCAAAGCCTTGGTGTTCTCTCAATGAGCTTAATGGGTTGGGACCATCAGTTGTGTTGTGCAGAAGTCAGGTTCATACACAGCCAACAGCCCTATTACACAACTATTAGAACTGGTATTATGGCAAGAACAAATCAGCTAAGTAAAGAGAAATGAGTGGTCATCATTACTTTAAGAAATGAAGGTCAGTCAGTCCGGAAAATTGTGAAATCTTTTAACGTGTCCCCAAGTGCAGTCGCAAAGACCATCAAGCGCTACAAAGAAACGGGCTCACATGAGGACCGCCCCAGGAAAGGAAGACCAAGAGTCACCTCTGCTGCTAAGGATAAGTTCATCCGAGTCACTAGCCTCAGAAATTATAAGTTAACAGCACCTCAGATTAGAGACCAGATAAATGCCACATAGAGCTTTAGCAGCAGACACATCTCTACAACAACTGTTAAGAGGAGACTGCACAGATCAGGCCTTCATGGTCAAATAGCTGCGAGGAAACCACTGCTAGGGAGAGGCAACAAGCAGAAGAGATTTGTTTGGGCCAAGGAACACAAGGAATGGACATTAGGCCAGTGGAAATCTGTGCAAATTTGAGATCTTTGGTTCCAGCCGCCGAGTCTTTGTGCGAGACAGAAAAGGTGAGCGGATGGATTTTACATGCTTGGTTCCCACTGTGAAGTATGGAGGAGGTGGTGTGATGGTGTGGGGGTACTTTGCTGGTGACACTGTTGGGGATTTATTCAAAATTGAAAGCACTATGAACCAGCATGGCTACCACAGCATCCTGCAGCGACATGCCATACCATCCGGTTTGCGTTTAGTTGGACCGTCAGTTATTTTTCAACAGGACAATGACCCCAAACACACCTCTAGGCTGTGTATGGGCTAAATGACCAAGAAGGAGAGTGAAGGAGAGTTATGGAGTGCTGCAACAGATGACCTGGCTTCCACAGTCACCGGACCTGAACTCAATCGAGATGGTTTGGGGTGAGCTGGACCGCTGAGTGAAGGCAAAAGGGCCAACAAGTGCTAAGCATCTCTGGGAAGTCCTTCAAGACTGTTGGAAAACAATTTCAGGTGACTACCTCTTGAAGCTCATCAAGAGAATGCCAGGAATGTGCAAAGCAGTAATCAGAGTAAAGGATGGCTACTTTGAAGAAACTAGAATATAAGACTTGTTTTCAGTTATTTTCACTTTTTTGTTAAGTACATTCATTCACAGTTTTGATGCCTTCAGTGAGAATCTACAATGTAAATAGTCAAATTATATATCTTCCAAATTTTTATCTTCCGTTTGAATCATTAGCCTATTTAAGTCATTTTGTGTGAGTGACAGAGCTCTGTGGTACAGCTTTGGAAAAAAAAGAGACTACTGCATTTTTTTTCTGAGGAACGGCAGCTGTGGAGATGTGCACAACAGCTATGGTCATACTGAAGGAAGCGAGTAAAAGGCGGTCAAAATGTATCTGCTTGTAGTTGGCTTGTCCCTAAACAGTGTGCACATTCACATGTGCAACCTTAATTTATCAGATTGGTGATTCTGTGCATCAAACCAGCGCTGTGTTTATCAGTTCAGTTTAGATTTTATGTGCTGCAAAGAATTTCATGTGTGCTTTGAACGAGTGGGCAGTGCGCAATCGCGCACCTTAGAGGGAACATTGGTTGTGGATACTGGAATGTGTGAAGTTTGCAAAAGTACCACTCCTGAACAGCAGGAGTATTTTCACATATAGTCCCCTTTAAGTGAACCGAACTCAGTCCTCTGTAAGAGGACCAAAAAGTGAACCCACAGAAAAAGAACTCGGTTCATTTTGTGTTCAGATTGTGAGTTTATAACAAAGAGGACCGGGTTCTCTTTCTGGTCCACTTGAGCTTTGATGCCCCCCCTTCTCTTCACACCAAGTCATCTAGAGCTCTCAGTCCCCCAATGCACTGAATTCTGGGTACATTGGGAATTCTGGGTAATTGTCACTTGAAAAAAAATGTCTGCTGCAATCAAAAACACAGGAGGGGTGTTTTTGATGAAATTTGCTCACATTCAAATGCGAGAATAGAAAATGTGTGGAAAAATCCTTCAGTCGTCCAGGTAGAATCCATGGCAAAAGGAGAAATTCAATTTGTCAGCTGGGTAAAGTTTATTTGGTCGAATACGTTTCGTAGCTCACCCAAGCTGCTTCTTCAGTTCTGGCTAGAGTGCTGGTAGACATTGCTTATAACTGCCTGCAGGGAGGAGCTAACTATAATGAAATTACTATGAAACTATCACACCTATTTGTTTTCAGTTTCTATGTGGGATCTTGTTAGCATAGCCATTCTGGGCCAGAATGTGTGTTTTCACACCTCTGGACCTGACCTGGTTAACCCTATTGTTTTCTTTTTTGACTTAGGTTTGAGGATAGAGTTGTAGATGGAAGATAAATAATTTATCTTCCATCTACAACTCTATCCTCAACTCTATCCTCAAAGAAGGGTTCTCTTTCTTGACAAAAATAGCCTCCCCTCTCAAAGCAGTTATTTTCTCTGGTTCAGTACCTCACTGTCCTCAAAGGAGTGGCCCGTGGCCTCTAGGTGGAGATGTACGGCAGATGACGGTCCACTCTGGCACGCCCGTCTGTGCTGGTACATTCTCTCGAAGTGGCTGTTTTGTTTCTTCAATGTAGCGCTCACTGCAGTCTTCACTACACTGAATGGAGTAGACCACATTGCTTTGTTTGTGGCTCGGTGTTTTGTCCTTTGGGTGGACCAGTTTTTGTCTTAAAGTGTTGCGTTTGAAATAGACTGGGATTTCATATTGTCTGAAAATCCTCTGCAGTTTTTCAGAAACGCTGGCCAGGTAAGGAATGGTTACTTCTGATTCTCTGTTGTATTGTTTCTTGTCTCTCTTAGTTTTGTTGAAAGCCCATTTAGGATATCCACAAACAGAGAGGGCTTTCAGCACATGTTGTTCTTTTTTCTCCTGTGAATCCTGTGTGAATCAAAAAGCAGGTATTGGTCCGTGTGTGTGGGCTTCCTGAAGACTTCTACTTGGAGTCGCCGGTCTTCTCCTATTGTTACGGCACAATCTAAGAAAGCCAATGTGTTGTCCTTGGTATCTTCGTGAGTGAATTTGATGTTCAGAGCTACAGAATTGATATGTGCAGTAAAAGGTTCCAAATCTTGAATTTTGATTTTTGAGAAATTATCGTCCACATAGCGAAACCAATGTGTGGGTGGAGTGCCTGGATATGAGGCCAAAGCACTCTGTTCAAATTGTTCCATGTATAAGTTAGCCATGATCGGGGAGACCGGTGAGCCCATTGCACAGCTGTGGATTTGCCTGTAGAAGTTTCCTCTGAACTGGAAATAGGTGGTATTTAAACAAATTTCCAGCAGTTGGTAGATTTGGTCGGGTGAAAGTTTGGTTCTCTCTTCTAGCTTGGTATCCTGCAGTAGTCTCTTTCTTGCTGCCTCCACGACTACCGATGTAGGGATACAAGTGAAAAGAGAGGTCATATCAAAGGAAACCATTGTCTCATCTTGGTCAACCTGGAGAAGCTTGACTTTGTTCACAAATTCTGCTGTGTTCTCGATGTGGTGCACCGTGTTACCCACCAGAGGAGCCAGGATGATTTTTAGGTGTTTGGCCACATTATATGCAATGGAGTCAATGCTACATACAATGGGTCTGAGTGGTACTCCTTGTTTGTAAATCTTTGGGAGGCCATAGATGCAGGGGATGGCGTCACCAGGGTACATAGTCTGTAATACAGCTGTCGATCAATGACTTCTTTTACGCACATGCTTTGCTCTCTTAAAGGAAGTGGAGCTGGATGTGAGGTTCCTCTCTCAGAAAACATCAAGTACCTCTTACACTTACACCTCCATGTTTCCGTGGCAACACAACTCCAAATTCCAACTAACTGTGAATCTGATTGAGAAGCTGGGCTCATACAAATGTTACACTCACCTCCACCTCTTCTTCTCCAACTATTCAGATTAAGCAGAGCCATATCCTCACACAGCCAGGGCCCATCCACCCACTCTACTTAAATGTACTTCTATGTACCTGCTGTTGAGACTATTTCAACTTCCAATTGCACTTTATGGTCACGGTTAGCAAAGGACTGTAGCACCGATTTGACTTTGTGCAAAATAACTCGTTCCCCAGCAGCAGGTGTGGATGTGAACATGTAATTCTCTCATTGTGGGGACTTAACTCTCTACACACATTCTCATCATGGACCTGTCTGCCTTACGGTGACACAAATCAGGGTAATTCAAGGGTAAGTCACTCCTCCTTCAGAGCACTATGACGTCAGAATCAGCATGCATCCGCTAACGAAAGTACTGCACATCACATCAGGATTGTCAAGTTGCTGTGTACAGTTTTGTATCATGTTTTTGTATATTTATGGAGAATTGCCGTGTGGGATGAGGGAACAACGTTGTAACACGGTAGAAAGTCGAGTTTGAATAACACGCCCTCTTTAATGTTGTGCTTTAGGTTCGGCAAGTAGTGAATGTGGTGAAGGTTAGAATCAGGTCTTGAATGAATAGAAGTCAATGTAATGTCCCTGAGAAGCATACAAACTAACATGTGTCTGCGTGAGAGAGGGTGAGGCGTTTTGTTAATGTTGGATTTATGGAAGTCATGTTAAACGCTGTCTATTATCCATCTGCTCATGGAGATGGAGGAGAGCAACAGCTGTAGGACGGAGAGATGAAGGTCACACGCACCGCTCTGGTCCTGGCACTGGGAGAGAGAGGAGGAGAGGGTGAAAGAGAGATGGAGTGAGAGGAGGAGAAGAGGGAGTGCGAAAAGAGAGAGGAGAGAGAAAGAACAGAGAGAAAGAGGAAAAAGGGCTGAAGCAAGAAAGACAGAGAGAGGAGAGAAGGTGAAACAATGAAAGAGAAAGGGGAGAGGGGTGAAACTATGAGAGAAAGAGAGAGAGAGGGGGTGAAACAATGAGAGAGAGAATGAAACGATGAGAAAAAAAGGGAGGAAGAGGTAGAATAAATGAAGAGAAGCTGCCTCCCACTCTCTCCCAGCATGCAGCCTTTGGCTAATGGTTCTGAAATGAAGCTAACAATGAGCGTTAGCGGCCAACACGGAGCGCTCATGTCAGCGGTCAGAGGAGCTGTGAGAGTCCAGCTGTTTATCAGCAGAGAGTACATGAGGACAGGGTCACAGTGGACGTCTCACTGCAGAGTGGGGCCAGGCTCTTCGGCCAGGAAAAACAGACCAGAGTAGGTAAGCACAAATAAGTGTTCAAAACTGATTCTGGTCATGTTGCATGTATGTCTATGGCAGAATGTTCAGCAGTTACCATGGTAACAGACTCAAGCACAATATGTGTTCTATACAATGGAATAAATTGCACAGCCCAGAACAACATTTACAAGCTAATACACATTTCAGACAATTTAGAATGAAAATTCTAAAATTAATTCTGAATCCTGAAAATGTGTAAGCATGGTTGTGTCCATTCATGTTTGGAAAATGAAGTACCTGTTTTGTGTGCCCTGCGGTTGTCCTCGGAGCGGTCAATGGAGCCAAGCCTCTCCTGGACCTGCCTGTGGTGCTCTAGGGGCCCAGACAGGGGGGGACCGGACATGGGGGGCCGCTCCAGGGAGGACGCCTTCCTGTCTCCAGGGGCCACCACACTGCCCACACTGCGGGCTCCCTGGATCCGGCCTTGGCCCTGACAGGGAGGGGGATCTGGAGGAGGAGGTAGGTCTGCCATCGGACATAGGGAAAGACAAGTTAGTCATGAGTTAGTAAAACTATATATTTTGTTTATAAATTATTTTTAATTATTAAAATTTGAATGATGATACTACACCAGATGTTAAGGATGCTGTACCTGATTTTTACTGTCTCATTAATATGAAAACAGGACTATATAATATGACACTATGGTCAATATGTCCACTGTGTGCTGTCTGCATTTAATTTTGTTATTTAATGTCTGATCATAGTTTTTGTTAGCTTTACTGTCATGGCTCTAAAAGCTGTGAAAATCATTTACAAACTCATCGTGATGAATAATTAGGATGCTCAGCATGCATAAGGTTTTTAAGTTTTTAAGTACAAATCCATTACAGTGCCTTTAATTGATGTCCCTATCAACAGTTAAACTTTGGTGCTCCTCACCGTCTGCTGCAGGGTCCCTCCGGTGGGGCGTGGTCCCTGGGGTGCGGCCCTTGCGTTGGGCTCGGGGGGCCCTCGGGTTCCCCAAGCTGTGGGAGCCCCCTGTGCTGCCGTCTGTGGAGAAGGGGCTGCTGGACTGCGGCCGGTGGGACAGGCTTTTACCTGAACAACACAGATCTCATAATTACTCATATGGATACTTCATTAGACTTTCAGAACTTTTCATTTTTCATTTTTAATCTGGAAATATCTGCAGAGGAAAAGATGCACCAAGAAAAAAAGTGAGATATTAGAGAAGTAGGTTAGGAAACACTCATACTGTATTTTGTCAAACCCATGGGCTGGACTGGGTGTAGATAAATTGGCAGGTTCACAATTAAATTGGCACTGTGATACAGATGTTGTTACCAAAAACAGCTGCTGGTATCCATGGAGATTATTATGTATGCCATACAGTGAAATAATCTAGGCAAAACCATAACCATGGAGAAAAGAGGGTTTCGGACTCTCCAAGTAAAGTTGCATAGTTTTTATAACTGTCACCATTATGCCATGGGGCTACCTCAGACACAGTTGTATGAGTCGAAATAGAAAGTGTAGGAGATAGATAAAAGGAGACCTTAAAAACCTTAGAAATTCAACAGCATTTGCTCAACAGCATTCTTCATATAGGAAACACAAATCACAATTTTAACAGAAAAGAAAGCAGGAAAAATGGATTAGATATTCAGAAGCCAGAGGAGGACAAAGCCAAAGGGAGGCCCCAGGACACTGCTACAGAGGAGTCCCAGGACTGAGCCGAAGAGGGGCCCCAGCACACACCTCTCTTGCTCAGGCTCGTACCCTCCAGCCTGTAGCCCGCCCGGTCAGCTGCTACCACCAGAGCCTGGGTGAAGGAGCAATGGGTGAAAATGGATCCGTCGGAAGAGCTGCCCAGACTGGACCTGTGGCTGGAGAAGGGCCCCTCTTCCTCTGAGGCCGACCCCCAGCCGTTCAGCATGGAGCCTGGATAGAACCACAGCTGTGAGCTACAATGGACTGACCAGATACAATAGGGCTACGGAGACTAATATAAGGTTAGGGTTAGTAACAGTAAGATGTTTGGAGACTGTGCAGTGATGTCCCTTCCACAGTGCTGAATGAGTTAAAAGACCAGAGTGAGCAGATTGTATGTTTCACTGGCATTTACATGCACACCTGAGAAATCAAGTCTCTGGCATAGTCTGATTTGAACAGGATTTCTAAAATACATAGATACAGAACTTTGACTAAAGAGGGTTTTGATCCAAAACATATCACCAAAACCATATAAAATATCTTGAGTACTATAGTTGAAGTACTTCTTCATGTATCATTGCACTTCAGTCATACTAGGAGACATTCTACTGCACAGGGCAAGAAACAGACAAATATTAGACATGTGTTTGGGCATGCACTCACTCATTTTAAATCAGCAGAGATGACTGTTTTGGCTAAGTTAAAGTAAAAGGTATTGGGCTTTATTAAATATTTGTGCTGTGGAGAGCAACGTTGAGCGCAGGATTTGAACCACCATCTTTCAGATTAGTGGACAAGCACTCGACCAACTGAGCTACTTTTGCTTGAATTGCAGTATGATAATCTATAATTAAATATGTTTGTACCAAATCAAATCAAACAATATTTATAAAGCGCTTTTCATACAAAATTGTAGCGCTTGTACAGTTACATTAACTAAAAGTACAGATTTAGACAACTACATTTGAATATTTGAGATTATTTGACCAACTGTTGATCCAAACTGTTACTGTTCAAAGTATTACGAGGATAAGTTTTGATATTTTTCATAACCCCTTAAAAAAATTTGTTAACTCAGTAGTATTTCTTTGTAAAACCCGTAACCAGCAAAGGCATAATTTGTATTTTTTGTGTTATGATTATTATTGTTATCACATCTCTATCCCTCTCTGGATGTATGGCCCGCTATAATGAACACGTGTGCTCTTCACATGGATCACTGCTCTTTGTAATATCTCTTGTATCTGTGCTTGTGAGCTGCTGTGGGGGTCTGGGGGCTCTCCTGCATTCCTCTGAAGCACCAGACTGTCTCCTGTGTTTAGATAGCAGCATTCTCACACCTGTTCCTCTGCCTCAGGATAAACTTTACAACTCCTAAACCTGTTCAACATGTCTGCACAACAATAGAGATGAGCTGTTTCAGTATAATTCTATGACAGGCAATTTATGTATCCATTAAGGCTGCCCAATATGTAGCAATGTTTTTTTTTTCATTTGGCACAATTATCAAATCACGCTTTAATTATTTAGATATTTTTGTACAGTTTATCAGTTCATATTTCAGCCAACACTCCTGGAGTTGTTTACAATGTGCACTCTGAACAGAATCCCCAGTGTTTGAAAATATTCCAGAAAAAAACAAAATGAAAACATTTTTTTTCCCCCAAAATCATGCAGTCCCATTCATCTGTTTCACACCATTTTGATGATTCAAAAGATCCAGATTCATCATTTTGAAACTCATGGACATATCTATGACATTGACTATTCCAAAGATAGTTTATTGATAATTGCTATGGTAACAGTGCCAATTTGCATATACGCTGATCCAGTGGCAGCTGGTGGTATAATTTGGTATAATTTTTATGGGAGGTACCTAGGCCAAAATTATAAATATATATACATTATATTTATATTTACATTAAATGTATACATTTATATATATATATATATATATATATATATATATATATATATATATATATATATATATATATATATATATATATATATATATATATATATGTATATATACGCAGCAGCACAACCCGATCCACTGCTCACACCCAGCCCCAACAACACAATGTAACACACCACTCACAACCAGCCCCAATGACACAACCTGATCCACTGCTCACAACCAGCCCCAACAATGTCAGCAAAACTATAGTAAGAGACTACGGTCACAACACAAACACATGGAATCAGCGCCACTCATACAGCACACTGCAGAACACCGGAGCTGCCCTCTCACATCCATGAGCTCATTGTAGCAAAAAGTACAAGACAAACACAATGACTTAAACATCACATATACCAGAAGCAAAAGTAGAGTAAACTTGTCCCTTGCTCTATTTTTTTGTTATAGTGTAACATTGTGTTCTGCGTCCTGATTGGCTAAGAGACTAGACCAGAACTAAACGTGGACTAAACCAGGTCTAGACCAGGCCTAAACCAGGTCTAAACCTGGACTGGTCCTGGACTAAACCAGGACTGGACCAGGTCTAAACCAGGATTAAATCACTCCGTGCGGCTCTTTGCTGGTTTCGTGCAGCTCTTGCGTTCGTTTGTGCGTGTTCGGTTTGTGGCTCGGGCTGAGAGGACGCGGTCCTGAGGGGGAGGCATGGTCTGGGCGCCGCGGTGCTCGCAGCCCCAGTGTACTCGCTACTTTGTCATGGATTTGTCCACGATGAGGGGTGCACGTGTCGCGCACTTCTCCAAGGGGTTGGTGCGCGTCGCGTCCCGGGACGTGGCAGTGCTCCTCGCGCGTCCGGCGGGGCTTCCGGGGCCGTGTCTCCCCCCACGCGTCATTATTAATACGTTTTGTTGAAAATCTATGAAAGTTTGAGTGTTTAAATGAGAGAGAAATGTGAGAAAAGGTTAATTCCAGTCTGAGAAAAGTGTATAATGTGTGTGGTGAGGCATTTACCTTAAAACATGCCTTAAAAAAGCCTTAAAACATGTATAATAATTGTAAAATATAAAGTTGTCCTACTTCGCGGATTTCTCTTATTGAGGGTTATTTCTGGAACCTAACCCCGCGATAAACGATAAACGTAAAACACACAATGTGTAGCGTAATAAAGCTCAAATTGTGTCATTTAAACAGCAGTGTCAGTGTTCTTTAAGTGTCATTTAAGCAGCCGTGTCAATGTTCTTTAATTGTCATTTAAGCAGCAGTGTCAGTGTTCTTTAAGTGTCATTTAAGCAGCAGTGTCAGTGTTCTTTAAGTGTCATTTAAGCAGCAGTGTCAGTGTTCTTTAAGTGTCATTTAAGCAGCAGTGTCAGTGTTCTTTAAGTGTCATTTAAGCAGCAGTGTCAGTGTTCTTTAAGTGTCATTTAAGCAGCAGTGTCAGTGTTCTTTAAGTGTCATTTAAGGAGCAGTGTCATTGGGGGAGAAAGGGCAGGGCAGGGTGCCAGTGGAGAGTTGGGGCTGGGTTTGAGAGAGCAGCTGAATCACAATAGGTCAGGTATGTGATGGACGTTTAGACTTAGACAAACTTTATTGATCCACAAGGGATCACGCATCCACAAAGGAAATTACTTTTGAATTCATTTGAAGACCAACCACTTGATTTGAGTTCACCCCCACCGTGCGCCCCCAAGACGGGGGAAATGTAGAGTAATGGACAGAAGAAACGTACTGGCCTCAAATTTTCTCAAAACTTCAGACTTCCGTAGATCTCCATCTGACAGACTAATAGTCAAACAGACTGACGTGTAAATGAAACAAAAGGCAGCTCCAGATATGGTTTTGATGAGACACAAACATTCTAACAAGGATAAAAGCTCACAAGAGTCAATTGCATTACAGCAGCAGAACCATCAGCATCCTCAGCTACGCAACTTTAACGCTAGCAACCAGTGTTTGAGCTCCATTTGGTTTGCTCTGTAGTGCACCAGCAGTGGGAGTCCCTGCGCTCTCTTGTCATGCTAAGCTGAATAATAGTAGTTAGTAAAGTTTGAGTACTACATTTGAGAGAACTGTAATACCATTACTACACTGTGAATATGGCCTCATTTCCAGCACAGTTAACCGTCCGCTCGTTCACCCCTGAAAACACTTTTTGGCTGCTATTTTGTCACGTTACATCATTGAAAACGCACTGCCATGTTTGATAATCGAATATTTGTGAGTAATGTCCTCCACTCTGATTTTCCTTTCACATACATGGCCAGGACCGTACTTTAAATACCAGCATGGGCGCAGCTTGCCAATGAAAGCGCTTGCATTTTGGCAGAGCGTGCCGGAGCGAACAGTCGGCTAATGTGGGCAGAGCTGGCACGCGGCATTATACCGTGGCATGTGCCCAAGACCAGAGCGGGTAAGGGAGCCATTCACAGCAAAAGACAGAGAAATACAGAGGGAGGGAGAGGAGTGGACCAGAAGAGGGGAGGGAGGAGTGGACCAGGAGAGGGGAGGGAGGGTGTAGGGGTCAGCCAAAGGGCACTACTAAACAGAAGTGGTGTGGAGTGGACATGAGGGGTCAAAAGGAAAAGTTTAGCATGTCTGATAATTGTTGCTGTGGAAGGTTACGGTAGCATATAAAGCTAAAGACCATGTACCAGATCTTTGTATTTTGTTGTATTTGAGCAAATGCGTCTTGCCCCAGTACAGGTAAATTGAATAAGCAACTCTTGAGGTCTAAATAAGTCTGCTCTGTGCTCTCTACATCTAATTAGAAAGCATTTTATTGCCAGATAATCAGAAAGTGTGTGTTAGCATTCTGGTTGTTAGCTTCACCATCACGGCAAAACTCTGCTGTGGTCTCTGAGAGTTGTGAAAAGGGTGCATCGCTGTGAATAATTCGGATGCTCTGAATACATAAGGTAAGTGAGGAATGACTTTGGACCACTGCAAACCATTTAATGAACTAGTTTGTTTTTCCACGGTTTTAAGACAGTTTTAAGATCAGGTACAGGGCTTTTAAAGTTAAAAGGTAGAACACAATTCCTTTCTTGTAATAGGGCAAAGCTATAAAAAAAAAAAGGGTTTCACACATCTGGAGAAGCTGGTTCATACTCGGATGTCCTTAACAGTGCAGTCCGATTTACATTAGACAAAAGAATGCGATTTTCCACATTATAATGGCAGTACTTTCTTTTTTATTCCCATGTGGCCTTATAACTGTGTAATCCCTCATACTAGTCTATGTGCTCTTCTACTTGTTCTTATAGAGCTCAAGATCATTCTAAAACTTATTAAAACCAAAAAATCCAAGGCACTCTGACTGCATTAAAAAGTCTGTTAATTTATAGAAAGGGACTAGCCTAAGTGTGTTCAGGGAATACAAGAAAGAAAGGATGCCAGGTACTTTTAAATAGAACTAGCAGCCAGTCACATGGCAGGTCAATGTTATCAATTAGACAAAGGACATATAACAAACATGATATGGCATGATCTAGAAAATACAACAGTAGTAATAATAACAAGACATAGTTTACAGTCATATACTACACATAGATATGTCCAGAACATTAACATGAGAGATTAAAAATACAAAAAATGAAAATGAAAATGATACATAGTGTAATAGGTTACCAGTGTATAGTAAAAAGGCATGTGCTTTATATATGTCTGTCTCCCCCCCGATGGGTTTGGGCATCAGCTCAATAGCCATGAGTTTGAGTTGGTTGGCATTGCATTGGCTTGAGAAAGCAACATGTTTTGCAGTGGACTTGTGTTCTGTGAATCTGTCTCTTAACCTTGTCTTTGTAAGCCCCATATAGAAACATCCACAGCTTCAGTCTACATGGTAGATCAGGTGAGTGGTATTGCAATTTACATATTGTTTCCAGAAGAAAGTTTTTCATCCAGATGAGTCTTTAAAAGCAGTGGACTTATGTGTGCACAGTGGTAGCATGATCCACATTAAGGACAATTTTTGTGATCTAATATAAAGCATGTGCCTTTTTACTATACAGTGGTAACTTATTAAACTATGTGTATTTGTATTTTTTAATCTCTCTGGTTAATGTTGTGGACATCTATGTGTAGTATATGCAGTGGTGAAAGTAGTTTTCATTTCTTACAGGTGCTATAATGTCCAGTGCATCACTTTACCGTTTTTTTTTTTTAAACACTCGTTTTACCTTGGTTTCTTTTTTTAACGTTTTACACCTTTTTCATAGATAAATAACTTTTTTAATATACTTGATTATTTCATATTTTTGTGGGCCTATGTAGCCGTGAAAGTAGCCTAATCCATTGTGAGGCGGTGCTCCGTACTGGTAGAAGATTTAAGGCCGGCGCGCTGCCTGCACCTGTAAGAGAGGGTTTATGCTGAGTCAGATAAGTTTTGACAATCCTTGCTTAACAGACTGCAGATATCTCTGCACGAGAGTTTCGGGTAGCTTTCAGTTATTCTCGAATGGCATAGTGTGGTTGTTTGTGTTTTCTACTTAAATAGCGCACCTTACTTTTTTTTTTCAAATGTGGGTTTTGGCCACCATTAACCATATTCTCTTAGCGGTGCTGTGTACCGGCTGTGAATTTTATACCAGTGCTGCGTTCCGGTGCGCACCGCTTTACTTTCACCACTGAGTATATGACTGTAAAAGATATCTTGTTATTACTACATTGTATTTAAGATGCGTGAAGAGTCCCTCAGTCGTCCAGGTAGAATCCATGATAAAAGAAGAAATTCAATTTGTCAACTGGACAAAGTTTGTTTGGTCAAAAACGTTTCGCCGCTCATCCGAGAGGCTTCATCAGTTCATGTTAGAATGCTGGTAAGACACTTGCTTATATCTCGCTGCAGGGAGGAGCTAACTAGCCAACGACCTTCTGAAACTTATCTCACCTATTGGTTTCGGTCTTTTGTTTCTCTGGCGTCTAGATTAGCATACCTATTCATCCCTACACAAGTGTTTTTCACACCTCTGGCCCTGACCTGGCTAGTACTATTGTTTCCCCTGTTTGCTTGATCTAGGCTTAAGAATGGAATTATAGATGGGAGACAAATTATGTCTGACTCCACCATTTCTATTCAAAGAAGGATTCTCTTTTTTGACAAAAATAGCCTCTTTAACTGGTCTGAGAGGGGAGTTAAAAAGGCTATTTTTGTCAAAAAAGAGAATCCTTCTTTGAAAAACGATGACGTCGCGATGTCGTAATCATCTGCTTTGGCAGGACTCCCAGTCGCCGTTCTGCTGATACTGACGTGTTTTGTAATCCAACGTAACTCGTAGAAGTAACTCCACTTCATCGTCGGTCCAAACGAGAGCGTCGGTTTTTGTACGTGTGTTCGCCATCATTATTATCTTCTTGTGTTTGTTTGCTGTAGAGAAAGGACTTTATTTGCATGCGCTCTTTGTAGTACTGCGTTTCTGGTGGCTCTGGCTGTTTTTACATATTGGTGTGACACATGTATTACATCATTTTCACTCAGCGTTACATTTTCATCTGGACACGAATATTTACTGACAATAACAGGAGACCTACTTATGGATTAATATGGATTTATCACAACAGGTGATTCCCAGAGCCCGCTCTGCATAACATGTGGCGACCAGCTCTCCAATGAGACGGCCTTCAAAGTATGTTCGAGACATCAACTCTGCTGGTATTCTGGATAAAAGTTACGGAGTAGACTGGACATAAGCAACACACTCCCATTATGCCTAGATGCGACCATCTCGTAGCAGAGAGACAAGCTCAGGGCTCTCATGATTCAGCGTTATGGTGAGTTGTATTTTTCATGTACTATATACTGTATTTGTTTTGTGGTCTATCTTATTTTGAAGGCATGTTTAAGTTGTGACTCTTGTTATGTTGTTGGCATATGTCATGAAGACGCTGTTATTAAAGTTACATAGAAGTACACAGTGGATTCACGTTTATTATTATATTTACAACATACCACAGTTCTTGTGTTGTTTGTATAATTTTATTTTGTGGTATTTATCCACCGATATCCATGCGCCCTCCACCCCCCTCCACCCCCACCGGTCCATGAAAATTTTGGGTGACACGGACATTGGGTCCGTGGCACAACAAAGGTTGGGGACCACTGCTCTAGATCATGCCATATCACATTTGTTATTTATCCTATTTGTCCTGTTATTTGTCTAATTTATCACATGTGAGCTGCCATGTGATTGGTTTCTGGTTCTACCGGTATTTAAAAGCACCAGGCATCCTTTGTTTCTTTTATTCCTGAAGAAGGCCCCATACACATAGGTTAGTCTCATTTTATGTATTAAAGGATTTTTTTAATGGAGTCAGACCGATTTTTTTTTTTTTTTAATGTCTGTAAGTGAAGTTTTATCCATTGTATTCCTGACGAGCACCTGACCTGAAACTTAATTGACCCACAGAAGCACTCATCTTCCTCTTTTAATCATTCTAAATCTATTCCAGAAAGGTGTATTTCTGTCCTATGAGTGTGATCTTTCGGTATCAGTATGTGCTTAAATGAGTATCTAGTATCGATTAGTATCTAATTTTCGATACCTTTGACAACCCTAGTTCATAGCATATCTGGCTATTTGGAATTTGGTTGTTTAGTACACTCAGATTTCTCAACCACACTTGCACTTCAAATACTTTCTTGAAATGTCCATATATTTTTCCATATGTCCAGTTACGTCCTCTACCTTACGCAACAGTCCTTTCCATGATTTCACATAAACCTACTCAATTTTTGAAACGCTACTTTTGCACTTTCTAACTTTCGCTTCATGACGTCAGCTATTTCACCCTTCACATTAACGATTGCACCAGCTCTGTCCATTCTCCCATTACCACCACACAATCTTGCATAAGTCTCCCAACCCCACATCCAAGCCTCTTTTCACAGCATTTTTCAAAGTCTCCATCCAATTTCTAATTTTTTTTTATTTTTATATTTTTCCTCAAAGACAGCCATCCCTGCGAGTCCAATCCCCCAGTGAAGAATGGAAAGGATAATAGACTCACTACAAATCTGCTCTCTGGTTTCTGAAGAACACTGGCTCAGCAAATCAGCACCACCGACCGTCAAACCAATCCAACTGTGATCAACGCACATCGTTTGATAAAAATTCAATCTTCTTTAGAACTAGAAATACGTATAGGACTTTTTTTTTTTTTTTTACATCTCAACAGCA
This sequence comes from Paratrypauchen microcephalus, assembly GCA_036785185.1. NCBI lineage: Eukaryota > Metazoa > Chordata > Actinopteri > Gobiiformes > Gobiidae > Paratrypauchen > Paratrypauchen microcephalus. Next base: position 2,206,527 of record JAVJIX010000155.1, on the reverse strand, counting down.
GGACTGGAGGGTACCCAACTTTCCAATTTGATTTCCAGAGATTTTCATGACACGATCTCTAATCTTTTAATAATGACCACTGCAGCAGATCAGGGGGGAATTAGACAAGAATGAGAATGGTGGAGGAATAGTGCCCTGCCAAGACATAAGTTTCTCAAGTAAAATACAGTAAACCCTCGCTCTATTGCGGTTCACGCTTCGCGGCCTCGCTGTTTCGCAGATTTTTTTTTTTCATTTTTTTTTTATAGTGTAACTTTTTTTTTTTATAGTGTAACAATGTGGTCTGCGTCCTGATTGGCTAAGAGACTAGACCAGGACTAAACGTGGACTAAACCAGGTCTAGACCAGAAGTAGACCAGGTCTGAACCAGGATTAAATCACTCCGTGCGGCTTTTGCGTTCGTTTGTGCGTGTTCGGTTTGTGGCTCAGGTTGAGAGCACGCGGTCCGGGCGCCGCAGTTCTATCTCCCCGGTGTACACGCGGCTTCGCGCTGCATTTTCTCATATTTGTCTCTAGTTTAAACACAAAAAATTTCATAGATTTTCAACCAAATGTATTAATAATGGCGTGGGGGAGACACGGCTCCGGGAGCCCCGCCAGACGCATGAGCAGCACTGCCACGTCCCTGTCTCCCCCCACACCACTATTAATACATTTTGTTGAAAATCTATGAAAGTTTGAGTGTTTAAACTAGAGACAAATGTGAGAAAATGTTAATTCCAGTCTGAAAAAAAGTGTATAATGTGTGTGGTGAGGCATTTACAGCCTTAAAACATATAGAATAATTGTAAAATATAAAGTTGTCCTACTTCGCGGATGTCACTTATTGCGGGCTATTTCTGGAACCTAACCCCTGCGATAAACGAGGGGTTACTGTATATATACTTACTATTAACTTTGTGGGTGTTAAAGGAACTGTATGTAGCCTGTGTTATTACTATGTTAATAGATTCATTTTTCAGACCAAGGGTTTGTTTTCATACCTGACAGTTTCAGCTGCTCACTAGCGGTCTTCCTCAGAGTGGTCACGTGATGTTGCTGAAGCATGTCCGGTCAGCTCATTTATACAGGTTTTGGCACTGTCTTCCTAGGATGACAGCGCCATCTACAGTCCATCTTCTTCAGGACAGTATCTCAGGTGTGTGGTGTGTGAGAGTGAAAAAGCCCCCTTGTCCCTGTTTATAGTCCCGTGGGCATGTTTCCGTATTACAATTGCCTCCTTAATCCACACCACCACCATCACACACCAGAGGGGTATTCCACGAAAGCTACTAAGCGCAAAGCCCGGCTTTATTCGAAAGTTGGCGCTAGTTTTAGTGAGAGTTCGGTTCCATGACGCTCGCTAAACTTAGTCCCCGCTGAGTTACTGGGGCAACATGGTTTTAGCTGAAAGTCTGGTACCGGGCAGGCTAAAGATGCGGATTAATCAGGCCGTGTACAGAGAATACGTACCTGACGTAAACAGAGTGTCAAACAAACAGTTCCGCACACCTCCCGCATGAGTATCTGTGTTGTCCGAAAACAATATCAGCAAAAAACCAAATTACCTTACGTTCTTGGTTCTTGACAAATCTCCGGTAATTTAAAAATATGCTTTTGAACCGCTGTCTTTACGACATGAATATATAGAAGAATTCCAGAGGTGTCTCAGAGAAAGACTTTGGTCGAGTGGTTATGTCCTGTGTCTCTCATATGGGCGACCCTGGTTCGATTCCCGCTATTGACCTATTGATGCCCAAGTCAAATTTGAGTTAAATTTTCACGCATTTATATTTGCAACATATTACAGAAATGGAAATGAATTTAACCTACAATTATTGAGAATCGAACCCACCATCACATCTCCCGCACCCCAAACCGCAACTTTTCCCCTGCGCCACAGATCAGCGTTAACATTAATGGTGAAAAACATACTTAAAAAACTCAACCTCCAGCACTGTTATAGGACTTAACTTACGTATTTAAGCGCTCGGCGATCTTCTGCCACGCCATGTCTCTCGCCTTGGTTATTGCAAATGTGTTGTAGAGTTCCAAAAGCAACTTCTCTTCTGATGCGCTGAAATAATCGGCCCGAATCTTCGACATGATCGCGTTTTCGACAGTCGCTTGTTCAGGGCTTCTTACCTTCCCCGTGCACACGTCTAGGCCAGGCCTGGTTAGGCCTGACTGAACTTAGCGCTGCTGAGGCGCAGCTGAAATGCGTTAGTGGAACGGCTTCATGCTTTAGTCTAAGTTGTGTCTCAGTCAGGCAAGGACTTAGCACTTAGTCGCCGCGAAGTTTAGCGACGTTCGTGGAATACCCCTCAGGTATACTGACCTGAGGAAGTTGACCTGCATATGGCGCTATCATCCTTCCTCCACAGGTAGGAAGACAGCACCAAAACCTGTATAAATGAGCTGACTGGACACGTCACAGCAACATCATGCAACCACTCTGAGGAAGACCGCAGTTGAATCTGTCAGGTATGAAAATGAGAAACTCCAAATTATAACAGAAACTACTTGGCCATCCAAATTATAAAATGATTTGTAATTAAAAATAAATCAGTAAATTGTTATCAGAATGAGCTAAAATGTAGCCTACAAGAACATGTCTATCTCGAATCTACATAGGTCATGTTTATGAAAGTTCAAATCTTACAAAACAGTAAATCAAATGACTCAGTTTAAATCAAATCTAAAATAAAATATGATGACAGTCAAAAAAAAAAAAAGCCAATGCTGACCCAGAGTATCCCTTTCTATTATCAACAGGACGCCCTCTTGTGTGCAGACTCCACAGTGCTGTCTCTTTGTCTCATGCATTTTTATCACATGGCTCACAGCTCCATGGCTCTGAGCGGCCCTGCTGATGGAGCAGGACCAGTAAAAGCTGCCTGGGGCCCTCCTGACTCTAATGCTGATTTATCCTCCTGTCTCATCTAAATGTCATTAAACGCGCACCAAAGAACAGGGACCTAGCACATTAGCTAATTGAAGTACATGTTACACACAATACATGCTGATACAGACTGTTTATGCATAATTTCACTTGCAGGTGAAACAAGAACTGCTATCTTAAAAATGTATCAATTTCAGCGCTGAAATGATTCAAATGAGTTCATTAGAGATGACACATCTACCTAATGACATCACAAGGTGGAACAGAGCATTGACCCCTAGAGAGGGAGCTTGAGTTCTGAGTTCCTAAAATGTGTGAATGAGACAAAGCACCACTCCATATAGGTTTATGAAGTATAAGTGCTATTTTTCTTTTTAGTATTCAGCCATTCACTATATTTGTCCCATTAAACATAATATAAGAATTAATGCTGGGTACCTGATTAGTCCTGAACAAAAGGTAAAAGGAGCTGTTAACTTTAAAACTACCACTTCATGACATCACAAAGTGGAACAGAGCATTTTGAGCTCTGGAGATGTAGACTAACTAATAATGCAGGATTCCTCAAAATGAAACAAAACACAACTCCAGGTCTATTTTTGATGAGACAACTACATTATAACATGGCTTAAAGCGTACAAGAGTCAGTTTTGGATAATATAGGACCTTTAAATCTATCTTAACTTACTTATCTTACCAAAACTTTGGCACACCTGCGAAGATTTTTTGATCACTATTACAGCTTTAAAGCGACTCTAGGAGACAGAAGAGAGAGCCTCTGGACCACCGGTGCACAGCACACTGAGGATTTGTCCTGGTCACTGAGGATTTGTCCTGGACACTACATACAGACACTGTGGTAAAGAAAGGCCAACAAAGACTACTTCCTGAGGAAGTTGAGGAAGTTTGGTATGAACACCAGCATCTTCACAAACAGGTGCACCATCGAGAGCCTGCAGACAGGCTGCATCACAGTGTGGTATGGGAACTGCACCGCTCAGAGCCACAAAGCACTACAGAGGATGGTGCAGTCTCCCCTCCATCCAGGACATTTACCACAGCAGGGGTCTGCGTAAGGCACGCAGGATCACTAAGAACCATACACATACAGCACAAGGACTTCCCTCTGCTACCCTCTGGTAGACGATACAGGAGCCTGCCAGCACGCACAAAAAGACTCAAAGACAGCTAAATAATACTGAACCCTCAATAATACTGCACTAAACTACTTTTCGTAATGCATAATATGTTTACTGATGCTGCTCTATATGAATGTATCATGTATGTCACTACCTCACTGTAAATGTTACTGTTACCTGTGCAATAACCTGTGCAATAACCCACGTGCAATACTTATACTATACTATGTGCAATACGAAATTCATTTGAGCATTACCACCTGTGAAATACTCTACTTACACCTTATTTAATCCTACATGTACCTTTGTATTTTATTATATTTTATTACATATTTTTTATTATATTGTTTACTTTTTCCCTTGTATTTTTATTGCATGCTATTAGTACTTCTCCACTATCTTAGCGAGTCAACGGGTTCTTCTGATCCTAAGCATTTCATTGCATTGTTGACCTTGTGTTGATCCTGCATATGACAAATAAACAATCTTGAATCTTGAAGCCAATCAGGTCTCTCTTTCTAATTAGATGTGCAGTGGTCTGATTTGTATACTTTTTCAATAGAGAGGAAAAACAGAATTAATAATTTATATATATAAAAAAAAGTTGGGTACTTAGCTTTAATGTGTATTTAAAGGCCCTATATTACGCAAAATTGAGTCTTGTCCGCTTTAAGCCATGTTCTAATGTAGTTTCCTCATCACAAATATACCTGGAGTTGTGTTTTGTTTCATTCACACGTTAGAGTAATCCTGTATTATTAGTCTGTCTACATCTCCAAGCTCAAAATGCTCTGTTCCACCTTGTGATGTCATGAAGTGGTAGTTTTAAAGTTAACAGCTTTACCTTTTGTTCAGAAAACTAAGGCTGAAATGACCAAAATGATTCTGGTGAAGGTGCATGGACTTTAAAGAACCAAGTTGAGCACTTCAATAAAGTCTAAAGTAAAGGAGAAACAGTGCTCAGTTTGAGAACTCAAATGTGCAGGGTTTTGTGCGTTAAACATGAAGAATGAAAAAGAATGAAACAAAACACAACTCCTGGTCTGTTTGTGATGAGGAAACTACAAAAGAACATCAGAAAATAGCGTCATATGGGCCCTTTAATAAATACTAACTAATAGCTGTATAACCACTCACTATCATACCATTACCGCTTAGCGACATAACCCTAAAAAAAGGGTTACTATTTAAATGTAGGAATATCTAGGCCTTTAATTTTACACTTCTCACATTCACTCACCTCTTCCCACCTTTCCCACGTCCCCATTTCCATGTGCTCTATAAAACCTGACGTACGATCTGGGAGCGTGCACTAACACAGAGGCAGCTGCGGAGACTGTCTGAGCTGAAAAATGGCCCCTGAGGAGAGCTGGTGCTTTTGCCTGGGCTCTCACTGAAAATGTTTGATTTACTGTCCTTTGGTGAACCATTATGAAAACAGCGCCATTTCCATAATATTAAAACAATGACAAATCTATCACCAGGGCGTGTGACAGGTATGCCCCCTCTCCCCTCCACTCTTCACAGCCTCAAAACGCCGGCCGCCATAAATCTCTCACACTTTTCCGGCGTGTACCCTTCCAGTCCCCATTCCCCCCCTCCACCCGTGCTCTTCCTCTTCCTGTGGGTGGTGGGGGTGTGGGGTGTTAAGCGCGCTTGCTAGCTCGCAGAAGATAAGGAGAAATAGCGCTGTCTCCGGGGTAACGCAGCGGTGGAGATGCAGGCGATTAGAGTTATCCGCGTGGGTATATTGGTCTGAATGCATCAGAGGGAGAGGGACGTGTCAGGCCTGCCCCAGAAGAGGCTCCATCATTCGGGGAAAAAGTACACCAATAGTCCCCCGTCAACATGCTCATCCTGGAGCCTTGTGTTCTGTATGGCTCAGCGCTTTTAGCTACATTACAATTCATGCTAGCATTCGCATAAATCTGAAGTTTTGTCAAAGCTAGAAGAAGCCATATGGTTTGACACTAAAATAGGAGAGGGAGAGATGTTTCAGGACGATGGGTTAAGGGGATGGTCTACTTTTCATGAGAAAACTTTTTTTTTTTCAATAAATCTTCAAGTTGAAAATGTAATTAACATTTTAGATAACATTTCATTAATTATTATGATTATTGTCAACATTTGTTGAACTGTTTGGAATAAAGTCAAATTATAGTTTTCCTGAAATAACTACTCTTAAATTAGTCATTCATGTAAAGTTGCAAGTCTTCTGGTGGGGGATATGTTTGTTTGTTTCCATGGAAATGTCACTGCTTTGAAAGTTTCACAGTATGACATGAAATGTACAATCTCCATGGAGACACTACACCACTAGGCCAAGTTTCAGATCAGATCTGTGGAGAGGTGAGCCTGCTCACTATAAGAAAGCTGTTTTTCTACTTTTGAGCAATAAAACACCTGGAATTGAATAACTGAAACATACATGCTTAATACAATACTGTGGAACTTTCCAGGCAAAGCAATAACATCTCCATGGAGACAAGCTGGTATAAGACCCCTCTGAGACACAGGGAGATTTCAGAACATGTTGGTAGATCTAAAATACAGGGTTAGCAGCTTTTACACAGAATAAGAGACATAAGGAGGGCATCTGACACACAGGGACATTTCGCTCCATGCAGAGGACATTATATTACCTAAATAACCTTTGTGATTTCCAAGTTCAATTACAATCCTGGTCCCATAGTTAGAAGCTGTTTTATCATCAAAATTATAGCATATTGCTATATATTGCTTTCAGACAACTGCATCCAAATGACCATTTATCATTTTTTATCGGCGAGTTCTCTGAGAAGCCCTTAGAGACTGTTGATGCTCTTTTCAGCCAATAAAAATACACATTGTCTCGTAGTAAAATAAAATAAAACCATAACCTAGTTTTATATGGCAGCTATTACGCCGCTTTAAAAACAACACTTTACAATCTCGCTTCATCCCAAACATTATTCACAAACAGACGCTTTACTGCACAGAGGGGATACCTGCCCGCTAACCTTGACGCGCACCAGTTGTAAAAGTTCTAAAAGTCAATTGTGTAAAAATGGAAATATGTAGATGTGGGTAGTACTCAGTTACTTTTCTGCTGCTTTTGTTTTACTTCTACTTTAGTAATAGTTTTATTGAAATAACAGAACTCTTACTTGAGTTACTCACAGTGAGTAACATTTAATGTGATATTAAATGGTTTCTTGCAGTGCTCCTTCAGATCTGATTTAGTTTGTCTAATTTTTGTGTATTTTGTGCATTATTTCCTGTTTTATCCTTCAAATTACATTAAGCCACAGTATGTAAATTTTGGACAAAAAAATGTATCCATCATTATAAATGTTTTATTGCACTGAAAATGATCCTGTCCTGTCTCTAAGTGGGCTTGCATCTCCACAAACCTGACTCTTATTTAGCGTCCTCCTGCTTGGGTCCATGGAGATGTTGGCTAGTCTTCTACAGTATGGTATAAAACATATCTGTCACCATGGAGAATGTTCTGAAGTATGGTTTTAACTTTGTATTTCCATGGAATCTTGCAGGTGAAGTGCCACCTCCAGAAAATTACACATTATCACTTTAAATATAATCTAAATCTCTTTAGGTTACTCTTACTTAAAGGAGAATTAACGTTTTTTACAATCTGAGCCGTATTTCGGAAATAAAACAAGTTGTTTTACTCACCCATAGCACTTTGGTGTCATATGGAGCACTTCCAGAGATGTTTTAGATTAGCGATAGCCATAGTGCTAATATATGCCCCGAGCATATAATATATGCCCCGAGCGGTCTCCAAATAACACAAACTTTAGCACTTTTCAAATCATAGAAGCTCGATGTCTTAGTCTACACTTTCGTTTGAGTCAAAAGTGGCCTGTAATCCGAGATTTATTCATAGTTTACAGCTTTGCGTTTCATGTTTGGGTCCCGGGAGCTGAGAGCGAAATAAGATGTGACTCCGCACATGCGCACTGGTGTCCTCATCTACTCAAAACTATGGATAAATCTCGGATTACAGGCCACTTTTGACACAAACAAAAGCGTAGACTAAGACATCGAACTTCTATGATTTGAAAAGTGCTAAAGTTTGTGTTATTTGGAGACCGCCCGGGGCATATATTACATGCTTGGGGCATATATTAGCGCTACGGCTATCGCTAATCTAAAACATCTCTGGAAATGCTCCATATGACACCAAAGTGCTATGGGTGAGTAAAATAACTTGTTTTATTACCGAAATAAGGCTCAGATTGTAAAAAACATTAATTCTCCTTTAAGAAGTACTTTTTCCAAATATTTTTTTTACTCTTACTTCTTGGACCACTACTTCGTGCTTCTACTTGAGTAGTATTATTTTGAAAGAACATTACTCTTACTTGAGTACAATTTTTGCTGCTGTAGAAACATTGCAGGGCCAATAGTCTTAAAACACCACAACCAGTGTATTTGAAATGTCTCTCAGGAGAATGGAAAGGTGCTGGTTGCCATGTGTATGGTAAATTGCACTAACTATAACCATTTCTGCCTCCAATTTATTTTCCTTTTAATTTCTCCCTGGCTATGCTTTTTAAAATTCATGGACTTTCTTATCTCTGCTCCCGAACGATAATTGTAATTCCCCCGAGTCGGCGAAAAGTGCTCAAAATGTCTGATACGAGAAAGCCACTTATAACTTGTACAGGTGTGTGCTACTAAATATAAAACGTGTAATTTTTTCTTATCAGATGGAATAACAACTAGCACTACAATTACTACTACTAATATTGCAATGACTATAACTATGACTACTGCTGCTACTGCTATTTCTGATACCATGATGCATTGGTCTACTATCATCATTTTAAAATTTTAAAATAACTTTCAAGCCAAGGTCAACCTTTGTTTTTGGCTACAGACATGACATATAAACACATTTATATAGAGCAGGGATTGTGATGTGTCTTGCTCAACAGTGCAATGGTACTGTCAGTTGGTTTCAGTGATAAAAAAAAAAAAAAATTGAGACGTGTGACGTAGAAATGAACAAAAAGAAAAAAAAGAAAACAAATGAACAATTCAAAAGAAATTATGCGTCTTTTGAATGAGTGTATAAAGTCCTCAAAATGGTGTACAGAAACAGCTAGGAAGTCACTGCTGATAGTAAGGGTCAAATGCACCTTTGTACATGGTACTTTGTATTTTTATTACATTTTACTACATATTTTTATTATATTGTTTACTTCTTCCCCCGCACTTTTGCAACACTTTTTTTTTTTACCATGTACTATTATTGCATGCTATTAGTACTTCTTGCATGCTATTAGTCAACGGTTCCTCTGATCCTAAGCATTTCATTGCATTGTTGACCTTGTGTTGATTCTGCATATGACAAATAAACAATCTTGAATCTTGAGTAATGTTACTATGGTGTTAGAGATAGTCTGGAATGTTCCACAGTATGGCATTGAGCTCATCTATCTCCATGGAGACAAGCAGATAACACCACCAGACCAAGTTACATGTCAGATCTGCCGAGAAGTTGTCAGTAAGCATACATTTAATAAGTTTAATGGCATACTATGGAACATTCAAGGCAAAGCAATAACATGAATACATAATACTGTGTGTGTTGTGGCTGCATGTATGCTTCAGCATTTACCATGAAGACGCATGCACACATTAGCACTGCCAAAACACTCTTAACTCATTGACTGCCGGAGACGGATAAATACGTCCCCTCAAATCCAAACGTAGACTGCCGGAGACGGATAAATACGTCAATTGCGTTTTTTAGCGGGGGTTGCTAGGTTACGACCTGGAGCAACTTTTAAGGTGTAATTCGTACATCCCAACCTGTAGATAGCGATCGTGTGCCCATCGGAGACGCGGAAGACAGGAAAAGATCAGCACATGTGTAGTGTAGTGTAGTGAGAGAGAGTCAAGATGGCGAGGAGAGCGAACGAGGGAAAACGGTTCACTGTCGTCGTCCTCCTCCCTCCTCCCTGATATACCCGCGCCTCGGTCTGCCTTGGGCAGAGACACTTGCGCACCTCCATCGCCCTGCTCAGACACATGTGCGCCTCCATCGCCCTGCTCCGAAACATGCGCGCCTCCATCGCCCTGCTCCGAAACATGCGCGCCTCCATCGCCCTGCTCCGAAACATGCGCGCCCGCACCTCCCTGCTCCGAAACATGTGCGCCCGCACCGCCGCCCCGGGCAGACGAGACCGCTGCTCCGACCTACCCGCACCCGGATCGCTCGCCTCAGGCAGACCTAACTGATCCGGCGTGTCTCTGCAGCCTGTCTCCGCGGTATCCCGCATCACAGGTCTGCTCCGGAGGCACTCATTTCGTGAGCCAGACCCCGATTCATCTGATGAGCCGTCAGGATCAAGTGGAAGCAGAGGAGATCTTCGCCTCCAGAGAGGCATGGGATGGGTAAGAAGAACTAACTAACTAACTAACATGATGCTGCTGTTGTGTGGTAATTGTGAAGGAATTTTCTATTTACAGAGCCTTCAACCAGCAGAGGACCAACCCCCTCCTGCTCGCAAAGCGAAGAAGGTAAAAAAAATATATTATATATATAAATAAATAAATTGTGTGTGTGTATATATGTATAAAAAAGTGTCTATTCTCCACATCACACTGCAGCAATACAAAATAAAAATACAATTAGGTAATGTATATTTCTATCATTTACAGGTGGTGCATCTGGAGTGGCAAGAACAACCACACATGCCACACATCTACTGTCTGCATATTATCATGGTGGCAGGTGGTCACCATGTCATGCCAGGCTAACACCGTGACCTTCTTGTTGTGCCTCATAACCTTTCCCCCTGCCCCCAGGTCACTCTTTTTTTGTCCCTGATCCCATTTGGTTCCTCCCCCCCTGTTTCCCCCCTGGTTCCCCCCTGTGTGTCCCACAGACTCACACACTGACACAGAATTATAAAAATTGTCCATATACATGGTGTAGCCATGACAGTGACAGTGTCAAGATGCCGGGGACAATCTCTACTTGCCGGGGACAAGCAGAGATTGTTTTTGATCTAGGAGATCAAAAACAATCTCTGCTTCATACCATCTATGCAAATGTTTTGCCCAGGTTGGTACGTGTTTTTAAATTTTTATAATATAGTCCAACACTGGGCGGATTTTATAGAGATTGTCCCCGGCATCTTCTAATGACCTGTCACTATCAGCTGAAACCTGTTTCTTGGCATTGTTTTTGAAAAGTTTTTTTTTTTTTTTTATTGTGTGAAGAATCCCTCAGTCGTCCAGGTAGAATCCATGGCAAAAGGAGAAATTCAATTTGTCAACTGGACCCAGTACCTGTCCAGTTGACAAATTGAATTTCTCCTTTATTTATTTATTTTATTTATTTTTTTTATTTTTTTATTGTTGTATATTGTATTGTTTTATGTATGTTGTATACTTATGTATGTTGTTCTGATCTCAAATTTTGTTCTCAAATTTTGTTTTGTTGATTGTTGTCAATTTGTATATAGTTATATTTCTTATATTTGTAAATAAAAGTGTACTTTGTCATCAAAAATATCTTTCTCTGTTGTTTTAGATGTTTGAGATGTCACTAAATCAATAAGTATTGATGTCAAAGTCACTGATCTGCTCGAAATCCTTCTTTGCACAAAATGCTCCATTTCTCCAGTTTTTGTCAAAAAACAGTGTTTTTGCTGAAACTTCCCTATGTTCTACTGTCAATTACTTGAGAACCGAAAAGGTTAGAAGCATAATTTTTTTTCCAGGTGAAAGAAGAGAGTCTACACTTTATTTTGATGTGTGCCATGTCTATATAGTCAAAGAACTCAGTATTCTGTGAGTCTTGAAAAATCAGTGAAAATGACCTAAAAGCTCTGGCAGTCAAAGGGTTGACATTGTGAAAACAGGCCGGCAGTGAATGAGTTAAGAGCAATAGTGTTCATGGTCCTGTTTGATTTTCAACAAAAAGGTGAGAGCGACTAACTGAAAATGCCAGGCTAATGCCAGCTAGCTTGTGACTGTAATGTAATTTGAGAGAGACTTGTTTAATGGTACAAATCATCTCACCTGTAGTTCCAGCTGAGTCATATCTTTTATGGTCAGACTGTGCTAAAGTGAAGCTAAGATTAAAGTCCAAGTAGAGAAACAGAGCTTCAGACAGAGCCTGCTTACACCACCAGGAAATGTTGATGACGTCAGCTGCAAAATATCAATATGTGGAAAATTCAACTAGGGATACCTAGTATATGGACTGAACCTCCCTCTACCCCTTCCCGCCTGTACACCCCAGCCCGTGTGCTGTACCTGTGAGGGAGGTGTCCAGGTTGTCCATGCTGGATCCAGGTGTGTGCTCCAGGCCTCGGGGGAGTCTGGCCCCGTAGCCTTCGTCCTCCTCATCCTCCTCCTCCTCTTCATCGTCGGGCAGGTCTATCTCCAGCCCTGACACCATGGTGCTGGACACATACCCCACCGGAGGAGCAGGAGCCTGGGGAGGGAGCGAGCCAGTCTGCATGTGCCTGGAGAAAAACACACTGGAGTTATGGTTCGTGGTTCAGAAGAGTTACTGCTGAGGTAGTAACTAGACTTAGTGTTTGTTTTTTTGCCAATGTCATGATTTGTATAGTTTATTGAAAAAAGGCTATGTTGATTGTACTTGTATATAGTACATAGGGCTGGGTGGTATACTGGTTCATACCGAATATTTTATTTATTTATTTTTTTTAATGATATGAATTTTTCATTTACCGCAATACCGGTGAGTGTGTGCGTACAAAACGTTGGGAACACAGAGCGGTGGTACATGGTACCACTTAGTCCTGTTGAGAAAGGTACTTCAGGGAGATGATTAAAGCTCTGGACCCAGATATGTTTTACCAAGTAAAATACCAATATAATTTTGAAAAATACAGTGATATCAATTTTTGGTCATACCGCCCAGCTCTATATAGTAGCTATCCAAAAATGCTATTCTGTACCATGTAAGAGCAGACAAAGAGTAAGTTTGGTGCTTCAAGATGACGTGTTTTGCACAAGGACACAACACAATTATGCAATTGACCATTAAGAGTTTGAAACCATTTAAAACCCTGTCAGTAAAAAGTAATAGTAGTAATAATTTGGGTAGTAGTAATCTGAGTTAGTGCAAATCTATTGTGAATGCAACAAGGGTAAAAATGACAACGCTGTGTACCATTTGCATGTAATTGTAAAACACTTTTATCTTCTGCAAACCTGGAATAGCAATGCCAGCATGCTAGTTTTTTCTTAGCATTATAGTGCTTATAACTAATCTTGGTGAATAATTAGAAAGCTCGGAAAGCATTAGCATCAAATCCGGGCCCATTACAGTAGTAGGCATTTTGGTGCTATAAGATAAAAAGAGAGAACTGGACTCAAAAAAGAAAAAAATTAATAAATAACAGAGATAGTTAATATGGAATAAATACTGAGTAGAGCCAGATGATAGCTTAATACAACTATTTTAAATTTGATTTCGATACTTGTCGACACAAAATAATAGTCGCTTAATTTTTCTAAATTTGATCAAGATCATTGTTAAGTTGTAAAGTCCAATGTTGTCCTGTGTTTTATGCATACTGTGCTTTTTTCAGTATGTCCAAATGCATGTCTGCTTTCTATAATAGTGTTTCTGTGTAAACTTTTTTTTTTTGACAAACAACTTTATTCACATAAAATTGGATGTGTAATTATCATCCACTATCATTCGTTGAAATCATAAGAAAACATGTGCACACACACACACTGCATTAAGACACTCCCTCACTCCACTTTTACACGTACATAAGGCCAGGCCATGTCATGCTAATCAGCGACATCCTTTCACATGTAAAGCGCTGCATACATTTAGCCAATGAGTTAATTCTGTGTTGCCGCTACATGCTAACACAATGACCCGCTAATTGCCGCAGTGTTGCTACAAAGACCCGTCACCTCTCGCCGCGCTAGAGTGAGGGCAACTGTGCCTTCCACCGTCAGGCCTGCAATGGGGGATTGTGGGTAATTGTGCAGCTGTCAGGGAAGCTGTGGAACCTACATAGTCATTACTGAATAACATGACATCTCCTCCTGACAGGGTCTTCCAACGCACCTCGACCCTCCTCTGCCAGCACCAACGCACGCTACACTGCAAAACTGCAAAACTGTACACTTAAGTTGAGGAAAAAGTCTTCTTTTGAGAAGTTTGGATTTACACTCAACAAAAATATAAACGCAACACTTTTGTTTTTGCTCCCATTTTTCATGAGATGGACTTAAAGATCTAAAATTCATTCTAGATACACAATATTACCATTTCTCTCAAACATTGTTCACAAATCTGTCTAAATGTGTGATAGTGAGCACTTCTGCTTTGCTGAGACAATCCATCCCACCTCACAGGTGTGCCACATCAAGATGCTGATCTGACATCATGATTAGTGCACAGGTGTGCCTTATACTGCCCACAATAAAAGGCCACCCTGAAATGTGCTTTTTTTTGCTTTATTGGGGGTCTGGGGACTCAGAACCAGTCAGTATCTGGTGTGACCACCATTTGCCTCATGCAGTGCAACACATCTTCTTCGCATAGAGTTTATCAGATTGTCAATTGTGGCCTGTGGAATGTTGGTCCACTCCTCTTCAATGGCTGTGCGAAGTTGCTGGATATTAGTGGGAGCTGGTACACGCTGTCGTATACGCCGGTCAAGCACATCCCAAACATGCTCAATGGGTGACATGTCCGGTGAGTATGCTGGCCATGCAAGAACTGGGACATTTTCAGCTTCCAAGAATTGTGTACAGATCCTTGCAACATGGGGCCGTGCATTATCTTGCTGAAACATGAGGTGATGTTCATGGATGTATGGCACAACAATGGGCCTCAGGATCTCATCACGGTATCTCTGTGCATTCAAAATGCCATCAATAAAATGCACCTGTGTTCTTCGTCCATAACAGATGCCTGCCCATACCATAACCCCACCACCACCATGGGCCACTCGATTCACAACATTGACATCAGCAAAGCGCACATCCACACGACGCCACACACGCTGTCTGCCATCTGCCCTGAACAATATAAACCGAGATTCATCCATGAAGAGAACACCTCTCCAACGTGCCAGACGCCATCGAATGTGAGCATTTGCCCACTCAAGTCTGTTACGGCGACGATCTGGAGTCAGGTTAAGACCCCGATGAGGACGACGAGCCTGCAGTTGAGCTTCCCTGAGATGGTTTCTGACAGTTTGTGCAGAAATTGTTTGGTTATGCAAACCAATTGTTTCAGCAGCTGTCCGAGTGGCTGGTCTCAGACGATCTTGGAGGTGAACCTCCTGGATATGGAGGTCCTGGGCTGGTGTGGTTACATGTGGTCTGCGGTTGTGAGGCCGGTTGGATGTACTGCCATATTCTCTGAAACACCTTTAGAGACAGCTTATGGTGGAGAAATGAACATTCAATGCACGAGCAACAGATCTGGTTGACATTCCTGCTGTCAGCATGCCAATTGCACGCTCCCTCAATGCTTGTGACATCTGTGGCATTTTGCTGTGAGACAAAACTGCACATTTCAGAGTGGCCTTTTATTGTGGGCAGTATAAGGTACACCTGTGCACTAATCATGATGTCAGATCAGCATCTTGATGTGGCACACCTGTGAAGTGGGATGGATTATCTCAGCAAAGCAGAAGTGCTCACTATCACACATTTAGACAGATTTGTGAACAATGTTTGAGAGAAATGGTAATATTGTGTATCTGGAATGAATTTTAGATCTTTAAGTCCATCTCATGAAAAATGGGAGCAAAAACAAAAGTGTTGCATTTATATTTTTGTTGAGTGTATGTGGCTTGCTAGCCTGATGTGCAGCTATCCACAGGAGAGGCCCACAGCCTGCAGTGCTTTGTTGTCATGTTTACGGCAATGTTAGCTCCAATGGGCTGTTTTCTAACACAGAAAGCTACTGACTTGTTTCTGTTATTAAGTCGTTTTAGATCAATATTGCAATTTAAAATGTCCAAATTATAACATAATGATCCACAAGCCTCATAGATTATAACTATAGAGCACATACAAGCTCACTAAGTCTTTAAATAAATGTGGTTGTATAAGTAATAAAATCCAAATGAGTTAAAACAACTCAAGATTTACTTTCTGGATTTAAATCACTTTAAGCTACATGACATTTGTTTTTACAGTGCAATCTCTCATTCTCATTCCTGACAACCGCCACCGAACTGAAGCATGCCTTCATCTGACTTGCATGAACAATGGAACGTTACCATGTTGGGGGTTGAAGAGAGGGGCGGGGGAAGAGAGCTTGAGACATACAGTGGCTGCCTAAGTGCAAACACAGCCCCATTAAAATGAAATGATGTATGGCTTTATCTTTGCGCCGCACACATCTGAAGAATACACAGAAAGCGGGATAAATCAGAGGAGCAGTAAACATGTAGCCGAGTGTACAGTAAGCACTTTCAAATGACAACACTGTTCTAGTTGCGGCCGTATATTCACGTGTCAAAGCAGAGCCAAAACAAGGGATCTGATCCTCCCCACGCATAATTGGACAACTATTTGTTTACACAATAGAACCACAAAGTAGGGTCTTCTGTGGAATTTTATAGACTGTGTTATTTCTCAAATGTCATATTTGATATCCACACAGTATTGTAATCGCTGCATGAGAAAACAAGATCTGATTATAAAAATGTATGTCCATTTAGTGTTACCTCGCACAAACTGGCACTAATACCGAGTACAAGATGATGACTTGTACTTTAAAGAGTATTTTATGGACAATGGATTATATAAAGCACAGACACGCCTTCACTTCCTGCGCAGGATGAGGAGAGTGAACCTCCCCACTTCTACACTCACCACCCACCACCTCAATGTTTTGCTATTGAGAGCACCCTCACCAGCAGCCTCTGTCTGGCACGGCAGCTGCTCTGCGGTGGACAGGAAGCCTCTACAGAGGGTGGTGAGGACTGCAGAAAAGATCATCAGATCACCCCTACCAACCATTCAGGACTTATACACATCATGCTGTTCCAAGAGAGCCATCAATATCATCAAGGACACTACTCATCCAGCACACAAACTGTTCTCCCTCCTACCATCTGGGAAATGGTACTGCAGCATGCAGTGCCACACAAACAGATTCAGAAACAGCTTCTTTCCACAAGCCATCAGGCTAATCAACACACAAGAAAATTCCATGAACATTTTGTTGTTGTTAATGACATCCAAAAAACAATCTCACACACACTGATGTCCATGCAGCTTTCGGCACTCTTGCACTTTACAAATTGCACCTTCACTTTTGCACCTTACATATTGCACATTTCATTCTACCTCAAATGTTCCTTCTTGTTGGAAGAGTATATGTTTACCTGTATGTTTTATGTCTATTTATTGTTGATGCCTGTGTACACTTTATGTCATGAGTGTAGCTGTGTGTATGTGTGTGTGCGTGCGTGTGTGTGCACATTTTAGTTTTTAATTAAATTACACATTTTTAGTTAAATTGCACATTTGGAATCCGGTGAAACGCAATTTCAGTCCTCTGTGTAAGGGTTTGTTACATAGTGAATTGACAATAAAGTACACTTTGAACTTTGAATAATTATTTATTTCAAATTGTTAATTGCTATTCCTGTTTATTTGCAGGTGATTCTCATTCACAAAACTTATAGGTGTCCAACATTTTTACTTAAGTACTTAATCTTGGAAAAAAAGATAAAAAGGTTTAGTCTTGATATAATCTTGGTTTGGTTCTGTTTTATTGCATGGTTAGTTAACTTATGGTCTAGTGCAAGTGTGGTTTTAGGTAAGAAAGGAAGCTCTTTGGTCTTGGAGCTCTGGCAAAATATAACTCGTACATGAATTAAAGTTTACTAATTAAGGCCGATCTCAGTTAAGTTTGTGTCTTGGTGAGAAATTTTATTTTATGTTTCTAACATGCTTTTTGCCATCTCGATTTTGCCGGAGTGTGCATTCTCTCTTATCCAATCATCGCTGTGCAGTGTAGCTCCTCCTTAGCATAACCCGATCAGGGCTAGACCCCCTTTCCTTCTGAGAGGTATTACCTCATGTGGGCTGCTGCAGACCCGTCAGGCTGCCCAGCATGGGTCACTTTAGATAGGAGAAACTACCAATCTACTCCTTTGGTAAAATGCCTGTATAGTATAGTAATTTTGATGTAGTGGGTTTGGACAAATATAAACATGGCCAATGTTTTTGCTACTTTTAGAGATCGCTCATAGAGGTATGAATAGCATTATGTTACTTAATTTACAATTACATTTTTTTCAAATATGAATCAAGAAAAATAATATGATACTAAAACTTTCTCAAGTAACTGTAACTAAGTAAATCATTTTCAATAAATGCTAACTACTACTATAAACGATGAATCCCTCACCATGTCTGTTTGGCTATGTCCATCTGGTATGCCCGAGTGAGCTCATCCAGGTGGGCCTGGAGCATGGGCTGCATCTCGTCGCGGGGTGAGGGGGTGAGGGTGGCAGTGGACTGCTGACCGAAGGATACTGCGGCTGGGGAGGACGCCACCCCTCTGATGGGCGGAGTGGGGACCCTCTCCTCCTCCTCCAGCTCATCCTCCATGCCCTGGTGCAGGTAGGTCTGCACGGGCATTGGGGGGCCCCAGCTGTCACTGTCATAGCTGCAACACAGAGGCAGAGGGTGCTGTTTACACAAGGCAGGTTATTGTATTATTATTGGGGCAAAGCACCAAAGGTGCTAGGCACCATAGTGTTTCTACTGATTCTTATTATTATACATTATTCCTCTGACCATGGGAGTCTATGGCAACCCCTAGAACCGTCTGGTAAAAAGTTGTGCAACCCCTAGAACCGTCTGGTAAAAAGTTGTGAAATTTTGCATGCACATTCCAGCCAGTCTCCTCATTACCCACAGCAATTTATAGGCCCTGTTAGACCCTGTCAGACCCTGTCAGACTCTGTTAGACCCTGTCAGACCCTGTCAGACTCTGTTAGACCCTGTCAGACCCTGTTAAACCCTGTCAGACATTTCTGCTTATAATGTAGCGTTTGATTGGCTGTCATGACAAAACGATAATACATGCTGAGGCCTACATGCACCTTCGGTGCTTGGCCCCACATTGCTGCTTGCAGCTATATTTATTATTATTGTTGTTATTAGGGACCGAGCCCGAAGGGGGACGAAGGTCCCTATTGTTGTTGCTTTGTTTCCGTATTATTATTCTTGTTCATACACGCTGGGGCAATTTTGAGCATGTTCCCATGCTTCAAAACAAACGAAACTTTGCACGGGCATCACAAAGTGCTGCCAGTACGACCACACAAAGTCTCGTCCCTGGGGGACCTGGGGGTCCCTGGGAGACCCCCCACTGGGGGACCCCCAGTGGGGGGTCTCCTAGACCGTACCTCAGATGGGCATAAATTTTGGTAAGCATAATCTTAAGACGTTGGAGATGTTAAATTGCGAAGGATTTTCAAATAGGCGGTAATATGACGATACGGCGGATCGATAAAGTTAGGTATGGAATTTGAAACACTTCTCCTACACCGTACCTCAGATAGGCTTAAATTTTGGTGAACATAATCTTAAGACGTTGGAGATGTTAAATTGCGAAGGATTTTCAAATAGGCGGTAATATGACGACACGGCGGATATAAAGTTAGGTATTTATTGAATGGGAGTGATGAGTTATGAATGGGAGGTATTTGTTGCTAGGCAACGCCCTGATCAAAGGTACATTGATCTTTGTACCTTTGGTCTGATATAGCTGCAAGCAGCAATGTGGGGACAAACATCGAAGGTTCATGTAGGCCTCAGCATGTAGGCCACATGCAGGGTCTGACAGGGTCTAACAGAGTCTGACAGGGTCTGACAGGGTCTGACAGGGTCTGTTAGACCCTGACAGGGTATCTACAATGTCATGGCCACGCCCAACAGGAAGTGAGATAATTGTGCCAGGCACACGAAATTTGGTATGGCTGTGCGTCTCAGTAAGACGAACAAACGCAGGTGCGAGGTCCCGACCAACGCCGCTTGCGGCTTTAATTGTTATTGTTATCATTATTATTATTACAGGGGGTCTCGACTTACGCCGTTTTGTGGTTACGAACGCGCCACCATAAAAAAAAATAAAAAAATTACGTGTCATTCCGTCTTACGCGGTTTAGCGTGGTAAGCGATGTAAACAAACGCGAACAGCGCGCCGCGCACGGCGGAAGAATACGCTTTGTTGTGGTTGTAGGGTGAAGAAGCCTCGTGTGCGTGCCCAGTGTGGGCTGAAGTACCTGATGTGGGCTCTGATCTGCTCTTTGAAAGCGACAGTGATAACCAAGCAGCGTAGTGGTCTAATTATTGAGATGGAAAGGTTATTGGTGCTTTGGTTGGAAGATCAAAATCAAATTCCGACTTACGACGAAATTCGGGTTACTTTTGTCTTAAGAATGGATCAACGTCGTAACCCGAGGACCCCCTGTAGTATTATTATTATTATTATTATTATTATTATTATTATTATTATTATTATTATTATTATTATTATTATTATTATTTTAAACTCTGTATTGTTTACTGGCTTTAGTCATTTTTGCCAGTTTTAGTGCATAATAGGTAAGTTTTCAATTTCAAGTACTATGTGACATCACACAGGACTGTTCTGATTACAGTCAGGTGTTTCTGATACAACACCTGTCTGCAGGAGTTTGAAGTGTGGATACCTGTTAGACCAATCACACTGCATAATGCCATACTGGGGTATTACTACTACTATTATTACTGCTAGAAGTACAACTACCACTTCTACTACTACGATTACAACTAGTGCTACTACTATGACAACTTCTACTAGTATAACTATTACTGCTCCTACTGCTACTACTACAAGTACTATAATGATGATGACTGCTATTACTAGTATAACTAGTATAACAGCAACTACTACTAATACTTTGAAGTTTACTGAAGTCTAGTATTTTCACATTATACATACTAGTATATTGTAGATTTTCGAAAATGAAGCTACACCCTGAAGTTTTATTCAACCGTCCATGTCCAGCTCCAGTCTTGATTAAAAGCTCTCTGTGATGTCTTCATTCTGTGCATATATTCCCTTTACAGCAGCAGTTCATTTTATGAGTGTGACCTTGTCCAAGTTTGTGCCACGGTTCTGATGTGACAGTTATGGCTTGGCTCAGCTCTGGACTGGACTGCTTATATGCCCTGGAATATTACGCCTCATAAAGAAGGATGTTCATTAGAGGAATTCGTCAGCGTAATCTGTATCATTAAGAGCGCTTAGATTTACACTGGACTGGAGTCATTCGGACTATTATGGGATGGGAGGTGGACAGGGAGGAGAACAGGGTCTAGCCACTCCTAGCTAATTTAACAGAGTGAGAATACAGCGGAATAGATCTATTGCGATTCATTTGGGGTTAGCACAGTAAAATAGCAACACAACGCTAACCCAACACCACCAAGTCAAGTTACAGGTCAGACCTGTGGAGAGGAGACCCTGATCATAGTAAGAAGAAAAAATAAAAAGATGATAGGTTTACCCTCCTGTTTCGTGAAGGTCTCCCGGGTAGTAGTCCATATCCGTCCCGGGGAGGGGGTGCACGGGAGGTGGAGGCAATGGGACATTAGCCCAGTTAGCGCCGTTAGCTTTGGTCTGTTTCGACCCAGCCTTGGTCTTCTTCTTTTTACCGCCTTTCCCACCTACAGAAACAAGAAAACAGTAAGAGAGTATGTTTATAGAGCAGGATTCAGTTTATCAAAAAGTACAGCCACAAAAAGCCAGACCTAAATGAAGGAAGACACAAAATGAGACTAGCTTTGGGGACTGGGGCTGAATTTCCTAAACCAGACCACAAATATCTCACCAACAACTGTTTGTGCAGGTTCCATGGAGAAATCACATACTTTTTACAGCGCTCTCAAGTCTCACGCTTTGAGAGTATGACACACGCAATTCAACGTGTTCGCACGCTCACACATGGTATTT
Source organism: Paratrypauchen microcephalus (assembly GCA_036785185.1). Taxonomy (NCBI): domain Eukaryota; kingdom Metazoa; phylum Chordata; class Actinopteri; order Gobiiformes; family Gobiidae; genus Paratrypauchen; species Paratrypauchen microcephalus. Next base: position 2,184,506 of record JAVJIX010000155.1, on the reverse strand, counting down.
CTCACGCTGAAATTTTGTTAAGCAATTCAAAACTGTAGCCACTGTTCACAGCGCTTCTGTGCCCAGAAAATCGGTTATTTATGCAGGGTTAGGGTCCTACCAAACTTCAAAACTTGAGAGCCCTGCTTTTTATCAGAGTTACAATAGAACATATTTTATGGTTGACCAGTTATGGATTTTGTCGACTAAATAAGCATGACATGTTGGTTGACTTATCTGCACTTATTTGACAAAATCTTAATTAGAACTTAAAAAGTAATTTTAGTCAAAAGAAAGACTAGTAAATTCAAATGTGGATAACAGTCTATAATATCTACACCATTTATAGCCTTAATGAAACATGAAAAAATAATGAACAAAGACAGGCAATAGTGAGAAGTGCTGTTATCTACCAACCCGAAGGTCAGAGATGTGATTCTGTTGTTGTGTCTTTAGGTAAGACACTTGGTGAAGTGGTGGTGGAGGGGCCGCTGGAGCAGATCGGCAGCCTCACTTCTGCTGGTTAAAGGAGAATTAACGTTTTTTACAATCTGAGCCTTATTTCAGTAATAAAACAAGTTGTTTTACTCACCCATAGCACTTTGGTGTCATATGGAGCACTTCTAGAGATGTTTTAGCCGTAGCGCTAATATATGCCCCGAGCGGTCTCCAAATAACACAAACTTTAGCACTTTTCAAATCATAGAAGCTCGATGTCTTAGTCTACGCTTTCGTTTGTGTCAAAAGTGGCCTGTAATCTGAGATTTATCCATAGTTTCGAGTAGATGAGGACACCCGTGCGCATGTGTGGGGAGTCACAGTTTATTTCACTCTCAGCTCCCGGGACCCAAACATGAAACGCAAAGCTGTAAATGATGGATAAATCTCAGATTACAGGCCACTTTTGACTCAAACGAAAGCATAGGCTAAGACATCGAGCTTCTATGATTTGAAAAGTGCTAAAGTTTGTGTTATTTGGAGACCGCTCGGGGCATATATTACATGCTCGGGGCATATATTAGCGCTACGGCTATCGCTAATCTAAAACATCTCTGGAAGTGCTCCATATGACACCAAAGTGCTATGGGTGAGTAAAACAACTTGTTTTATTCCCGAAATAAGGCTCAGATTGTAAAAAAAAACGTTAATTCTCCTTTAACCCTATTTGAGTGTGAAGTGAATGAACACTAAGGACAGATATGGAACAAAAATAGTTGTTAGCGTGAATCATTCTCAGTAAACTATCTGTTCATTATGAGTGAAGCCTTTGTTCATACTTTATTAAGGCTGATGCTGTAATTATTATAAAGTGTTATCAAAATAATGTGTTGTCAACATTAGCACACATGTTTAGTGCCCCCTGGATTCAACTACAGCACAAAGGCTGATTATAAAAGCACTGATAACTGCAGAAAACTTTACCAGTGCATAACCTTCCACACAAACACATATACATGCACACACACTGCACACACACACAGTCACACACACACACATTGCACACACACAGTGCATTCTCAGCTTTCAATGGCTCAGTGTTCAGAACCTCAAGGTCCGCTCTGATGAAAAGCTTGTGTTCGCTATTGATTGATTGGCTGGAAAAACCTCACATCTCCATAGAAACGGCCCTGCTCCCTCCTCCCCTCTCCACCTTTTTTCCACTTTACAATGAAATCTCTCACTCTTCACCACCACAGCGTGTAATGAATGCCCAGGCAGTGTCAGTGCACCCCTAATGGAATTCACTGGAAGTCTATTACTACTTCCATTTCTTTTATTACAGCGACTAGCAGCTAACCCCGAGCTAACCCCGAGCTAACCCTGGGATCTCCCTGCACAATCCGTCTTCATAATGCTGCTAGCCTGGTCAATATTCCTCTTATTCCATTTGGGCACAGTGGAAGAAATCTACTTTTTGCATTATTTATTTGTTATATGTTTGGAAGTCTGTTTTTAAGAGACACTGCAGGTGAATAGGAAAAAAATCTAACATTTTGAGAGATTAATTTGAAACTTCAACTGTAGTTTACTTTCATAAGCTGAAGCGAAACATGTATGACACGTTTTATATCTGTTTATTTTTTCATGTAAAAATCTTGTTTTATGTGAAAAATGCTAAAATTTTGCATATTTCAGACTGAAAAAATAAATAGAAGGAGGATCATATTTCTTGCCAATTTAGTTTTGTTTAGTTGTTGTCTGCCCTCCCTTTGCTCCTCGCACTAAGTCACTCCCCCTTCAGAGCACTATCACATTACAATCAGCGAAAATACTGCACATTGCATCAGGTTTGTGAAGTTGTAGTGTATTGTTTCGTACCATGCATTTGCATATTTATGCAGAATTGTCGTGTGGGAGCATGACCTTTCAAAACTCTTCAGGCAGGTGTTTGGATGAAGGAATGTTCTATAGAAAGCTCCAAAGCATTGATTTTGCATAATATCTCCTCTTTAAATTAAATCATAAAACAACTTGGGTAATGTTCCTGGGCTCACTTGAAAGCTTATGTTCAGAGAGAAAAAAAAGACCAAAAGATAGCAACAAAACATAAACTGGATGAAAAATGAGTGTAGTTTCTCCCCTTAATTGAAGATATATGATGTCCACTAAGCACCCGTCTTAGACCCCCCCCTCCCCTTCCCCCGCCATCTCTGTAATATCATTAAGAACCTAGATGGAAAAGCATAGATTTTGCAGTTGTCAACAAGAGGCAATCGATAAAAAGAAAAAGCAGACTTGAAATGGAATGATACCACTAACACTGTAATCAGGGTGTTTATGGATGGTTAGTGCATTTTAATGAGTGTTATGGTGATGTATTGTTGAAGCTAGTGCAAGTAAACAAGTTGGTGAACAGCCTGTGATTCATGCCATGTTAATGGAAGAATGAACCAAAAACACTCAGAGAGAGGAGACCACAGCAAAGGCCACCACACAATGTAAAGACTTAGACTTCAATTAGAAGTTTTTGTAAATTAGTACGTTTGTGTTTTACCTCAAAAAGTACATTATAAAAGCTGACTTCTGGCCAACCTATGCAGTCTGCTGTGCAAGTACACGTTCTCGGACTTGGGTAATTCCCAATTGTATATTATATATTTGTATAGAATGTGTGCTGCAGATCTTCTGCTTGACACATTTGTCTGGGTAGGTCTGGGTCTATGTGCGTAGGTGAGTCTAGGTCTTGGGTGTGTAGCACGACTGAAGTGAGTGTGTGTGTATTCTCTGGGCTTGAAATTTATGGAGATAAGTTCTGATCAGCTGATGGACTCTCATGTGGTTCATGGTGTTTGGGGTGAGGGATGCGCAGTGTGAACAAGACCCATCCAAAAGTGAAGTAAATGGAGTTAATGTGATTAACTGAAATTCAGGAGCAGGACCACACCTCAACCACCTTCTCCTCCTCACCAGTGAATCACAGTTCACCGTAACCACACCTCTAATTTCCTGGAGCTATTTATAGCCACTCATCCCTTAATTCCAGTTCATCTCGGTTAACTCGACAGCTCTTGACCGCGTCAGCTCGCTAGAGCTGGGCTAACAACCCGTCACATTCAAAAACCGACCTGTCACATGTTTCCTCGTTCCCTGCAGTTCGCGAATTCCTCACACCGAGACGGATCCCACAAGGATCCCATTCAGGGATCTGCAGCCGAGGATCTTACATCTCACGTACGCTCCGCGGTAAGAACCGCCGGCCAGCATCCAGCCCATAACCCACGCCGCCCAGTGAACGCTCCAGGTGCGCGCTCACACAGCGGACGTCCGCCTCCAAGGAGCACCGTGCATCCACCGTCAATATCTCTGTTGCTGGCGGCATATATGGGATAGTCGCCTCCCCCTCCTCATGTAGGCGTTCGCGCAGCCTGGCTCTCAGCGCGCAGCCTGGCTCTCAGCGCGCAGCCTGGCTCTCAGCGCGCAGCCTGGCTCTCAGCGCGCAGCCTGGCTCTCAGCGCGCAGCCCGGCTCGGGCAACCATGGCTTTCGGCGCAGCGCAGCCTGGCCTCCAGCGACCACAGCGTTTGGTACTGCCCAGCACCCGCCGTGCCCCTTCAGGCTGTCATATCAAGACAGGACCTTCAACAGTTTACATCAAGAACGTAAGCCCGGCGCTCTGGAACGAGACAAACGAGCTTCCGGGTTGCCATCAAGTTTCCTGCGTGCAGCTGCAGACGTCGCCACTCCCTCCTTTCCTCCACCACAGTCTCAGAGCTCCCCCTGCAGGGGGCTAAATAGTATCACCACCAGTGGCCAGGAAATGTATTCTGTGTTCTGTGAAGTTTCATTTGAATTCTCTTGTATCATCTCAGCCTGCTTTTAGCAGGCCATCTCCCCCTGTGCCTGCACCCTTCGTGTCTCATTCCTCTTGTCCCCGTCTCGCAGGCTGCACAATTCCCCATGCACATGCATCTTCTCCCCATCTCTCACTTCTCTTTTTTCAGTCATCATGAGCTAGATGGCTTCTCACGCTCTACCCACATTATGTTTTTTCTCTGTTGTTGCAGCCTACACAAGTCACCACGCCCACTCACATTATTTTCGTTCTCACTCCGAAACGTCATACCAATGCTTTTGTTCTCTTAACTCCTCTCTACACCGGCACACTGTCATCTCGTATTCAACCTCTCCTACCGACTCGCATCTGACCATTCTAACTCATGCAACTCATGCTAGCTCACACCATTCCATCACATGCTTGCTAGGCAGTCTCTACACCCTCTCTCTGCTATTCCGCTATTCAGCACCCATTAACTCGTGCTGCTCACGCAATTTTGACGTATGCTAGCTGTCTTTACACCCAATCCTACCATCGACGGCAGCTCATGACTTCTCCACCGTTCAATCCTATACGCATCCTCAGCAATGCTCTCGCCATCTAGTCATCTCCCCCTGCTCATGCTACATCATCGCATTCATTCGTCATTCTCTGCTCTCATGTCGCGACTATTATTACTGTCTCCAAATTTGCCCGCTCTCATCCGTCCAGCATTCAACCTGTACCAGCCCTGTGAACATCCCCAATATGCACCTCCACCCTCAGGTCCTCAGCTGTTCCACAGGTTCCAAGCCGACTGACAGCTAGCCGACTCTCACGGTGGCTCACCGGCTCTCATGACGGCACGATGGCCACCAGCTCAGCCGGTTCTCACGACCGCATGACAAGCAGGTCATGACAAGCAGGTCATGACAAGCATGGGTCTCACGACAGCTTGCAATGGCTCTCACGACGGCATGACAACTTGCCCGGCTCTAACAATGGCACAACAGCTCGCCCGGCTCTCACAACGGCACGACAGCTCGCCTGGCTCTCACGACTGCACGATGGCTCTCACGACTGCCTGCCTGGCTCTCACGACGGCTCTCACGACGGCTCGCCCGGCTCTTATGTCGGGTCTCCCGACCCACAACAGGTCTCCCTCTCGACCCACAACGGGTTTCCCTCCCTCCCAATCCACAGCGGGTCTTTCTCTGCCTCTCTCTTTCCTGACACACGACAGGTCTCCCTCCCGACCCACGATGGGTCTCCCTCTTTTCGCCTCTTTCCTGACCCACGACGGGTCTCCCTCCCTCCTGACCCACGACAGGTCTCACTCCCTTCCGACCCACAATGGGTCTTTCTCTGCCTCGCTCTCTCCTGACCCACGATGGGTCTTTCTCTGCCTCGCTCTCTCCTGACCCATGATGAGTCTCCCTTCCGACCCACGACGGCTCTTTCTCTGCCTCTCCCAACCCACGACAGGTCTTCTCTCCGCCTCTCTCCTGACCCACGAAAGGTCTCTCTCCCGACAGGTCTCTCTCCCGATAGGTCTCCCTCCCAACAGGTTTTCCTCCCGACAGGTTGTCCCCCCCGACCCTCATCCCTCCGACCCTCATCCATCCAACACTCATTTCATAATTCAACATTCGAGCCTTGCTTCCTTCACCTACAGTTCCTACGCTTGCTATCCGCACCCATGCTGAAGGACGCACATCAGCATTATCATGGTGACGTCTGTCAACCATCTGCTCTAGCGCGTGTGACCCCATTCCAGTGAAGGTCCAGCTCCTCCGTCAGGGGGGAAGACCCTCCACGTCATGGTTTCTCTTCATCACTCCTGACTCATTCACCTCATGGCACCTTCACGACGCAGCTCCAGTTTCTCCAGCGTTTAATCTGAATCTCCAGCAGTAGTTGGATTCTGCATAGTTTCCAGAGCCCTCAAATCGCACAATTAGCCTTCATCTCCGTCGTACCGTTCCACCATTCTTTGGGGGTCTGACTAATCCAGGCATTCCCATTAATTTTAACAATAATAGATCAGTGAACACCACCTTCATCAGTTTCCCCTCTGCTCATCTGACCTCACTACCATCTTCAATTTCATCACCTTCATCGCGCCACTCCAGGAACATCCACGTCTCCTCCATCCAGGCTTACCTCTCAGGGATAAATCTCATATATAAGCTGATTTCTGGCGAAAAACTGCCAGTCTCTATCTCATCCTCACGTTTCCATGCTGATTAAAGGATTGCAAAACCGAACCTCGCCTTCCTCCGAAACGCCTACCACTTCAGACCTTCTCCACCATTGCACTCTCACTCTGTGGTCCGGCTACCTCTCGCCTTCCACGGACCTTATTCTCGAATGCATGTTCCTCCTAGCCTTCTTTGGCTTTCTCCGCTGTTCGGAATTCACTCCGACATCCAGCATCTTCGTTCCGTCCATCCACCCTAGACTTTCAGATCTCATCGTACACTCTCACGACTTACTCGTCTTTACTCACCACGGGAGTAAAACGGATCAGTTGGGAAACGCCTCCCCTATCCACCTATTTCTCCTCGACTTTCCGCTAAGCCCATATGAAACCCTTCATTAAATACCTCACTTTTCGACGCACTTCCAGTTTCTCCCACGATGATCCGCTCTTTACAGAAACGGGCAAGATGGCATCCAGATCCTCCAGCCTCCAGCACCTACCTCGTGTACGTTCGCCACAACCTCAATGATCTCCTCCAGGCCCATTCCACTTTATGCTCTTTCTAAAACTTTTGGGGGTCCCGTTCCGCTGGGCCAATCGAAGATTGAGACGGAGCCCCCACCCATTGTCTCAACCCAGCCATCCCCGCCTATTCACCCAGAGATCCACTATCATTCAATAATAAATATCTTCACTGCATTATGTTGATGGTGTGGTCCTAGCTAGTGGAATGGAGTTAATGTGATTAACTGAAATTCAGGAGCAGGACCACGCCTCAACCACCTTCTCCTCCTCACCAGCGAATCACAGTTCACCATAACCACATCTCTAATTTCCCGGAGCTATTTATAGCTGCTCATCCTTTCATTCCAGTTCATCTCGGTTAACTCGACCCCTCCCTCCCACCCCTATTTTGTTTGTCTTTCAGCCATAAGACATCTCCTAAAAGGAGGGATCCCGTTCCGCTGGGCCAATCAAAGATTGAGACGGAGATACAGGAGTACATTCATATCATACTCCATACAACTGTACAACAACTCACCCTTATGTAACAGATAATACTCCCTACAACTGTATACAGCTGGTACTGAACATCATATTTGATACTGTATTTTATATTTGACTACTACTTTTCTATTTAAATCTGATTGTACATATATATTTATTATCTTATGTATATAATTGTGTCTCATCTGACACAGGTCTATTGCTCTTTGGTTGCTATGCCATCTCTTTTTCTTGTTCTTTTACCCTCTGTTTTATATTGTATATTATATTTGATGAGTGAGCTACCGTACCCAAAGCAATTTCCCTTGTGGATCAATAAAGTTTGTCTAAGAGCCCCCACCCATTGTCTCAACTCATACAGGGTGGTCTCCAGAGTGTTTGGGATACCATTATAACATGGCTTAAAGAGTCAATTTTATGTAATATCCTGTAATACATTTCAATGAAGTCTAGAACTGCTAAAGACACACAGGCTGACCCACATAGATTTGACTATTTGATAAGTTTGATGTTTTTATCATCTCTCTCCAGTTTACAATTCCCCATTGAACACACTTCAAACTATTTGCATAAAACAAAGATTCCTCTGCTACTTTTAGCCTGTATATTTTTCATATTTGATTTGAGCAGGTCCCCTCTCCTGACCATCCCTCCTTTGCAAGAGGCTCATTTACAATATTGATGTTAGGAGGAGAACGATGAAACAATCACGTCTGCGGGGCATTCACAGGTAAAAGTCAAACATAAGCCATGTATTTAGACAGCGTAGTGACAGTACACGTGCCTGCAGCGTATGCTGGAGCCTCCATTACGGCTCATTGTCTGGTGCTTCTGTGCTAGATCAGCTAGAGTCTTGTAGTAATCACAGTATTAGAATGTAATGGATGCAGGCTGTATTAAACTACAGCAGGTAACTGAGTGAATGTGGAACAAGTGTTGACGGAGACCTGGCAGCAGCCAAGCGATTACACCGATCTCAACGAGGCCACTCCACGAGGGTTTGTTTACCAGGCTGAACCGCGTGTGTCTGGCAGAGGAGGCGGGGTCGCGCTCATCCACCGCGATGACTGGAGGGTGGTGCCTGTGAGTGTGCCTACCTGCCACTCGTTCGAAACAACTGTCTGTCAACTTTCTGGACCTATCCCCACCATCATTGCCACAGTTTACAGACCACCGAAACAGCACACGGACTTTATCACGGACATCGCAGCATTTTTATCTCACCTCATCACACTGTCACCACACGTCATACTCCTGGGAGATTTCAATATCCACATGGACAATTATAACAACCCATTCACCAAAGAATTCACCTCCTGTCTGGACAGTTCTGGTTTTAAACAATATGTTAATTTTCCCACACATAACAAAAAGCACTCCTTAGATTTAATATGCTGCACTGGAATAACCCCATTGGACCTTCAAACCCACTACATCCCCTTCTCTGACCACCTGCTAATTTCATTTGACATCAACCTGTGTTTCAAAAAATCCAACCCACCCCGCACTATACAGTTCCGTAACATCAAGGACATTAACCCGGACCATTTCTCATCACTCATGAATAACCTCCCCAGTGCTGAAGGACTCTCTACAACAGATGAGTTTCTCACACATTACAACACACACCTCCACCACATACTCAATGCCATAGCCCCACTCAAAACCCGGTCCGTCTCATTCACTCACTCTGCACCCTGGTACACCCCCGCCCTCAGACACCTCAAAACACAAAGGCCGCAGACTGGAGAGATTGTACAGGAAAACCGGACTAATCATACACAAAGACATGTTCACCTCACACATCCTCCATTACAAACAGTCCATATCCACAGCAAGATCCATATACTACTCTAATTTAATCAGTTCACATGAAGGTAACTCAAAAACACTATTCTCACTCCTCTCACAGATCACAAAACCCCCGGACTCACTTCCACCTCACCTCTATTCCTCCGAATTCTGCAATAACCTGGCTGCTTTCTTTACCACCAAAATTCAACTGATCCACCTGCAACTTAACCCCTCTGTTTCAAACCCACCTGTTTCATCTTCCGTATCCCCAACACACCTGTTTTCTTCTTTCACCGTGCCCTCCGCCTCCCAAATCTCCACTCTCATTCAGAACTCCAAATCCTCCACCTGTCAACTAGATCCTCTCCCTACTGTCCTCATCAAAACCTCCATCCCTGCACTGTCCCCCCTCATAACTAATATCATTCACTCCTCTCTCACCTCCGGTACTGTTCCCTCCACTCTCAAAACCGCTGCAGTCACTCCAATACTCAAAAAACCCAGTTCTGATCCCTCTGACCTCAATAACTTCCGTCCTATTTCAAACCTACCCTTCATTTCCAAACTTCTTGAGAAAACTGTTGCTGCCCAACTCCACACCCATCTTTCCTCCAATAACATCTACGAACAATTTCAATCTGGCTTCCGTCCCCTCCACAGCACTGAAACTGCCCTTCTGAAAATCACTAATGACCTCCTCCTCTCTGCTGACTCTGGTTCACTCTCCATCCTCCTCCTGCTAGACCTCAGTGCAGCATTTGACACCATTTCACACTCCATCCTCCTCGACAGACTTTCCTCCATCGGCATCTCTGGTACTCCCCTCTCCTGGTTCCACTCCTACCTCTCACACCGCTCCCAGTTTATTCAGCTCAAGTCATTCACCTCACACCCCTCCCCTGTCACGTCAGGTGTTCCTCAGGGTTCTGTCCTCGGTCCTCTGCTATTTTTCATCTATCTTCTCCCCCTTGGTTCCATCTTTAGAAAACACCACATCCACTTTCACTGCTACGCGGATGACACCCAGCTCTACATCTCCACTAAACCCAACTCCACACTTCCACCCTCCTTCCTGACAAACTGTCTCACTGGAATACAAACCTGGTTCACCTCAAACTTCCTCAAACTTAACGGCAATAAAACAGAACTCCTCCTCATCGGCACCAAATCCACCCTAAGCAAAATAAATCCTTTTTCCATATCCATCGACAGCTCCTCTATCTTCCTCTCCCCTCAGGTAAAGAGTCTAGGTGTCATCCTCGACAGCACACTTTCCTTCACCTCCCATATCAACAACACCACCCGGTCCGCCTACTTCCACCTCAGAAACATCCCCCGCCTCCGTCCCTCACTCACCCCACACACCACCGCCATCCTCATCCATAGCCTGGTCACTTCCCGTATAGACTACTGTAACTCTCTCCTGTTCGGTCTCCCACAAAAATCACTCCATAAACTCCAACTGGTCCAAAACTCAGCCGCCCGCATTATCACATACACACCCTCCCATCACCACATCACACCTGTCCTGCAACAGCTCCACTGGCTCCCCATCACACACCGCATACACTACAAAATCATACTCCTCACCTACAAAGCCATCCACAACCTCGCCCCTCCATACCTGTCGAACCTCATCCACATCTCCCTCCGCTCCTCCTCCTCCCTGCACCTCACTGTCCCTCCTGCCCGTCTCGTCACTATGGGAAGCAGAGCCTTCAGCCGCTCTGCTCCCCAGCTCTGGAACTCCCTCCCCCATGCTCTCCGCGACTCACTCTCACACTTCAAATCTCAACTCAAAACTCATCTGTTTAGAAAGTCCTTCTCACTCTGACCACTCTGACCATAACTGCACTGTCTTTTAATCTGTATTTGTTTTTTAAAATGTATTTTACACTGTTTTTATTCTGTTTATCTGGTTTTATTATGTACTGTATAAATGTATTTAATATTTTGATGTACGGCGACCTTGAGAGCCTTGAAAGGCGCCTAACAAATAACATGTATTATTATTATTAACATAAAAACTTATTTAAGTCTATTTTTCTATACCAGCAATTAGGAAAGCTTTATTATTATTTTTATCACTATTGTTTTCCATTGATCTTGCTAGACTCCACTTTGTTTTTGCGTGTGTGTGTGTGTGTGTGTGTGTGTGTGTGTGCATGGGTGTGTGCGTGGGTCTGGTGTATTTCTGTCCATACCAAACTTCAGAAGGCAAACACAGTGCTGTGATGAGGAGGCACATCTGCTCCCTCCTCACTCTCTCTCCTCATCATTTTCCTCTCTCCACCCTCTCTCTCTCTCCCTTCTGTTAGTCTCTGTCTGACACATTCTTCCTCTCTTCATCTGTTTCTCTCTATATGTACAGTATATACTTCAGTTTGTCTACTCTCTCTTTGTTTGTTTTGTTTCTCTTTGTCTCTGCTTCTCTGTCTAATCTCGCTCTCATCCTGTCTCCTTTCTCTCTCTCTCCCTCACTGTTTCCCCTCTCTCTCTGTCTCCTCTTTCCCTGTCTGTCTGTCTCCCTCTCTTTCCCCCCTCTCTCTCGCTGTCTCCTCTCTCCCTGTCTCTCTCTCTCTCTCTCTCTCTCTCTCTCTCTCTCTCTCTCTCTCTCACTGTCTCTTCTCTCTGTCTCCCTCTCTGTTTCACCCCTCTCTCTCTGTCTCCTCTCTCCCTGTCTCTCTCTCTCTGTCTCTCTCTGTCTCTCTCTCTGTTTCCCCTCTCTCTCTCTGTCTCCTTCTCTGTTTCCCGTCTCTCTCTGTCTCCTCTCACCCTGTCTCACTCTGTGTCTCCTCTCTCTCTCACGGTCTCTTCTCTGTCAGTCTGTCTGTCTCTCTCTCTCACGGTCTCTTCTCTGTCTGTCTGTCTGTCTGTCTGTCTCTCTCTCTCCCTCTCTTGGGTCTGGTAAAGTGATTACAGAGCAGGGGTTAACCAGGCTATTAGTGGTGGTTCTTGTGCACGCTCATGTGGGAGAAGAAGACCGAGATATTTGTGAGTTTGTGAGAAACTCACAAATATTGTGAGAATCCATCCTGCTGTGCTCGGCTCATTCACTAAAACAGACAGCCATATGTAGACTTGAGGACCTGGTTGTGTAAACTGTGATGCTGCTGTGTTTAACATGAAAACTAACATGAATATTATTATGATTATTATATTATTTGTTGTTGTTCTTATTTATTGTTTTGAAAAAAAATGTAAATTGCTTATGGCCCAAAATAAATAAAATAAAATAAATATATATAAAAATATAAAAATGAAATAAATAAATATAACAATGAAATAAGTAAAATATAAAAATGGAATTACATTATAGTATTTTGAAATTGTACGTGACACTAACCCTCTCTTACCCCAGACCGTGGCTTAATTCTGGCCTTAAACACAAATACACAAACACAAAGCGCTTGTTCACATGTGAGTGGAGCGTTCACATATGAGGACACAGTAGTGCAGTGTCACTGCTCTTCCTCTAAATGACATTGTAATTGTGTAGTCGCTCGAACTGAAGTCACCACCATTCTGGAAGAGGAGGCTTTTACCACTCTGTCCATCCGAGCATCTCTAATGCTGTGGAGCCAGACACACACACACACACACACACACACATACATTTACACGCAGGAGCGGAGGAGCTGGCCTACTGTAATCATTTTTCCCTCTGATTAAAATATTAAATTGTTTCTTCACGCCCCAATAATTGGACACAAGGGGAGACATGGGCTGCATACAGAGGCATACATCCTGGAGACTGTTTTTACTATGTCAAAAAGAGCCATGAAATCTATTCTGGGTGTCCCATATTTGGGATTTTGTGTGTGTGTGTGTGTGTGTGTGTGTGTGTGTGTGTGTGTAAAATGTAAACACAATCTACACAATATTCAAACTATTCAGTAAGGGAAGTCAGGCGCCAATATCTCAAACAATTATAAAAATAATTTTAAAATAATACAAATTAAAATAAATAAATATGTCTCATGGCCCCTTCAAGGGGAGCATTATTTTAAAGGTGAACTATGTAACTTTCGTGTTTATCTGCATGAATAGAGATGTTATTGCTTTGTCTGGGATGTTTTGAAGTTATATAGCAATAGAAAACCATGTAAATGTCAGCAAACCATCTCCATGGAGACAAGAAGGTGGGTAACCCAGCAGAACTGTTACACACCACTCCTTTAATATAAAAATGCTTTGAACCTCGCTGAGATGAGAGCAATAGTAGAGCAGACACACACACACACACAGACATGCTGCTTTCAGGTCCTGCTGGAGAATTACGTTAAACAGGAAGTTTCACTCAGGATTATTCTACTTAAATGTTCAGTGTGTGTCCTGTGCAGTGTGTGTCCTGTGTTTTAAAACAGTACAGAGCCTTCACCTGCAGATAGAGGGCACACACAAATTTGTCTCATTCTCAGTATATGTACAGGCTTCATGTGAAGCTCAGAACCTCCAGAATTTCCTCCCTGAGCTGCAGGGGCTGCACTAGCACTGATTCAGGATTGGTGCAGGTGCTGTGGTTTAGAGAGTGACCATTCAGGTCAGAGAAAGCTGTTTTAGGTTTAAACACACTGAGTGTAAATCAGCATTACACTTGTTCTAAGTAAAAGCTATATTTGATTTGGACATGTTTGCCTTGTATCTGGGAACATGTGGAATATGAATTGAATATTGCATACACTACCTTTAATATGACATTTATTGTTTGAATCTCACTGCACTTGAAAGCAGCACACACACACATGCACACACGCACACACGCACGCACACGCACGCACGCACGCACACATGCACGCAGCAGTGACACAGCAAAGCGTGAATGAGAGGGGCCAACCTGATAGGCTGCTGTGCTCTGAGCTGCCCGAGCTGAAGTCCTGCGATTGGTTGTGTGGGATTCTGTTAGACAGTCCCTCGGCCAATCGGTGATCAGGGATGAAAAGGAGGGCTAAAGGGGGAGGGGTTAAGGGGCAAAAACCACAGTGATGTGAGCTGAGCACAAGCACATGCACACATGCAGTTAGCAAAGCAATGACTAATCAGCAAGCAGCACTCACCTGGGACATGGAACCATAGTATTCAACCAGAATACTTTTATTTTTAGACTTTTATCAGGTTTGTTATGTTGGAACTGCTCAAACTACTCCAAATGTGGTACCACTTGAATCATTTTTTGAAAAAAGGGCATACAGATTTTGTTTTTTCATAATAGTATCACCAGTCAGTGTGCCCCAGGCAGCTGTGGCTTTTACTACCACAGCGTGTGAAGTGAATACAGAGTGACAGTGTAGTGATCTGAGGCTTGGACAGGCCTGTGAAGCCCAGTACAAGTGTAGGTCATCATTAGTGTTTAAGGATGAAATTGCTCTGAAAAGAAAACATGGGGGATAGCTGTTGCATAATCTATGTGTATCTCCAAGATTATAAATCATAGAAGTTTTCGGAATTCATTTATTTTGATTCAAAAATACATGCTAATAATATTCTAGAGCCGTTTCCCAATTCAGCGAGTGCACGGTTCGGAGCGTGCTTGGAAGGGGATGTGCGTCATATCCGGTGCGACAACTGCTGTTCCATTTCGTTTTTGTCCCATGCACAGTTAAGACGTGGTCCAAACAGCGCAGTCGTTTCCATGGAAATCGGGGCATGGACCAATTCGCACACTTAAAAGCCCCAGCATGCACAGCGCGGCAGGATATATGACTACAAAGATGGACTCGCCAGCAACATCACCATGTGACAGTTGCGACTTCACTATAAAATGTATGTACTGGTTCACCTCACCTACAACTATGCTACATGAAACTCTTCATAAACTACGCTAAACATGTGTGACGGTAGCCGTAACGGCATAGTTCACGGCACCTGTATTACCATTCAAATGCTTTTCTCCTTACACTTCTATATTTCCTTTGCTGTTGTAATGCTGGATATTCTACAGTGTCGCCATGTCCTAATTCCAAGTATTACTAGTCGAAATAGAATAATATTTTTGTCTTTAGGGAACAAGGAGCAGACCACCCGGCTCATTGAGCTGAGGCGGGACCTGTTCCATTTCGCAGACGCCCATGTGGTCCACGGACTGTACTCAGGGCTGAGCGAGTATGCACCGCCTCGACTGCAGGCTGAGACCACACTCCGAACTGTGCACTCGCTGAATTGGGAAACGGCTTAGGTCTTTGGTTGGACACCACTGTTCTGTGATGTCCGGTGTGCCTTGAAAAAAGTCCAGTTTGAGTGAACTAATTTACAAAGTGGTTTCATATAATACATCATGTAATGTATCATGTAATACAGGGGCTTTGGGAGAGGACTGAGCAAATGTCTTTACCAGAAAGACACTTTTACAAACTGTGGTCCTGGGCTGTATGTACACTCTGTTTGATGCTTTATGTACACTCTGTTAGATGCAGTATGTACACTCTGTGTGATGCAGTATGTACACTCTGTTTGAATGGAGGGTTCCAGAAAACGTTTCACCAGTGAACATGTGCTGCCAATCAGAAAGGCGGTTTTATAATACATGTAATATATATGCTATATTTACTAACCTTTACCAATAAAGAATGTTAAAGTGAGTGAGCTTTATAAGTCTTAAACATATTTTTGTTTCATATGTAGAAATGGTTCTGAATTGATGTAAAAGTCTGGCTTGAGTTGTTGTCATCATTTTAAATAAAGCGCTAGTTCAGACAATAGGATCATACACAGGGAGAGGCAGAGGAGAGAGAACGACGCCAAACTGAAGCATGTACTCACTGTTGTTGCAGGAGCCCTTCTCTGGCAGGGAGTAGCCCAGACTGGCCATCTCGTGCTTGGCCTGCAGAGAGGCCTTCCACTGGGGGTCGGGCAGCTCCACGGACAGCTCGTGGATGCTGGAGGAGTGGAGGATCTGGGTGGTGGCATATGGTGTGGCCTGGGAGGTCTGGCTGGGGCTGTTGTAGCTGGTTTTGCTGGTGAAGTCTATGGAGCTGTAGATGGCTCCATCTGACAGCATGGTGGCGCTCTTCTCCTGGGCACTAGAGTGGTCTGAGGAGCACAGAGGCTTAAAGTTAGCATAATGTGAGTAAATCCAAATATATGTGATATGTTTCTATGAATGATGATGTTAACCTTTAGTGGAAGTGTAGGGCAGATGCGGTCCGCCGTAAGGGGAAGTTTTAAGTGAACAGGCTAATACAGCTAATATGCGCGCAGTGATACAAATTGAGAGACACAATACGCGACTCCAATCTACGCTGCTGGATGTTTCGTGGACAACTGTTTGGGACGCAAATATATCACATTTCGGACAAATGTTTTGTTTTGAGAAGAAAAACAAGCTTTATTTCATGTTCCAGGGAAGTTACCGGACCTACTTACGTGGGCTCCAGAAAGCGAGCCAAACCGGGATCAGCTGAGAGTGTCAGAGGTAAGCCGGTGTCAACACACGTAACTTTTAGAAGGAAACCCATACAGATTAACATAAAAAAAAAAAAAAACCCGCACTATCCCGTTAAGGCACTCCAAGCACTGAGCAAAAAGTCGTTAGCATACCTTTTTTAAACTACAGGCTCTACGCAAAAACCTCAGTATTTGTCCTGGTATTTTGTATTGACTGAAGATGTGCAGCCCTAAAGATTTGGAGTCCTCTGTCCACTTTAGATTTCATTAATCTGTACAACTTGAGTTTGTTTGTTTTTGAACCAGAGAATTGCTGATGTGTTAATAGCTGATCAGTTTTCATTTGATTTATTATATTTATATTTATTTGATTTCATATGAATGAAAAAAGGTATATGTCTTAGGACTATCAGACTGTTATAGATTCACCACTGGACGCTTTCAGATCACACCTCCAAACCTGCTCTTAACGGTTGTCCCCCTGCGCACCAGCCCTCCCCTGTCCTCCCTCGCCTCCTGTCCTCCCTCCATCTCAGCAGGCTCCATTAAACCCTCCATATCCATAATCCTGCATTCTGTTTTCTAAAAATGGCATCGTGCCGTGAGCCTGGTGTCTGGTTCGAGTGGACTCTATGGTGCCCAGTGAAGGGTGAGACGCTGCAGAGCTGTCCACATGTGCAAGGGGGGAGGAGAGGTGAGGAGGAGGGGGAAGGAGTGGGGGTGTCCTTCACGAGTGGCTGCTTCAGACTATCTCCATCCTTCCCTCATCTCTCTCTCCTCTCCTTGCTCCCTCTCTTCTCTCCCCATGCACATGTCTGCCATTACTCAGCTGTTGACAACGCGCTGTGCTGGTGAGGCTGTGAAAGCGTGTGTGCGTGGGAGGGAGGAGGCTGAAAAGAGGAAGGCCTAGTCATGATATAAAGTAGGTTGTGGTGTGGTTTAGTCCTGTTAGAGACCTAGTTTAGTCCTGGAGGACAATATTTAAAGGTCCCATGACATGGTACTTCTTGATGCTTTTATATGGTGCCTTAATGGTTCCCTAATACTGTAAATGAATCCTTCTTCAAAATCAACACTCAGTGCATGAGAAAGACCCATTTACACAGACATGGTCACAAATTCACTCTCTGAACAACTCATTCTGGGCCTTCTTGCTTGAATGCAAATGAGAAGGACACAGATAGGCTTAGAGGAGCGGGTGCGGGTACCCCACCCGCTCCTCTAAGCCGCTGGAGCGCTGCTCTGCGCTGTCTCCCAACTTCCGCGTTTGAAGCACGAAGACAGAAAGGAGAGCCATTTCAGTGAAAAAAAAACACATTTTCACAGAAAATAAAATTAAACCACTGCTGTTTCAGAGGTCCAGAGGGTCGGGTAAAGGACTTCCGAGCCTAGAAACACTCGCATGTGCCTCCAGGCAAATAAAAAAACACATTTCGCATTGCGTAGCTCCTCTGACCCAACTCACAACCAGGTGGTGATCAGTTGACAGCTCTGCCCCTCTCTTCACCCAAGTGTCAAGACATGTGGCCGGAGGTCAGATGACACGACAACAAAGTCGATCATTGACCTTCTTCCTAGGGTGTCTTGGTGCTAGGTGCACTGATGGACACCTTTGTGCTCGAACATGGTGTTCGTTATGGACAAACCGTGGCTAGCACTGAAGTCCAATAACAGAACATCGCTTGGGTTCAGATCAGGGAGGCCGTTCCTCCCAATCACCCCTCTCCAGGTGTCACTGTCGTTGCCCACGTGGGTTTTGAAGTCCCCCAGTAGAACAACGGAGTCCCCGATCGGTGCACTGTCCAGTACCCCTCCCAGGCACTCCAAGAAGATGGGAAATTTCAGGGCTTAAAGGATCCAAATGATTAGAGTGAAGGTGTGTGAGTTTAAAAACACAGTGGAACCACTTGACATCACAAGGTGGAGTGTTTTCGGTTTGAAAGAAGAACTTAACCTATAAATCTGCAGGGTTAATACATCAGGAAATAGCATAATATGGGCCCTTCAAGAGTTCTTCTAGGTCTGGTTTAGTCCTAGTTTAGACGTGGTTTAAATCAGACCTATTCTGCAAAATCTACTTTTGAGCTTTAAACCATGTTTCTTCTCACCATTTACTCACCTGAAGTTGTATTTGGAGTGATTTGTGCATGTTTGAGCAATCTTTAATTACTTATATGCAATTTTATATTCTTAATCAGTGACGCACGTAGGATTTGGGAGTGTTTATGGCAACATCAGCTCCATTGAGTACACGGAAACCTAAAGTGAGTGTATATGTGTGTGTGTGTTTGTGCATGTGTGTGTAATTGACCTGAGCGTCCAAAGTTGCTGAGTTCGTTGGGGCCTCCAGAGTTGCTGGTCACTGGAACGCTGGGGACCGGCCAGGAGTCTGCTAACCAGGGGTATGAGGGGTCAGTGGAGGAGAGGAGGCCTGGACGACTGTAAGGAGAGAGACAGAAAGAGAAAGTTAGAGCAGGTAAATGCACCTGCAGGCCAGACAAAGGGGTCAGAGGAGGAGAGCAGGCCTGAACAACTGTGGAGAAAGAGAGAAAGAGACCAGAGATACGAGGGGTCGGAGATCAGGTCTGGACGACTGTGGAGAAGAGAGACAGAGTTAGACCAGGTAAATGCATCCGCAGGCCAGTCAGAGGTCAGAGGAGGAGAGCAGACAGAGACAGAGTCAGAACAAGTGAGTTCAATCAGGGGCATGGTCAAGAACATGCTGACCCGAGGACGAGGGGTCAGAGAAGAAGAGTGGGACTTGACAGGAGGGGGGGGGGGCATTCAGCCATTCACAGACCCTGACAGACCCTTCACAGACCCCCTCCCCCTCCATGCCTGTGTCTCTAGCTTCTGGGCATAAAAAACGTGGCAGGAGGACTTTAACTGAGGGAGTGGTGAGGGGTCGTTAGGGGCGCATTAGTCGTTACTGCAGTTACACACACACAGCTAACGAGAACAAGGGAGGGGCTTTTGTTTACATGTCACTGCTTCTCTGAAAGTACTTACTATGTTTACTGTCTGTCCGTAGTATCCAGAGTAGCCCAGTAAATCTGTGTAGTCCTGGTTTAGACCTGCTTTAGTCCTTAATTAGTTGTGGTCTATATCTGGCTATAATATACTGCTTTTGTTCTGCCACCTGCTTGTCTCCATGAAGATGTTGTGCTATGTGTGTATGTGTATATATATATATATATATATATATATATATATATATATATATATATATATATATATATATATATATATATATATAGCTAAGTACAAATTTTCTCTCTGCATAATAAAATCATTTCAAAATGGCTGTCTCACTGTTAGCATGCAAATCCAAATCCAAAACACGACCAGCAAACATTTCCAGATTAAACCTTGCTCATCTCCCATCTCAAAGCAATCTCCTCTTCCTCCCATAAGCCATAAGTATTTGCTAATGCACGTGCGTTTAACCCAACCTCTATGTGCTCCTCGTGGGCCCATAAACTCGTGATTTACACCTGTGCCTCCGAATTAATATCCCACGCTGTGCTTATTTACGATACGCCCCTGTCACCAGTATTTACAATCTCACACCCATCACCTGCCTCCGTACCCTGTCCGCACACCAAGGTTGCCACCATCCATCCACACCCAGAAGGACATGAGGAGCTCGAGGATGAGTTGCTGCAGTCCCGCCCACCACATGGTCGCGCCGCTATAACAAACAGTCCGAGGCGCCAATCACTCTTATTCTAATTATCCAGAGAGTGGCGGAGTTTGATAGATCCAAGGACGCGGGGGCCATTTTGGACTGTCAGGGTCTAATATGGGTGAGGGTGAAGGGGAGTGGTGAAGCAGAGAGGACGGAGCAGCCAGGAGTCAATGATAAGATGACGATGTGGAGTCTTATAGAAGTTTAAACAATCTGTAGGTCCAGATATAGTCTACATAGGGATTTTCTTTGGTTGACGTGATGGACGCTGCATTTGACCCAACCTTTCATGCCACTGGGACTCATGTGAGAAGCAGTCCCTTGGTTTCCATCTCCAGATCCTGGTCAGGAATAACTAGCTGGAGGTTTTTAAAACTACTGTGCATGTTTTAGGTTGATGGATGAAACCACATTGATACGAAAATCACACAGACACAGGCAAAACACGCAAGCTCCACACATAAATTTAACCCAAAACTTACATGCTGAGAGGCAAGAGCTGTTCTTTTGTTGTTGTTTTTAAATCCAGTTAAATTACAATTACAAAACCTTAATGAAACTAATAATGTCTCAAAACCAGATTTGTTTGAATTGTATGTGATAGGAAACTCATTATCAAAATGTCAAAAGTATCAATTCTCATGCAAAAATATCAATACTTAAGCTTTTTCAAAAATTGCTATTCTTGATTTACCTGGCCAGCCAAATGATATCTCTCTGTATTTCCTATACACCGCGATACCATTTGGACACTCTCCATCCACTCTCGCTCCTCCGGTTCCAAACCGACTCCGCGATTCTGATTCGTTCAAAGATGGTGACGTCAGTGCACCCGCCTTTGCCCGCAAAGTCACTCTTAGGCAGCGGAAGTTCCGCCTCAGTTTTGAATCAAGATGACGCAATCTCTGATTGGTTCACTTAGCTGTCTGTCTACGCGCAACCGCAGCGCATTCTGTGGATCAAACGTTACCAGACTCACTCGCTGGTACAGCGATGAGTCATGGATTCTTCCAGGCAAATTCTTGATCAGTTTATCAGCAGAATTGCGTGGGGACCCATCTCCAGCTCTTGGTCAGGAGAATCTAACCAAAAGTTTTTTTTAGACTACTGTGCATGATTTAAGTTGATTAAGAGTTAAGATTTTTAAGATTTTAGACTTTATTGATCTCACGCACAGGAGAAACTCATTCTGCATTTCCTTTCAGGATGCAGTGGGCAGCCCATCTTTTAGGCGCCCAGGGGGCAGTACGGTGAAGGATGAGAAATAACTCTATCAACAACTGATCATTTTTAGTCGTAGTAAAGTTTTAGTCAGTGCAAATATCATAATTTAGTCTTCTAAATCCAAATTAGTTAACCAGAAAAAATTTATTTATTTTTCATATTTTAAATATAATACATTTTATGTGATTTTATGCTTTGTGGAACATGTACAGCTGTTCATGGACACTGACTTTGTTTGAGGTCTGGTATGGCCATTATGATTAGTTTTCATTTAGATTTAATTTATTTTAGTTTAGTTAGGAGAAGAAAATAATCCCACACTCTGTCTTACTTGCAAAATGTAAGATTTATTAAGACATGCAACGTTTCGGTCCTAGGCCTTCATCAGGCAAAATTGAGTGAGCGCTAAAGGTGGCCATCTTAAATAGGGTGTGGCAAGCACCCAAGGGTGACAGGTCTTTTATGACAGGTTGTAAAAGAACAGTGTACCCAAAATAACATAATTCAAATGCAAAGGCACATAATAATCATAGTAATAATAATAATGACAATAGCAGAAAAAATAATTGGAAAATAATTGAAAAATAAAACAACTGAAAAATATAACTGGAAAAACCTCAAAATATTTTTTTTTTTCCCAAAGTAGAACCAAGTTCTAATAAAGCTCTCTTCAGATCAAAAAGCACGTGCTGTCCTGCTTCACCTAATTCCTCTATATATATATATATTTTTTTAGAATTGTTGAAAATGACATTATGTATTTGATACATAAACCTAAAGCCACATCCCCCAACTTAACAAAAGAGCACTTAATGAACTGGTGAATGACAAAGATATTGTCATTAAACCCGCTGATAAAGGGGGTGTAATATGCAGGATTCTGACAAATATAGAGCTGACATTCTTTTCCAATTATCAGACACTCAATTTTACAGAAGACTTAACCAAGACCCTACTGTGGCCTTTCAGAAGAAACTTTTTTCTTATCCCCAAGATGCAAAAACTAATAAATAGATATCTGATACAGACTTTGAATTTCTTTACTGTAAACACCCCATTCACCCAGTAATATATACCCTACCAAAAAAATCATAAATCACTGACTAATCCCTCTGGTCGTCCAATTGTGGCACAAACAGATTCTTTATGGTCACCTTGGTCAACATTTGTGGATTTCTTTATTAAACCATTTGTTCAGACCCTCCCAGCCTACATTAAAGACTCCACAGATTTCATTGGAAAATGTTTTCTTGTTAAGAATCTACCAGAAGAGACATTTTTATTAATATTGGACATAATTAGTCTTTATACAAATATTCCTCATAAAGGTGGTCTGGAGGCATTAGACTTTTACTTGCAGAACCACAGTGAAACAGCCCACTACCCGAACCAACTCATCATTGAT
Organism: Paratrypauchen microcephalus; assembly: GCA_036785185.1. Classification (NCBI taxonomy): domain Eukaryota; kingdom Metazoa; phylum Chordata; class Actinopteri; order Gobiiformes; family Gobiidae; genus Paratrypauchen; species Paratrypauchen microcephalus. The sequence goes on along the minus strand of JAVJIX010000155.1, from coordinate 2,161,568 downwards.
CTAGCCGAATTCATCATGAAATACAACTATTTTACTTTTGACAATGAGTTTTACCTTCAAGTGTCTGGCACAAGCATGGGAATGGTCTGTGCACCTAACTATGCTAATTTATATGCTGGTTTATTTGAAAATAAATTTGTATTTAATTCCACTCATAACAAATATATATATAACATTATTAAATGGTTTAGATACATTGACGACATTTTTTGTATATTTCATGGCAGCATTGAAGAGCTGGAAAGTTTTGTGTTACTTTTAAACACTTTTGACTCAAACTTTCAATTCACTACACAGTTCCATGCTGACAAAATAAGTTTTTGGATAAGTGGTTAAAAAAGAACAATGGCAACATTATCCCTTCATTGTATCGTAAAGAAACCGATAAAAACACATTACTGTTGGCCTCTAGCTTCCATCCGACTCCCCTTAAAAGAGGTTTACCCACAAGTCAAGTTTACTGATTAAGAAGAATTTGTTCCACTGAGGACTTTATTCAACAAGCCACTGACATGAAAATGAGATTTCAACAATGAGGGTGTCCTGTGTCTTGGGTTAATGATGCTTATGAGCGGGCTCTGCATAAGTCCTGGACAGATTTATTAAAAAAGAGCACCAAGAAGCAAAAACTGTTTTCTGTAACCTGCATCATCCAATATTCTACTCATACACCTGCTATTAAATCCATCTTCTTAAAACATTGGCACATTTTGAAATCAGACCTGGAAATCTCTTCCATCTTTAAAGATCCTCCACTCAAAGAATTAGTGAGCACAAGAGCTCCATCAGGAGAAATGACAGAGATTATCCGGGAGCTGTACATTTTAATGACCTTAGACACAACATTTACTCACTCCGCTTTTGTGGCATTGAGCATGTCCCCCCTCCGCTTAGAGGAGGGGACCATGACCGCCTTCTCAAGCAAAGGGAGGCATTTTGGATTCATACCTTCCAAACTTTATCTCCAAAAGGTCTCAATGATGACTTTAATTTGAGCATTTTTTTTGTAAGTATTGTACTGATAAATGATCTTTATGTTCTTGCTTTTGTTGGCACACCCTATTTAAGATGTCCAGCTTTAGCGCTCACTCTATTTTGCCTGATGAAGGCCTAGTGCCGAAACGTTACATGTCTTAATAAATCTTACATTTTGCAAGTAAGACGGAGTGCGGGATTATTTTCTTCTCGTATGTTCTGGGACTGCTCCCTCTCCTCCAATGCACCCGTTTGAAGAAATTGAAGTGCGAAGTTCTCATTCTTGTATTTTAGTTTAGTTAAAATATGACTGACTGAAACCACAACAAAAATATTTAAGTCGATGAAATTAACACCCACTTTCCATGCCACTGGCCACAGCTGTCAGGAGCAGTGTCTGGGAACCCATCTCCAGATCTGGGCCTAAGATCTTGATCAGAAGTACTCAGCTTGAGGTTTAACTACTGTGCATGTTTCAGGGTGACAAATGAAACCATACTGAGATTTTTTTTCTTTTTTAAATGGTAGATTTCCATGTGTATAACAGAATAGTGGTTCCTACTGTGCACAGATTACAGATTACCACATTGTCCTCTCTATTCAAAGACATAAGTGCTTTTTATGTGCTAAATATTACGGTACGTTCAGCCAGCCTGTGCGCATCTATAATGGAATCCTGCACATAAAAAATATACCTATATAGAAAATGTACTTTAAACGTACATAAAACGCTGTCATCATTTGAGATAGCAGTGATGCGTGGCCAGTGGGCGGTAATGGTTTGGAGGGAGACAAGATGGCCTCCACTCCAACAGCAGGACAGGGAGATGTACGAGCTCATAAATGCACACACTCCTCATATAGGTGCACATGCTTCACGTACGTGCACACGCCCTATAACCGTGCATGTGATTGAAGCACTGCTTTCCCCCAGGGCCACCCCATCACCCCACCCAGAGTGGAGAGAATGGAGCAGCTCTCTCATTAGAACCATGGCAGAGGAGCAGGCTGTCGGCACCGAGCCCATTACCTGGTCCTGTCCTGGGGCTAGAGGCACTGGGGATTCCCTTGGGACTCACCTGGTCTTCCACAGCACAGACACAATGCCCCATCAGTCAGACTCACTGCTGACTACACTCAAACTGTGGAAGAGTGGAGTGTACAGAGTGTACAGCCTCACTCCACCTGTACTGTGACTGTATCATTAGGTTAATTATAATTACTGCATTGTGCTCTGTCCATTATCTCCTCGTATTATATTTGAGCTGTAGCGATTTAGCTGTTTATTAACCATCACATGCAGAAATCTCTCTTATGAGAGTTCAGAAAGATAGACAGATTTAATCTGTTTAACATCTAAAAGAGTTCCTTCAGCTTTTTAAAGTCCATACACCATCACTAGGATAAATTACATTTCTGTGCTGTGCCAGCCCCACACCGCCAGCTCACTTCTTGGTATCTTGATCATCAGAGGTATAATACTCCCTACAACAGAAGCATAGTCAGACAGGACTGGACCAGACAGGACTGGACTGGAGCAGACAAGACGAACACAATGTCTTGAGCACAAAGATACATTTTCTGACAAAACATGTGAATACAGGGGGTCCTCGGGTTACGACGGTCTCGGGTTACGACGTTTCGTGGTTACGAACGCTCCCGCATTAAAAAAAATATGTATATATTACGCGTCATTCCGTCTTACGCGGTTTAGCGTGGTAAGAGATGTAAACAAACGCCAACGGCGCGCGGCGGAAGAATACGCTCTGTTGTGGTTGTAGGGAGAAGAAGACAGCCTCGTGTGCGTGCCCAATGTGGGCGGAAGTACCTGATGTGGGCTCTGATCTGCTCCTATGAAAGCGGCAGTGATAACCAAGCAGCGTAGTGGTCTAATTATTGAGATGGAAAGGTTACTGGTGCTTTGGTTGGAAGATCAAAGGCAAAATCCGGCTTACGACGAAATTCGGGTTACGACGCGTCTTAAGAACGGATCAACGTCGTAACCCGAGGACCCCCTGTAATAATGACTAACACAGGACTGATGCTACACACTCACTTGGCCAATAGCACTGGTTTATTATCATGGCATGTCAAGTGGCTGCTGTGATTAACTAAAACTTTACTCAAAGCTCCTCCTCCTCCAACACAATTGGGAGTTATTCAGCACACTCATTCTGATCTATTCACCATTCAGACAGTGTTCAATATGCAACTAAGTATTTGCTATTATTTCTGGCTTGATTTCAACTACATCAGCTTGCCCTTCAGCCAGACACTTCACCACCCGGGCATTTACTTTGACTAATATGTGCACTAACCTGAAACCTGATTCAAAATAAAAATATCGTAAATCAACAACAATTACAAATTGCTTGTCAGAAATAGATACTTTTCTTCAAAATAGGGCAACCCTGATTTCGACCTCTCGACCCCACTGCCAAGCCCCGATCAACATGACTCACCAAGTGCCTCAGTGCTAATGTGCTAAGCAGCAGTCAGAATGCTCCTCTCTTCTGAGCTTTTATCAGTTTCACACACTCCAGTCCCCAAAGTCAAACGCTCCCCCGTGCTCCAATCTGGCAACCATTCATCTTCTGCGAATCATTTCTCGTATGATCGATTAAGTGCGATTGTTCATTCAGGGCAATTTAGCTGCAGCCAATCAGAGCGCGCGGATTCAGGGGGCTCCATTTGCTATTGTCTAATTAATGCGGCAAACCTGGCGGGTTACAAATGAATGCGGGTGCGCTGATGTTGGGCTCTGCTCAGGGCCAGATGGAGAAGTGCAAACATCTGGGAGCTAGTGGAACCAAAGAGATGAACAAGGGCCAGTTATACAGATGTCATTGTTTGTGTGTGAAGCCATTTAGAAGATTTTTATTTTCATTTTGTTTTGGGGTGTTTTTTAATTAATGATATAGTTTATTTAAAGGGCTCATATTACTCTAATTTCTGATCTATGTTCTAATATTGAAGTTGTGTTTTGTTTCATTCACGCATGTTTAACACACAGTGTCTGCACATTTAGGCCAAACTCTTCTCTCAAACAGAAAACACCCTGTACCACCTTGTGATGTCACGTGGTAATACAGGAAGTGCTCCAAGTGTTTTTATACACCAAGCACCTTCACTAGAATCATTTGGATGATTTCAGCCGTGGGAATTGCCAATCTCTACCGAACTAAAGGTAAAAGGAGCTGTTCACTTGAAAACTACCTCTTCATCACATCACAAGGTGGAACAGAGCATTTTAAGCTTTGGAGAAGCTTACGTGTGAATAAAACAAAACACAACTCCAGGTTTGTTTTTCAGCACATAACAACAACCTATTATGACTTAAAGCTCTCACATGTAAATTTATTGTAATCTAGGACTTTTAAAGTGGGTGTATTTGACTTCTGTGGGGGATTAACTGTAACATATATTTAGATCGCCACATTGCCTTTTATTATTTTAAAAACAGCATATTCACCAAAAACGTTTACAACGTTAACATTTTCATTATTTTCTGTTTTGTTTTTGATGCTCTGAGCCCATCCTGCCTTTGCTCTCCACCCTAAGTCATTCCCCCTTCAGAGCACTATCATAACGTAATCGGCCAGCACCCCTTTAATGAAACTACTGCACATCGCGTCAAGTTGTAGTGTACAGTTTTGTATCATGTCTTTGTATATTTATGGAGAATTGTTGTGTGGGAGCATGGGTGATGTAGCCTTGTGGGCCGAGCCTCATACAGAATACTATTATTAAAATTATGAAATATGTTGATATATTGTGTTAAAAATATAGCATTTTCAAAACAATAAAAGGTAACATGCTGATCTAAATATGTGCCCAGCCGCAGCGAAATCAGTTGTCCCGGAGGTGTTTTGAGTTATTCACAGATTCTGAAAGTGTAGATTCTAAGCTTTCCAATGATGTCTTACACATGGAAATCTGAGAACAATTGAAGAATTTGTGGCCATTTGAAAGCATGCACATGAGATTCCAGAAAGCTGAGAAAAAAGATTTTCAAGATTCTCTCACTCTAGGCCTGTGGAGCAGAAAGGTGCTCATTTACATGACATTAAGATAAGCCCTCCCCCTGCAGATCATCACTGACATCACTGATCAGCAGGTACTTTGTTCTGCAGCGTAAATATTCACGAGATTAGCTCACAGCTGATTGGCAGAGAAAAAAAACAAAACGCTCTAATCGTCACGTGAAGGGCCAGTAGCACCAGTATGGCATTTATGGTAATTTACACACGCCCTGATTCTTTCTGAAGAACGAGCCAATTTCAAAGACAAAGGCTACGTTCACACTGCAGGTCTTAATGGTCAATTCCGATTTTTTTTGTGAAATCAGATTTTTTTGCGAGGTCGTTCACATTTCCAATTAAATGCGACTTGTATGTGATCTCCAGTGTGAACTTTAAACGCCCCAAAAGTGTTCCGCATGCGCATTGGAGGACACGATGACGTCACACACAGCGAGCGTGCTCAGTGTTTACGGAAGTAAACATGGATGCTATGAGTAAGCATCTGGCTTTATTAAAGTTGCTGTCCAACCGGCGCAGCACATGTACAATACATTTGTTTTAAAGAGGAGATTAAGAAGGAGAAGAGCAAGGTTGTTGGCCATGGGGTTTTGTGGGGCAGCAACGTCCATACAGAGGAATGTGTGGGTGTGGAGTCACAGCCAAGAGTGGTGGGATTGCTACGTTCTTCGCCACTTCACTGACACGGAATTCATACAAAATTTTCATATGACAAGAAAAACATTTATATATATTTGTGAACGCCTACCCTACTTGTACCACTCTCGCTGGAGGAAACACGCCCAGGTCGGATGAACACGGCCATTCAGACTGAAGTCACAAAAGATCGGATGTGTATCAGTTTTAGGACCACATATCCAAGTGGCCTGGGTCGCATTTGAAAAAATCGGATCTGTGTCATTCAGACTGTCATTAAAAGATCAGATACAGGTCGCATAGTGGCAAAAAAATCTGATTTGGGTCGTAGCCAAAATGTATGCTTTTAAAGAAACCAATGCTGTTATCTGAAACATGGAGTGGCTTCGTCATGATCTCAACTAGCACATTTTGCAAAAAAATGAAAATCACAAATTTTGAAAAAAATGCTTCTAATGCGATTTTCTCCTGTTCGGCCTGACCGAGTTGTGGCGGCTTTAGCTGCAGCTGGTCACGTATGTTATGTGTTAGCAGTTACTATGCCATAGAATTAAAATACCCCCTCTTTAAAAAAAAAATAAAAAGTAAAAGTAAAAAGGATTCGTTCAATGCCATACTGTGAAACATTTGAGGCAAAGCAATTACAACTCCATGGTGAAAGGCAGGTGATAAACTCCAAAAAGTTACATAGTGCTGCTTTAATGGTTTGAGAATAACTAGTCGCAAGAGCATATTCTATTCATGTTTTCCTTTTTAAGTTACATTTTCTGCTATAGGAGCATGTGACTGGGACCATTCATATTTAAATCTTCTTTAGTAATGTCCGTGGATCCATTCTAGCAGTGCCAAGGAGAATTAGCCACACTGCGTTATGCTAGCTCTTCGTCTCCACTGTTTTTTCTTCTATTTTCCACATAAGTGCCTCGATTCGGGTGAGTCTGCACATTTGAGAAGGCCTCATTCGCTCGGCTCATATCTGAAGCTGCAGACTTTGACACAAGAGCACTGGGATGCACTCTGGATGATCCATTTGCACAGTTTGTCACGGGGAAGTGCAGTGTATCATTGGAGCATTTAAAGGCCCTCATCAAGCAACAGAAATAAAGACGAACCAGGAAGTCAAGTATTTACCATATTTATGGTAACTGTCAGTCACTCAGTCTTATAACATGTGAGAGAAAGCTCAAAGTCAAGGCTGCAAAATATTTCTATTTAAACAAGCATATCTGGTCACTACTACCAAATCTACTACTACTACTACTACTACTACTACTACTATGACTACTATTACTACTACTACTACTATGACCACTATTACTACTACTACTACTACTACTACTACTACTACTACTATGACTACTATTACTACTACTACTATACCTACAACCAAATCTACTACTACTACTACTACTACTACTACTACTACTACTACTACTACTACTATACCTACAACCAAATCTACTACTTCTACTACTACTTCTATTACTACTACTACTACTACTATGACTACTACTACTACTACTACTATGACTACTACTACTACTACTACTATGACTACTACTACTACTACTACTATGACTACTATGACTACTACTACTACTACTACTATTACTACTACTACTACTATGACTACTACTACTACCACTACTACTATTACTACTACTACTACTACTACGACCACTATTACTACTACGACCACTATTACTACTACTACTACTACTACTACTATTAGTACTACTACTACTAATATGACTACTATTACTACTACTACTACTACTATTACTACTACTACTACTACTACTAAACCTACACCAAAATCTACTACTACTACTACTACTACTACTACTATGACTACTACTACTACTACTACTACTATGACTACTATTACTACTACTACTACTACTACTACTACTACTAAACCTACTCCCAAATCTACTACTACTGCTACTACTACTGCTACTACTACTTACTACTACTACTTCTACTGCAATTACTACCACTACTACTACTGCAACTACTATCACCACTACTGCAACTACTACCACTACAGGGCTCTCAAGTTTTGAGCGGGGTCGTGCGTGAGACTGTGTAATTTCCGAGGCCGGGGGAGGGGGGAAGGGGGGGGTGAACAATTTTTACCGAGGAGCGGGGTGTGTGTGTGTGTGCTTGAATTGCGTGAGAAATGCCGTGTGAGCGTGTGAATTGCGTGTTGAGAGCCCTGTGTAAATGTTTGTCTAAAGAGCAATGACTGTTATACAGTGGTGAAAGTAGTCTTCATTTCTTGTGCTATAATTGTGCTATAATTCAGGTGCTATAATGTCCAATGCATCACTTTACCGTTAAAAAAAAACAAAAAACAAAAAAAACAATAAGCAACCCTGGGATCGAACCCAGAACCTTCTTGCTATAAAGCATGAGTGCTAGCATGAGTGCTAGACACCGTGCCATCTAGGCTATTTCCATGGCTACAGTCAGATAAGTTTGACAATCCTTGTTTAACAGACTGCAGTACCGGCTGTGAATTTTATACCGGTGAGCACCGCTTTACTTTTACCACTGCAGTTATATAAATGAAGTTATTACCTGATGGTTCTCAGTTTGTTTTATCATCACCGTTTTGTCAGTGCGCGCAGTGCGCGCTTAGACACTCGCTGAGCGGGGCGGGGAGGAGGGAGCAGGGCAGGGAGGAGGGGGGGAGTTTTTTTTTTGCTGAAAACACGTGGTGCCTGCATAAACTGAGCCACACAGACCGATTTTCTCGGCAAAAAAAAAAAAATCAGCATGAGAAATGCCATGTGTGGCGTGTGAGCGTGTGAACACGTCGAATTGCGTGTGTCACACTCTCAATGCATGACACTTGAGAGCCCTGCTACTACTACTACTACTACTACTACTATGACTACTATTACTACTACTGCTACTACTACTACTACTACTATGACTACTATTACTACTACTACTACTACTACTACTATGACTACTATTACTACTACTAGTACTACTCCTAAACCTATAACCAAATCTACTACTACTACTAAACCTACAACCAAATCTACTACTACTACTACTAGTACTATACCGACAAAAAAATCTACTACTACTACTCTACTACTAATACTACTACTACTACTACAACTACTATACCTACAACCAAATCTACTACTACTACAACTACTACTACTACTACTACTACTACTACTACTATTACTACTACTACTATGACGAAAAAAAGTTTCCCCCTCCTCCCCGTCCCACTCCCCGGAAAAAAATCAGCCAATCAGAAAATAGATTGTTCTGTTGTTGGGCAGACTGTAGAGTGTAGTTTCAGCTGCTAAGCGCACACTGCGGTGATGATAAAACAAACTGAGAACCATCAGGTAATAACTTCATTTATATAACTCTCATTAGTTGCTTTGTAGTTTAAGTTTGCTCTTTAGACAAACCTTTACAGCAGGGCTCTATGCATTGAGAGAGAGAGACAATTCGACGCGTTCGTCCCCCCCCGCTCCTCGGGAAAAATTGTTCACTTGCACCCCCCCCACGCTCCTTGGAAATTACGCAGTCTCACGCACGACCCCGCTCAAAACTTGAGAGCCCTGTTATTTGGAACGTGGCGGCTGGCACCTTAGCTATGTCCATTTATATATACGGTCTGTGGTTATGTACAGTAAAAGGGGGTGAAAGCCAAATTATAACATAGTGGTGTGTAAATGATTTTTACTATACAGCAGACACAAGCACGATATATCACAGCAGCTACTACTGCTGCTATTGTGACTACTGCTTCTACTACTACTACTTGAATACCAAATACTTTTGCTGTGTCCCAAGAGATTACCCATGACCCCAGCCTCTCTCAAGTAATAACACAATCACCTTCCCCTGTTCATAGAGATAACCAGCGCACAGAGAGGCAGACAGGGGCCCTTGACTACGGGGCCCCATGTGAAGATCACATGCAACTGTCCTCTTGCACCTGTCCCCTGGGTAATGATTCCTACATTATTACACATGCTAGAAAGTCTACCGCCCACACACGCTGACAGGCCCATCCATCATGGTGGGTCTGAGGGCCCCTAGCCGTGCAGCGCTAAAGATAAATGACAAAACAAGGGCCCGATGTGGCAAAGAGCAACACTAATTCTGCTTTGTGAAATGTATGAGGAGAAGAGTTGGATATACAGTACGTGAAGGAAGAATGCACATTTACGAGTGTTTGTGCAGGAAGAGCTCCGAAAAGTGTCTCTGTAATGTTATGTATCAAACACAGATGTGGACTAATGAGAGTGGGGGGGGGCAGGTCAAGCTGAAGCATTTACTTAGATCTGTTTAATGTCATACTCTGGAATATTCTTGACAAAGCAATAACATCTCCATGGAAACAACTAAGTGGCTCCATCAATAAAGCATCCAATAACTTATGACTAACAAATATAGAGAGATGCTCTTCTACTACTACTGCTGCTGCTACTACTGCTATTATTATTACTACTACTACTACTACTACTATTGATGTTGCTGCTAGTACTAATACTACTACCACTGCTACTACTATTACTAATCCCAATACTACAATTACAACAACAGCTACTAATACTTATCCCGCTACTGTGACTACTAGTCTCACTATTTACTAAACCTCTAATCATTGTACTTTTTTTTTTCCTCATTTCACTGCAATATGAATAGTCCTACAGCAGACTCACCTCCCGTTGCTCATGAGCCCTCCATCCACTCTTTGGAATGTCACTGCAAACATAAGAGAAAAGCAAAATATTAAACGTTAAATCAGTCTGTATGGAACAGCAGACAAGCCAACACTCTGGTATATAATGGAGAAAATACATGTTATGCTATGGACAATATGTTTCATGAATGTTAAAGGAGACATACGTTTCTGCATTTTCATTTTCGTTTCGAGTTTCCGTGTTGAGGACATAGGTAGAGGGATTCTCAGCACTATTTTTGTAATTTTTTTCTCTACATATTGCCACTTGTAAAGGCAATATTACATAAATTGACTCTAGTGAGCTTTAAGACATGTTAGAATGTTCTCAAAAACAGACCACCTTATGATGTGGAACAGCTACATTTTAATGAATGAAACAAAACACAACTCTGGGTATGTTTGTGATGAGGAAACAACATTATAACATAGATCAGATAAATATTGACCACAGATATTATCCCACCAAACCAAGTCAGATTAAGAAACATGAAAACTTGTCATATGCACTTAAATGTTTGTATTTTATGGGCTAAGTTGAACTGACGTTTATTAATGTATTATTATTATTATTATTATTATTATTATTATTATTATTATTATTATTATTATTATTATTATTATTATTATTATTATTATTATTATTATTATTATTGATTTATATACGTGGAGCATAAATTGTTTTATGGAATTAATCAAAAATAGCAAAGCATTAAAGTCTACACACCCGTGGTGATGTCTGTACATAAGTGGATGTGTCTCCGAGAAGCACACAGAGACCTGCTCGAGCCAGACGGCTTTCATCTTGAGGTTAATATGAGATTTGTGATTAAGCACAGGTCCCACACAGGGCCCACATGGTTAGAGCAGACACAGGCTCATACGTCATGTGGAGGGGAGGAGGAGGGTGTGCAAGGGAAAAATAAAAGTTGCATAATGACCCTTTAAATTAGTCTGGTTAACACCTGACCATATCACAAGTGAGATCTGGGTCTGGAAACTCGCTTCGAAAAATCCCGTAGCGGAGGTGTGGTTAGCGATTGCCAACGGCCGTTTATTGGGCGTTATGAATGTCTATCATTGAGCGTATACGTAAGTCCATAGCCAATCATGTCAGTTGTCAGTTCAAACTACAAGCTTCCGTTTGTCATGTAGTACGCGTCACCGTTTTGCCACACCCCGCTCTCTGATTGGGGCCCTAAATCTGGGACTCTCGCTTGGACGAGTTTCCAGGCCGCCTTCCAGTTCGAAACGAACGGAAGCGGCCTGGGAATTCCCAGGCTACCTTTAAATGGCTGCAAATGGCACTCGTATACAGGCATGTTGCAGAGGGTCAGGCCCGCACAATCACCAGTGTAACAAACCCTCATAAGATCATTTCTGTACAGTATAGGAGACTGTCTTCTATTACTACAGTGTATTATTTACTGTCAGAAACTTGTGGGGCTGGATTACAACAGAGTATGGCTGAAAAATGCCTGGGTCTGGACTAGAGGTTAGCCCATTGTGCCATTGGGCAAGACAGTCAAAGCACTCAGTATTGTTGTTATGCACTTTGTTTGCCAGTTGGAACTCACTGTATAAACCACTATATTTGATGTGTGAATGAAAGCATGTGTGTGGACCAGGCCTCTGAGTGTGATAGGCCGAGGACAGAGCCCCCTGAGGACAGGGCCCCATGATGCCTGTGGAGAGGAGCATGGTGGAACATGAAAGAAGCAGCAGGAGGTGGATCCCCTCCACACATTCCCCATAGAGCAGAGGACAGGAGCTAAGGGAGGATGTCATCTGTGCCTACATGTAGGGAGGGCATCTGACTCAAACTGTTTCTGATTGAATCCAAATGTTTCTGTTTGAATGTGCGGCTCAGACAGAAGACTAGGAACTTTTCAGTAACGTACATAAAAGTTAGGGTTAGGGTTCTAAAGGAGGTGTTACTGGGTATTACTTTTTTTACACCAAAGATATGACATGGTTCTTGATATGTAAAATTCTAATTTGTAAATGGAAATTATATATATATACATTCTGTCGTTTAGCCATGTTTCAACAAATACCAAGACACAACTACTGTAACGCTGGGACCGAGAGCAGCCGCTGCGTGTGTCCGCTCCGCAATCTTGGTGGCCAAAGTAGGGCCAGACAAGAAGAAAAAAGTGAACGGATTGCTAAACTTGACTTGCTAAATTGTAGCTTGCTGTCACTTATTCTAATCTGCTGCCTCGGGAGTTGCAGAAGAATCCCTGGGTTCACGAGTGCCTCTACCATGACGCCAGGTAAATAGTACGTGCCTAACCCGGCACCTTTTCACAGCCGTTTTGCTATAGTGCAGTATCGGCACGGTAGCTGAGTGGGTAGCGCTCTTGCTTCACAGCAAGAAGGTTCCGGGTTCGATCCCCGGGTCGCCCAGGCCTTTCTGTGTGTGTTCTGTGTGGAGTTTGCATGCATGGTCTGGGTTCAATCCCTGGGTCGCCCAGTGTGGAGTTTGCATGTTCTCCCCGTGTCTGGGTGGGTTTCCTCCGGGCACTCCGGTTTCCCCCACCAACCCAAAACATGCACCATAGGTACCTCCAGCTTAGGTCCTGACAAAACCGAAGCAAGAAGATCATGGAGATGGTCCCCGGGCGCCCTAATGTGTGTGCTGCCCACTGCTCCTAATATATGTATATATATATAGGATGGGTTAAAAATGGGTTAAAGAGGAATTTCTCCAGTGTGAGATCAATAAAGTCACTTCTTCTTCTTCTATCACTGCTGAGTGTACAGCCCAGTCAGTTCATGGTGAGGCACGAATGGCTGGTGCCTCTCAACACGTCTGTTCTCAGGATTTGAACGGTAAAAGTGAAGATTCACCGATTTGAAAAAAGATACGTGAAGAGTCCCTCAGTCGTCCAGGTAGAATCCATGATAAAAGAAGAAATTCAATTTGTCAACTGAACAAAGTTTGTTTGGTCGAAAATGTTTCGCCGCTCATCCGAGAGTTTTCATCTCTCGGATGAGCCATGTTTATATATATATATACTATTTACTATTGCATTATTTATTATTAATATATCAAAAAACTGTGCCAACACCACACTAAGAAGCAAATGTAAATGTAAATGCTTTTTAAAACAATGGTGTAAGAACGATCAGGTTTCACCGCTAAAGCCGAATTACTCTGTATCAAACACAACATTTCTAATGCTAACGGCTAACAGCACTGTGAATCCAGAAGCACAATTTACCCTCAAATAAAACAAGAGCAAAACAGCCCCAGCGCGCTTTAGCCTTTAGCCCAACTGTAGCTAACACGCTCTGCCTTTGTTCCGTGGTATCTGTCCGGCTCCAGCCCACGCCGAGCATGTTCTGTGGGGTGGGGCTCTCCGCCATGGCCCCTCTGAAGTCCATATCTCCACATGAGCACATGGCAGAGCACTTTGAAGCTGGCTGGACAGACGCTGCAAGCTAACATGCCACAGATAAGCACTAGTGTTGAGTTGTGTTTAATAAGCACACACACACGCATGCACATACACACATACCCACACACACACACGCACACACGCACACACACACACACACACACACACACGTTTGGAGTCAAGTTTCATCTGCATACTAATGTCATAATTGATTTTGCATGGATTTGCATGGTTTCATTATATAAAGACATACTGTGTAACTTTTTTTGAGTAAGGTACTAATACTACTACTACTACTACTACAGCTACTACTATTATTATTACTTAGTCCTACTACTATGGGTACCTATGATTTTTACTAACAAAATATAATGAGTGGTCTACTACTGCAAGTACTACTACTACTATTTGACAATATTCAAGTTATTAGCCTGTTTAATAAGCAGCATTGCATTAGATGTACCTCTAAGTTATTGCTCCTACTACTACTTATCCAATTACTACTTCTACTAGTACTAGTACTACTACTACTACTCCTACTACTACGACATCTGCACACTACAGACATACTTCATGTTTAGCATCAGATTTCATATCATGCAAGGGTGGCATCCCCTCAATTTTTTTTAAATACAGTAACCCACTACTACTACTACTACTACTACTACTACTACTACTACTACTACTACTACTACTACTACTACTACTCTGTTAGAAGTAAAACAAACATGAGAGAGACACACACAGAGAGACATTCAACCACAACTACAGAGAAGACATGAGCTACTACTACTACTACTACTACTACTACTACTGCTGCTGCTAGTACTACTGCTACTACTGCTACTACAGCTACTACTGCATTTGAAAGTATGAATATGATTGCCTGATCATTGACCACTATAGTTGAGCTTTACAGTAAAAATCATTTTAAATTCCATTTTATTGTACCAACCTGTCAATATAAGTATAAGTTCTAACACATATTTGAGTGACAGCGGTCTTGTGTATGAGAGTTAAAGTAGTGCAGTGAAAGTATTTTGGCGCCTGTTAGAAGTAAAACAAAAGTGTTCCATTATCAGAGCTGAGGAGAAAGAGGACACACAGAGAAATATGCCATAGTTTATATGTGAAAATGATGAGACAATAAAAACAAAAAGAAAGTCAAAGAGAAACGTATCCCAAAGCACGATATAGTAATGACCATATAACACAACACCTTTATGCAAAATGACAATCGCTTTTCTTTTAGCATGTTTAGGTCCTTTGATTTGAAATGTAAAAGTTAAATTCCAAAATATATTTTATGTATTGACAATTCTAAACCATAAATTCCAATATATAAAAGTGTATGTAACATTTTGTGTGTTGGTTTTCAATATAACTGTCAATCAGAACAATCAGAAAACATTTTGGGTTCTGACTCCTACTTGGCTCCTCACTTTTGGTTGCCAGATCCTGTGATCCTGTTTGTAAGAAGAAGAAGTGACTTTATTGATCTCACACAGGAGAAATTCTTCTCTGCATTTAACCCATCCTGTTATTAGGAGCAGTGGGCAGCACATTACTGCGCCCGGGGACCATCTCTATGATCTTCTTGCTTCGGTTTGGTCAGGACCTAAGCTGGAGGATTTTTTACCTATGGTGCATGTTTTGGGTTGATGGGGGAAACCGAGTGCCCGGAAGAATCCCACCCAGACACAGTGTAATACAGTACACCCAGAAGGGCTTTGTATGACATCAGGCGTAGGGTGAAATTCTAAACTGGGACACACCTGGGTTGTGACGGTTGCTATGAATAAAATTGTGAAAAAGAGCATCTCACGATTATCATATTCAACGCATTTTTGTGGGTCAATCATAATCATATTTTTTTTTCCAAGCTAAATTTTTTTTTTTCTCTTTACTCTTGGGGGGTGTAAAAGTGGTAAAAACAGGGACAATTGGGACATTTCTTGTATAAAACTGGGACAAATCAATGATTTTGGATAAATCTGCTAAGACAGAGGACACAGGGCTCAGAAATGGGACTGTCCCAATCTGGTCACCCTAACCATGTGTTTATTTGATTTATTTATGTATTTATTTAAATTAGGACAATGCATATTAATCCACATGTCAGCAGAGAGCTTCAATGTAAATATGCCGGAGTTAGCACAATAGCTAATTTACGTCCGTAGTCCTAAGGCAGGTAAGAACAAAACACATTCACACAAACAGAGAAAACAGAATACACAATAGACATTTCCCCAAGAGCATGTAGTTGCAATTAGACCCATTTCAGAGTTTACGCTGCCCCAAAAGTCAGGTTAGTCTGGTTAGTTTTCAACCAACGTTTCAGAGCTGTTTTAAAGGCTGAATAGGTGCCACAGTTCCTGACGTGCGCTGGCAGTGTGTTCCATGTCTGTGAGCCTCTGATAGACGCCACCATTTGGACAAATTTAGTCCTATACCTTTTTATGTTACAGTCTCCTCTGGTCGATCCTCTGGTTTTTACTCAATCACTAGGTTGTTCTCAGTATATGCAACCCATGGCATGGTGATTGCACTGCTGTTTTTAAAGGTCCCATGGCATGAAATTTTCACTTTCTGAGGTTTTTGAACGTTAATGTGAGCTCCCCTACCCTGTTTAGGCCCCCCCCAATGGCTAAAAGTTGCGAAATGTCTAAACTGAGCATGTCTAAACTTTTCTGCGTTTGAAAAAAACACAGCTCAAATGGGCGATTCTGGACAAGGCACCTTATTGACGTCAGATCGAAAAAAGAAATGCAAATTCAGTTCCACCACCGTCTGGATCCCCACCTCCTGTCTCTGGAAATCACGCCCAGAGAATTTGGACCGCGAGGGAGCTACGCAATGCGAAATGCGTTTTTTTATTTGCCTGGAGGCACGTGCGAGTGTTTCTAGGCTCGGAAGTCCTTTACCCGACCCTCTGGACCTCTGAAACAGCAGTGGTTTAATTTTATTTTCAGTGAAAATGTGTTTTTTTTTCATTGAAAAGCCTCTCCTTTCCTCCTTCGCGCTTACACACGCGGAAGTGGGGCCAGGCACAGCGCACCGCTAAAACAAGGAACCAGCGGCGCATTTGCCCCCCCCCCTCCACCCACTCCTCTAACCAATCTGTGTCCTTCTCATTTGCATTCAAGCAACAAGGCCCAGAATGAGTTGTTCAGACAGAGAGATTATGACTCTGACTCTGTACATGTGTCTTTCTCATGCACTAAGTGTTGATTTTGAAGAAGGATTCATTTACAGTATTAGGGAACCATTAAGGAGCCATATAAAAGCATCAAGAAGTACCATGTCATGGGATCTTTAAACGTGTAGAAGTGTAATGTTACAGCTACTTCGGTTCAAAATAAGTATCAAAATATTTCATGTACGTAGCTAATAATACTAGCACCAACAGCACATTTACATGTTTTGTCTATTAACAAATGGAAATGGATCTACAAAAACATCACAAATAGGGGTGTGCAAAAATATAAATATATTATATTTTATTTTATGACCACACTACAGGTTTTTTTTTTTTTTCTTATTTAGTGGAAGGTAATACATTTATGCAACACACTCGACATATTCACTGTTTTGATGATTAAAATAGATGTGTTTCATATGAACTTTGCACAAGTGGTTTAACAACATAATATTGTTGCTAAAATGTGTTTGGTTCTTAAAAAAACAACAATCAAGATCGTGATAATATCGTATCATGAGCCATGTATAAACATGCTCTAGCGCTGACCACAAGGAAGAGTTTTTATATATCGGTCTGTGGGGTGAAAATATGGAACAGCCTGAGTGATGAACTAAAACACTGTTCAAACTTTAAGCAGTTTAAAAAATTACACAAATTTAGTATTGAGTCGTTATAGTGATGCAATGTGTAATGGTTAGTGTATTAAATAATTATAAATACCTTATCTATGAACATTGTAAATATAAGCTGTATAGTAACACCAGATAAATGTGACGAAGATGGTCCAGAGGAAACATATATTAATGTTTAAGTGACTGTAAGGGGTGGGATTCAAAAAGTTAAAACTTCTTCCCATAACCCTTTGAGATATGTTTACTTATGTAAAGAAATTATATTAATATGTCTACACGTACATGTATACGTGTAATGTATTATGTACTGTAATTAACTTTGTGACATACTCAATAAATTCATTCAATTCAATTCAATTCAATTCATGTATCATATTGTATCAAAATCACGAGGGACCCTGTGATTCCCAGCCCTAATCACAAAAACGTTGAGTAACTGCATAATGAGCCTGAGATGGATCAATAGTTATAAGTTTAGATCATGCTTTGAGATTCATAAGAAAGAAATGAAAGCAACACTATGCATGTTTATGGCGAGCGCGTGGCTACAGAAGACCAGCACAGTGCGAGTGGCGGGGATGGGATAGGTCAAAAGAACAGTACCTGCAGGGGTGAACGTGAAGGACTGGACTGCAAAACAAGAAGACAGAAAAGTGCGGAGTTAGAGGAGTGCACAAGCCAGGGGGTGGAGGTGGGGGTGGGGGTCCATTCAGGGGTAGCTGGGAAAGCAGACAATTCAAAGGTGCAAAGCCAAGACAACATGATCACAAAAAACAAGATTACATGTACAAACATACTCATATTAAAACACGTTAAACCTTTGTCCTTTATCCTGGAATACATGACAGCATCAACAACTGAATGATTTCTTATTTGTTCCTCTATTATCAATACTAAAACCTTTCACACAATCTTCTTATCATTTAGAACAGGTTCAAAAATGAAATTAAATCCAAAGGCATTAAACTATTATAAAATATCAAACTATCCACAATTGAAACCAGTAAAACACATATTTAAAAATGTTTTAACGGTCCTATACTACACAAAATTGAGTGAATGTTGGTACCTCCTCAAAAACACACCTGGAGTTGTGTTTCTATTCATTCACATAATGTTTGTGTAACCCTTTCTGTCTATTGTTTAGTTTAGGACTTGGATTTCAACTGCTGGTTTGGTCTGGGCAAGGAAGAGTGAAGACATACCGAGACATGTCATTTCCAATTTGCTTGCTAATACAACATGAATGTTTTCATGTTACCAGGAGTAAGGAAGGAGTTATTTTATTTTTTTTATCAATACTTGCCAATACAGTGGTACCTCACCTTATGAATGACCCAACAAACGAAAATTTCAAGTTACGAAACGCCTTCACGTTAAATTTTTGTCTCTAGATACGAATGAAATTTCAAGTTACGAAACGCAAAATCTCAAAAATTAAAATAATGCGCGCTCAGCCACACACATTATACGCTTTTCTCAGACTGGATTTAAACTTTTCTCAAATTTGTCTCTCGTTTAAACACTCAAACTTTCATAGATTTTCAACAAAACGTATCAATATTGAAGTGTGGGGGGAAGCGGGAGGGGGGAGAAAACTGCGCGGTCACGTGTGCGCAGCATGACCCGGCGCGGGGCTGACAGCAGGACTAGACCAGATGGATTAAAGCGCCGCGTGCGGGTCTATTTCCTGGTTTCTCACGAGTCCCAGCTGAGGTGAGCAGCGAGGAGGCAGTCTGAGCGCATGTGAGCAAGAGCCATGCAAGAGCCGCGGCTCCTCTAGACCTCCTCTAGACTTGGTCAGGTCTAGACCTGGTCAGGTCTAGAGGAGGTCTAGAGGAGCCGCGGTGGTCTGGACTAAACCAGGACTAAACCTGGACTAAACCAGGAGGAGCCGCGCTCACATGCGCTCAGACTGCCTGCGGTCCCCTCCTCCCTGCGGTCTCCTGCTCGCCTCAGCTGTGACTCGTGAGAAACCAGGAAATAGACCCGCAAGCGGCGCTTTAATCCATCTGGTCTAGTCCTGGTTTAGTCCTGGTTTAGTCCTGGTTTAGTCCTGGTCCAGTCCAGGTTTAGATCTTGGTCTAGTCCTGCTGTCAGCCCCGCGCTGGGTCATGCTGCGCACACGTGTCCGCGCAGTTTTCTCCTCCCTCCCGCCCCCCCCCCACACTTCAATATTGATACGTTTTGTTGAAAATCTATGAAAGTTTGAGTGTTTAAATGAGAGACAAACGTGAGAAAAGTTTAAATCCAGTCTGAGAAACCAATCAGGACAGAACACATTGTTACACTATAAAAAAAGTTACACTATAAAAAAAAAAAAAAACTTGGATCGGGGTCTTGGAACGAATCAGGCTTTTTCCATTGAAATAGCTACTCAACTTACGAATTTTTCACGTTACGAAACCACTTCTGGAACGAATTAATTTCGTAAGGTGAGGTACCACTGTATCGATATTTAGCTTTTAAAATACATAGCAAGGTAGCAAGGTCCACAAAAGTGCTTTACAGTGATTAAAACAACCCACATTTCCTTCCACCCACCCAACCAGCCCCCCCACAGCTCCCTGACACAACACAACCAAATATATATGCAATCCAATATCCAATATAATGCACACATAACGCACATATAACACACACACACACACACACACACACACACACACACACACACACACACACACACACACACACACACACACACACACACACACATACTAACATGCTAAAATACATGAAACTACACATAGTAAAACAGTGAGGCTGAATACAAGAGAACCATCAGAGGAGCACCAAGAGCAGAGAGCTGTCCACCGCCACCAGGAACCGCCACAGGGCCCAGGGGAGAGATGAGGCCCAAGCACCACCAAGGACCCTTTTGACTCATTTATTTGTTTAAAAAGAAAAATCTGATGCACTGACAAAAAGTCTAATCTGAGAAATCGAGCTTCAGACACGTGAAAAGTCCCTCAGTCGTCCAGGTAGAATCCATGCCGCTCATCCGAGAGGCTTCGCTGCTCATCGACGAAGCCTCTCGGATGAGCGGCGAAACGTTTTCAACCAAACAAACTTTGTCCAGTTGACAAATTGAACTTCTCCTTTTATCATCGAGCTTCAGACAGTTTACAGTTAGCGCTACACCTCCAAAGACACTGCACTGAAGACACTGTGAGAACGACACATGAACACTCAGACAATGGGGCAGTGCCAAAAAAAATGTATCAAATGTATGTATCATGTATGTATCAAATATGGATATTGGCTGATACGTTTATTGATGGATCACTATGAATATCTACTGATACTTGGACTGATATTGCCCATCCCTGACTAGCAGTTGTGCCATTTAGAGTTTTCCCTTTTCCCATTTAGAGTTTCAGGTCCCAAGAGTTCCTTCTTACGTAGCATTAACGTAGCAAGTTAAGGATTTTCTCCAGTTACACTGTCCTTATTCTCTTGAAATGCCGTGTACATATTCACGAGGCTCGCTCACAGCTGACTGGCGAACAGGTGCAAACACAACAGCGCTAATTGTCATGACTGGCAGGAGCATGATCGGTGGGTAATTATGGTGATTTATACCTGCCCCCTTTTCTTTCTGAAAAAAACAAGCCAATTTTAAATATAAAATGTATGCTTTTAATGCAACAAATGATGTTATCTGAAACATGGAGTGGCTTCTTCATGATCTCAACTAGCACATTCTGCAAAAAACGAAAATCACAAATTTTGAAAAAAACAAACAAAAACAAACTATAAACCTCATTTTCTCAGTTTCACAAATGCTGAGTTGTAGCGTTTTTTATGTGGTCAGACACATATGATCTATCTGTTTGATAGCATGAGCACTAACACTAGAACAGACTGATTGGCGAGCTGCATTGGCCACATGGAATGATTGCGTTTAGTCTGGGCAGGGTATCTGCACTGGTGAACTTGTGGACTGAGCTGACAGTAGCCAGGGTCAGTGTGTGGGAGGAGTGGGTTAACAGTGCGTTCACTGACCATCCGGAGATCCTGGCCAGAGTTGTGTTCACTGACCATCGGGAGAGTCCAGCGCCCTGGGCTCTTCTAACAGTGTGGGTGGAGCAGATGAAGAACTCCAACCCTTCTGAATGCACTCACACTGACAGGAGCTGACAGGAGCTGATAGAAGCAGCTGAATAACCAGTATTTGGTGTACAGTGAAGGCATCAAGACTCCCAACGAGGTAGAGAGCTTTTAATGTGAATATTTCTTCCATATTGTGTGCTATATTAATTATATTCATGATAATAATTTGTAAACAGTGGTGCAGTGGATTAAGCAACTGACCACCAAATGGGAAGCTTCAAGTAGATGCTGTTTCTTTTGGCAACACTTTTGACACCATTATGAAGCTCAACACTGGCTGCAGACAACTTGTTAAATGCCCATTCCCGGAACTGAAAATACAGCTAATTCTGTTTATGTACTTAACATTTTTGCATTTCACAATGAAATAAAAAAAATATTGTATACAAATAAAATTGTGTCACTGTCGTTGCCCACGTGGGTGTTGAAGTTCCACAGTAGAACAATGGTGTCCCACTCCAGGAAGGCCGGGTACTCTGCACTGCTGTTCGGCCTGTAGGCCAACACAACAGTGAGAGACCTGTCCCCGATCCGAAGCCGCAGGGACGCAACTCTCTTGTTCACCAACACACGGCGGCTGAGCTGTGGGGCAATGAGCAGGCCCCAACCAGCCAGTCCAGCCCCCCTCAAGGAGTTGGGTTCCAGAGCCCAAGCTGTGAGTGGAGGTGAAGCCGATATCTAGTCGATAGCGCTCAACCTCCCGCACGAGCTCAGGCTCCTTCTCCCCCAGCGAGGTGACATTTCATGTCCCCAGAGTCTCCATGTCCAGAGATCCAGTCGCCAAGGCCCCTGCCTTCGACTGCCACCCAGATCTCTTCGCACCGGCCCCTTTTGGATCCTCCTGCAGGTGGCGGGTCCACGGGAAGACGGCACCACGTCTCTCTTTTGGCCTGAGCCCGGCCGGGCCTCATGGGGGAAGGTCCGGTCACTCGTTGGAGTGCACCCACCCCAGACCTGGCTCCAGGGTGGGGCCCCAGTAACGCCAATCCAGGTGACGTATCTGGCCTTGTTCTAGAGTTCATCATAAGGGGTTCTGAACCGCTCTTAGTCTGACCCGTCCACCAGGACCTGTTTGCCTTGTGTGACCCTACCAGGGGCATAAAGCCCCCCCAACAACACAGCTCCCAGGATCAAGCGTATAGTGAAGGTCTGTTGGGAACGTCTGGCAGAGCACCTTCAACTCACACCTCCGGGAGAGCTTTTCTCGGATTCCGGGGGAAGCTGGGGAGATAGAGTCCGAGTGGGCTTTTTTC
Source organism: Paratrypauchen microcephalus (assembly GCA_036785185.1). Classification (NCBI taxonomy): domain Eukaryota; kingdom Metazoa; phylum Chordata; class Actinopteri; order Gobiiformes; family Gobiidae; genus Paratrypauchen; species Paratrypauchen microcephalus. The sequence goes on along the minus strand of JAVJIX010000155.1, from coordinate 2,138,584 downwards.
TCGGCCTCTGTTGTCGATGCGGGATGTTATCGGACGGTGGAAGGAATACTTTGAGGATCTCCTCAGTGGCAAGGCAAGGTGGATGAGAGCCATCCTGAGTATCTTAAGTCTCTGGATCTTGTAGGGCTGTCTTGGCTGACACGTCTCTGCAACATCGCGTGGCAGTCAGGGACAGTACCTCTGGACTGGCAGACCGGAGTGGTGGTCCCTCTGTTTAAGAAGGGGGAACGGAGGCTGTCTTTCCAACTATTGGGGAATCACACTCCTCAGTCTTCTTGGTACTGTCTATTCCAGGGTATTGGAGAGGAGAATTCAACTGATAGTCGAACCTCGGATTCAGGAGGAGCAGTGTGGTTTTCGTCCCAGCCGGGGAACACTGGACCAGCTCTATACTCTCCATTGGGTGCTCGAGGGTGCATGGGAGTTTGCCCAACCAGTACACATGTGCTTTGTGGATCTGGAGAAGGCATTCGACCGTGTCCCTCGTGGGGTGCTCTGGGAGTACGGGGTTCGGGGCTGTGGGATTTCATTTTTGATATACACGTGTATTATTATATCTCTGTGTTCAAGTATACTGAGGAATTTGCGTGACCTTAGTTTTATGGGGTTTAAGCAACTAAGTGTAGCTATATTTGTTCCACCTGCTCTCATCCTTCAACTACTGGTTAATTTCTGGGTGCTACTTAGTTTTTGACCCCTTACAAGTATGTCACCACCTACCAGTTTCTCAGTATATAGACAGCAGTTGTGCTTTGGTTGGGTGTAATGGTATATCCACCTGTTCCTATCCGTCTGCTATTCTTCTCCTATTGTCTAACTTAAATGGCAGTAAACTATATGTGGTACATACCAGCATTCCAGCATACCACAATCCTGTATATAGGTAGCCACAGTGGTCAGTTCGGTGTGAGACGGTATGAGACACTGATGTGTATGTTTTGTATTTGCCCTTAAATCAGATGAAAGTACCTGTATGTTAAACTTCAGCCAAAGTCTCCTTTTTGAAAGCTAACAGGGCCCTTTGCTAAGGGCTGTTCTGTCCCTGTATATCCGGAGAAGGAACTGTGTTTGCATTGCCGCTAGTAAGTTGGACGTGTTTCCGGTGCATGTTGGACTCTGCCAGGGCTGGCCTGGCCTGGTTCATTATATTTATGGACAGAATTTCTAGGCGCAGTCAGGGGCCGGAGGGGATCCAGTTTGGGAACCGCAGGATCTCATCTCTGCTGTTTGCGGATGATGTTGTCCTGATGGCTTCATTGAAACAGGACCTCTAGCGTGCATTGGGGCAGTTTGCAGCTGAGTGTGAAGCGGCTGGGATGAGGATCAGCTCTTCCAAATCCGAGGCCATGGTTCTGGACTGAAAAAAAGGTAGCTTGCCCTCTCCGGGTGGGTGGAGAGTCCTTGCATCAAGTGGAGGAGTTCAAGTATCTCAGGGTCTTGTTCACGAGGGAGGGGATAATGGAGCATGAGATTGACAGGCGGTTCGGTGCAGTGTCGGCAGTGATGTGGTCACTGTACCGGACCGTTTTGGTGAAGAGGGAGCTGAGCTGAAAGGCAAAGCTTTCAATTTACCGGTCAATCTATGTTCCTACCCTCACCTATGGTCATGAGCTTTGGGTAATGACCAAAAGGACAAGATCGCGGCTGAAATTAGTTTCCTCCACAGAGTGGCTGGGCGCACCCTTAGAGATACGTAGGCTGAGGAGCTCAGTCACACGGGAGGAGCTCAGAGTAGAGCCGCTGCTTCTCCACATTGAGAGGAGCCAGCTGAGGTGGCTCGGGCATATGTTCTGGATGCCTCCTGGACGCCTCCCTCGGGATGTGTTCCGGGCATGCCCCACTGGAGGGACTATGTCTCCCGGCTGGCCTGGGAACACCTTGGGGTCACCCCGGAGGAGCTGTAGGAAGTGTGGTGAAGGAGGTCTGGGAGTCCCTGCTTAGATTGTTGCCCCCGCGACCCGGCCCCGGATAAGCAGAAGAAAATGGATGGATGGAAAAATAAAATTGTATATAACCATGTGCTACCTTTTTTATTATTATTATTATTATTTTTATTATTTTACTTGTAATTTTACTTCCAGAGCTAGAAATCCCCACCCAACATTACTTATTAGTAGTGGAAAAGTTAAAATGTTGGTTGAAACAAGAGATGGGGGGAAAAATAAATAAATAAATTACTAGATACCTTTCCCAAACATTAAACCGGCAAAAAGTGTTTAGCTTATAGTATCACCAATAGAAAACCAAAAATGTCATTGATAACTTTTAGACTGAATGTGTATATGTGCGTGTAAATATGTGTGTGCAAATATGTGTGTGTGTGCGTGTGTGTGTGTGTATGTTTGTGTGTGTATATGTGTGATGTGTGTGTGTATGTGTGTATATGTGTTATCATATACACATATCTGTTGGTTGTTCTGACCTGCGTAGTTGCTCATGCCCTTCCTCTTCTTCCTCCTCCAGTAGAGCCAGATGCTGAAGCCCATGAGGATGACCCAGCAAGCCCCTCCAATACCCGCGATGAAGGCCGGCTGCTTTACCACATCTGTGATCTGCTCCGTGATGCTGTTGTTACGGTTACCATGGATGAACACGTCCCGGAACTCTTTACCTGAGATAACACAAGACAGAGGTTATGGAAAGAAAGGCAAGGATGGCTTTTATTCACAATAAAATAATGACTTTATTATTACACTTTACACTTTATTCCTTTGTTTTCATTGAGATAGTTAGGCATTGCAGCTGGCTGTCAGCAGCAGGAATGAGCAATGAGAAAATACAGACATGAACTCCTTGGACAATGTGAATGCAATGCTAATAGAGCTGTCTTCATTTTGTTGTGAATACAATCTGACCACAGAATGAGTTCGGTGATAGTTTGTGGACTTCAAAACTGCACAGAAGAAATCTGGATTTTTACCTGTGACACAACAATCGGGACAAAATACAGACAAAATACAACTTGACAAGAAACGTGAATGATTTTGAATGTAACAGGGTTCACCTAATGAAAAATTGTAGAGCTGTAGCCATGTAAAGAAATTTGTGTTCGACAGAAAAAAGGGGGTGTGGCAAAAGCTCTCAAGACTATGCAGTAAATGGGAGGCAGTAGGGAGAGCGTTTGCCCGTTGGTTGGCCAAAGGTTCGCGGATTGAATCCCACTCTCGACATTGTGTAACCCCGGGTTATTTTACTGCTAAAATTATTATTTTATTTTAAATTTCAAGTAAATGTAATGTTCTTCGCTAAGTTTTGTTTTTTCCTATGTACCGTGAACGCACCGCAGCGCTGCACACGGTATCTCCCGGTCAGAGAGAGGGAGAAACTTTTTTTTGCTTCTCTGAGAGGAATATGAGAGAAATAGCTCTGAAAAACGCAGTTTTGAGTGCTGAAAATGATCTATGTTAACTGGAAGTGATGTGGTCGAGTCCTGTGATGTGTTAAGCCAAGGAAAGTGAAACATTTTGAAGAATATCCTTGTGAGTGTTAAATTTATGCATTTAACAAAGCTATATTTTTCCAATCTATGAGTAAATAGTGTGGATTATTGTGCACTTCGAACACTTAACCAGTCAGGATATGCTATGTTTTGGGAAATTTGATTGTTAAAAGCTGCTGGGGAAAAGTAAGTTAGCGCACCTGCACATGTGCATTACATGTGAGTTAAAGTTGCACACGCATGTGTGGGGTGACGCTGTGAACCTCGTGTAAGTTCAATATGTACATTTACTTTTTCGCTGCCAATTTATTGTGCTTTTATTTTATTTTTCAATATGAATGTATTGATATTGACCAGTATGAATGAACAAGATGACAGGTTATTTGATATTCATATGTTTTATTATTTTGGAAATATAAATGCAAGTAATCTAGGGTAAGTATTTTATTTTGTGCAGGCTGTTTTGTTTTTGTTTTTTTCCATTGGCAGATTCTCCCAGGGACTGCAATCTGCGGACTGGATGCCACCTTTGGACATTCCAGATCTGATGGTCACCTACTTCCCCGGAGGGTGGTAGGACAACTTCGTTGAGAATTTTTATTTTTGGGTTGTCTGAGATCTCACATTTTTAATTTCGGTCAGGCCTGATACCACAAAACTGATACCATTAAAAACTGAAATGGACAGTGTAAACAAGGGCAAAAAAAAAAAAAGGACAGTGTTGGAACTGATTATTGGAACTACTGCGGTCATTTAATGGGAACTGATTTATTTTTTTCTTAATGTTTTCTTGTTAATGTTCAACCTCATGGGTCATTGTTCAAGTAAACCATTGAAAGAAAAAAACTGAAAAAAAAGAAAAAAAAATTGACACATTTGTTAGTGTTTCTTTGTGGTTGGAGGTATCTTTGGAGGTTTTCCATTACCAATCTCCTGATGAATCTAAGCAAATTGAACCCTTAATTGTGTAGATTTAGACAATTTAAATTTTTAGCAAAACCTGATTGATACGGATATTGATTAGTTGACTACTCAGTTAAAAAGGGGTCACAATTTGTTGAGCGGTCAGATCCACTGAACCACAGTGGATGGCGGTATGATTTCCAGCTCCCACAGATCAATGCTGCCGTTGAGTTCTTGGGCAAGACACTTAACCCCATCTCGCCCCCAGGCTCAGCGCACACTGGTAAGAGAGCCCAGGTGTCAGGAGAGTTACATCAAGGGTGGTTGCATCAAACGACGTGGAGCTGTCCTTCCGTGGATCCTGGAGCATCCATGGGGGTTGGTGTATTGAGATCTGGGCGGCAGATCTGCTTGGACTGTTGCCCCCGCAACACAAATACCGAATAAAGAAAATGGATGGGTGGACTATGCAGTATCTTAGATCTGACCATGTGTCTGTCTCAAATAACACTTAAAAGACAGAAGTTCATGCAAAAACAACATTTTTTTATACAGAAACATACCAGGATACAGTGTGATTATATGTTAAAGGCAGATTAAATTCACGATTCACTCTCAAATCTTCAAATAGCCTTCTGCAATTGTCCCAGTCTTTTATAAATCTTGAGAATATATACAAAATAATGAGTGGACAGCTGAAGGCCTAGTTGAATGTGAATGTAGGTTGATGCATGCATTTTTCTTGACATCAGTTTAATAGGAAGGAAAAATTAAGGTTTAAGATGACTCAACCTAACATGACATAAGTCAGAATTAGTAATAATTACAGTAGTAGTAATTATTACAGTTACACGTTTAGTTTTTCCAACTTTATCATGCTGTCACTAAAAGAAGAACCTGTATCTTTTTGTTTCTTTGCTGCACCAATCTGAAAAATAAATAATCACTAAATAAATTAAATATTACACAAAATGTGTGTTTAAGCCAAGATATAATGTTATTACCTCATCAAAAACATAGCCTGGGTTGTATTTTGTTTCGTTCACACGTTTGAGTGAACGTGGTTTACTAGTCTGTCTACATCTCCAAAGCTCAAATTGCTCTGTTCCATGTCATGCAGTTTTCAAGTTAAAAGCTACCTTTTACATTTAGTTTATTAGAGATGGTCAATTCCAGGTCTGATCCAGATGATTCTAGTGAAGGTGTATGAAGTTTAAAAATACATTGAAGTACTTCCTGTATTGCTACATACTGTAACATCACAAGGTGGAACTGAGTGTTTTCTGTTTGAAAGAACTCAACCTAAATATACAGGGTTTGTGAGTTAAACATGTGAATGAAACAAAACACAACTCCAGGCCTGTTTGTGATGAGGAAACTACATTAGAACATAAAGCTAAAAAACATAATATGGGTCCTTTAAATGTAAACAAAAACAGCTCCAATTGCAGGTATAGCCCATTGCCTTGTTTTTGACTCTCTGCGGACGCGTGTCTGATTCCACAAACACATTTTATTACAAAACTCCAAAATCTATGGACCAAAACAAGTCTACTGTACTCAGAAATCCACACAGTCCAGAGGTCTATATTCTACCATCTCTCCTCGGAAAACCTCCTCTCATCTTCAGACTCCGTTTCAGAAGAAGACTGGCCCTGTATCGATCCACACAAGCTTTATATGAGCTAACCGCACTGTCCGCTCCCACACTCGCACGCCAAATGAAAACCAGCCATAAAGTTCATCCAAACAGACTTTATATGCAGAGCACACAGACCAGAATGCAGGCCCGCAGTGCTTTATATCATTTGTATAGAGGGAGATACGCCCTTTTCTCCAACTACTCATCTGAGCTCCAAGGCTGTAGCCGTTTAACGTAACTGCAAAGCAAACTGGGTATATACATGCTAGAGAGAAAGAAAGTAAGTAGTGGAAAAATACAGAATATTAGTACTCAAGTAAAAGTACAGTTATGTGGTTAAAATGTACTTCATTACAAGTACTGCTGTTTAAAGTGTACTTACGGTTAAAAGTTAAGTATGTGTTAAGAATACTACTCCAAAAACTGGTTTTAGTAACATTTTAGATCAGTAGTTTATACACAAACTTACAATTACATGGCTGGAATTACACTCAATTACTCAAGTATAAGTACAGGTTTAAAAATAGACTCAAAAAAGTAAAATTGTCCAGATAATACTAAGTGACAATTACATGAGAACTTGTTTTTAGTTACTTCCTACCACTGTGAGTAAGACAGCTAAATGTATGGTGTGTTAAATGGTCCTTGCATATATTAGTGCTGTTTTAATGAGATAACATATTGCACTCCCTGTCTCCTTTCTGTCACTGTCGTCCAATCAGAACCTACTTTATTTGCTAATCTATAACGATCATTTCATCTTCTTTTGTACATGAACGTCTTGGGTTCTTTTTAAAAACAATAGTAGTTCTTCTCCAGAGGCCACCGGGTGCAGGAGGCGTGGTCAGTCTGAGGAACCTTAATGGCCTATTAGGCTGATCACGCCTACAGGAAGTAACAACAGCTGATATACAACAAGTCCCTACCAACTCCGACGACAGTTCTGAAGATGGCTTGCAGCCGAAACATGTCAACAAAGCAAATTCACTTCCTGCTGTATTGTTGTTTAAAAAAAAAACCAAGGAGTTACATTTAGAGCATTATTTTCTTTTCCACTAATCACCTCTTCAGCCCATCATACAATACCCTCTCTCCTTCTTCTCCATGTCTACAAACATGTCCCACCGCAGAGCCGGGGCCTAAACAGACAGATTATGGGACAATGGGTAATAAGCAGGGCTGAATTGCGTGAGAAAATGTCGTCGAATTGCGTTGAATTTGTCTAAAGAGCAAACTTAAACTACAAAGCAACTAATGAGAGTTATATAAATGAAGTTATTACCTGATGGTTCTCAGTTTTGTCGTTCCTCGTGTTCAGTCGCTGTGCGCGCTTAGCAGCTGAAACTACACTCTACGGCCTGCCCACTCTACAGTCTGCCCAACAACAGAACAATCTATTTTTTGATTGGCTGAAAAGGGCGCGGCGCCTGATAACTGAGATTTTTTTCCGGGGAGGGGATTTTTTTTTCGCTGAAAACGCGCGGTGCCTGCATAAACTGAGCCACACAGACCGATTTTCTGGGCACAAAAAAAAAAAAAAAATCAGCGTGAGAAATGCCATGTGTGGCGTGTGAGCGTGTGAACACGTCGAATTGCGTGTGTCACACTCTCAATGCGTGAGACTTGAGAGCCCTGTTAGTAATAAAAGTGCGCTGTGGGCCACACCATCCATTCTGGGTCAAATGAGGCTGCTCATACATCAGACCGAGGAAACACACCAGAACAGTGTTTGTGAAAATGGTTGCACTCTCACTGCGTATACATTACATTTAATCACTTTATGCAGTACAAACTTTCATATGTTCAAAAGTTTCATTATGATTATTGATTCTTTGTCTCTGATGCCATCAACAGTCCCTTGAGGTGTAGTGCTAACTGTAAGCATTGTTCTGTATGAAGCTCAGTTACTCAAATTAGACTTTAATCTGAGCATTCATTTTATGCAATCTGACCAGAAATAAGTGATATGATGGAATAACAACAGGTGAGATGAATCGTGCTGTTAAACAAGTCTGTCACATGTAAAATTCCAGTCACAAGCTAGCTAGCATTAACCAACAGTTTTTCAGTGAGTCACTCTCACCTTTTTGTTGAAACTCAAACCCCTAAACAGGACCACGAACGGTCGTATTAATTACAGACTCGTGAAAATTCTCACATTTTTATATAGCGATTAACCATCTTCAAGACACTCAAAAGTGCTTTACATCAAGGAACCACTCACCTATTCACCAGTGTACGCAGACACTAGGAGCAAGGGGGGTTAAGTGTCTTGCCCAAGGACACAAGAACATTCATCTGTGGTAGCTGGAATCGCACCACCAATCTGTGGGTCAATAGATCCGACCGCTCAACCAATGATGTTTTTGTCGAGAGTGGGATTCGAACCACCAACCTTCTGATCAGTGGACAAACACTTACCAGTGCCTACCTCACTTACGTTCGCCACGATCTCATCCAGGCCCATTTCACTTTATGCTCCTTTTAAATCTTTTGGGGGTCCCGTTCCGGCTAGACCAATCGATGATTGAGAAGGAGACCCCAACCTGAGTCTCAACCCAGCCATCTCCACCTTATTCATCCAGACATCCACCGTCATTCATTAATAAATATCTTCATCGCATCATGTTGTTAGCATGGTCCTTGCTAGTGAAATTGCAGTTATGACAAGCCTGGGACATCATTGTTACCACCATTTGAACATACACAACCACTCACAAGTTTGGGCACACCCTCTCATTTAAAGTTTTTTTTCTATGTTTACAACTTTTAACATTGATATACATACAGCACAGGAGGCATCAAATATATGAAGTAATATATATGGAATTATGTAGCAAAGAAAAATAAAATAGATAACTGAAAAAATAAATTAGATAAGTGGACACTTAAATGACACCATTTGAGCTTTATTATGCCACACATTGTGTTTTACCTATTTGTATTATATACAAGTTTACTCTACTTTTGCTACAGGTATATGTGACGTTTAGTCATTGTGTTTGTCTTGTACTTCTGCTAGGGGTATATGTGATGTTTTAGTCATGGTGTTTATTGTCTTGTTTATCAGATGTTTAATGTCCACTGTGGGCCTAGGGGGTGCTGCAATTTCAAATCCTGTGTGCAACCTGTACATATGGTTTTTGACAATAAAGCTGACTTTGAACTTTGAACGAAAATGTATATATTAGGGGTGGCACGGTTCATGAAAAACCGACGAACCGTTCGGTTCGCTTGTCACGACGAACTGTTCAGTGCGCACCTGATGGTTCCGGGCATGCGCAATGTATACTTGCCTCTGGCATGCCCGTACGTAACCTCGGCTCGTGTTTCCTTTTCGCGAGAAAGATGAATGAGTGCGGTAAATAAAGTTAGATAGAAATGGCAAGTGAGAGTGGAGATAGCGGCAAGGACATAGAGGATGCACCAGTGTCATTTAAGTCCGGTGTCTGGGGAAAAGCGGAAAGTCACGGACACCCCCCTCCCACGCCGCCGCCAAAATGCGCTCTAATCAGAGGCATTCAGGAGGGAGCTTATACGCGCTATCAGGGAAACTAACAGGAGGAGAGAGCGCGTTAAAAAGTCGGTAAGTGAGGCACGGACAGATGTTTTATAAAGTTCTCGCACGCTCGCGCACTGACGTGCTGTGTCCGCAGCTCCAGACGGAGCGCGGCCCGCACACCGGTAGAAGTTTGATACGAGACACATACTTTTGTTTCTGTTTCTTCAATATCTAATGAAAGGGTTTTTTCAACAGCAGGTGACATAGTTACTGCCACCAGATCAGAGAGATGGTTCCAATAATGGGCTAAAAGTCATGTCAAATTCAGATTGTGTGATTATTACCAGCGCTCTCAAGTCTCACGCTTTCAAAGTGTGACACACGCAATTCGACATGTTCACACGCTCACACGCCACACATGGTATTTCTCACGCTGAAATTTTGTTAAACAATTCAAAACTGTAGCCACTGTTCACAGCGCTTCTGTGCCCAGAAAATGCGTTAGTTAATGCAGGCACCGCGTTTTCAGCGAAAAAAAGTCACTTGCCCCCCGCTCCTCGGAAAAAACGCAATCACACGCACCACCCCGCTCCCCCAATATAAATCTCACTCCTACCAAACTTCAAAGCTTGAGAGCCCTGATTATTACATTGTATTAAGATTTTATACTACATTAGATTATTATACAATCTTATAACCTTTTTAATGTTATATCCTGTTATTGTGGATTATTAAGATACCGTAAGGTGTATTTTGAAAGAAACCAATAAGAAGCGTACAGAACCGAAAACGTGACCCTTAAACCGTGATACAAACCAAACCGTGAATTTTGTGAACCGTGCCACCCCTAGTATATAGTTTTTGTATATTTTTATTTTCAAATCTTCACATTAGCTTTGTTGAAAATTATTTAACTTTCTTTACTAAATATTTCCATACATCTTCATATATGTGATGTCTTCCATACGTACTGTATATCAAATGTAGGTTTAAACAGCATCAATAAAAAAGTTTGGACACACCCTCACATTTACTTTTTTTTTTTAAAGATCCCATGACATGGTACTTCTTGATGCTTTTATATGGCTCCTTAATGGTTCCCTAATACTGTAAATGAATCCTTCTTCAAAATCAACACTCAGTGCATGAGAAACAGAGATAAGATGAGAAAGAGTAATTTTTCTCTCTCTGAACGGGCGTTGGGCGTTGTTGCTTGAATGCAAATGAGGAGAAAAGAGATGGCCTATAGTAGAGGGTGGGGGCGTGGCCAAACTCTCCGCTCTCAGCTGTGCCCTCTGATCCATTTCCGTGTTTTTGCACTGGGGGAGAGATTTGAAGCGTTCCATTGAAAAATAAACACATTTCCACAGAAAATAAAATTAAACCACTGCTGTTCAAAGGTCCAGAGGCTCAGATAAAGGACTTCCGAGCCTAGAAACACTCGGACGTGCCTCCAGGCAAATAAAAAAACGCATTTCGCATTGCCTAGCGCATTCGCAGTTCAAACTCTCTGGGCGTGATTTACAGAGACGCTGAGTACAGACAGACGGGGGTGGAACTGCATTTGCATTTCTTTTTTCGATCTGACGTCAATAAGGTGCCTTGTTCAAAATCGCCCGTTTGAGCTCTGATTTTTTGTAACGCAGAAAAGGATCGCAAATGCTCAGTTTAGACATTTCGCAACTTTTAACCATGGGGGGGGGGGGGGGGCTAAACAGGGTAGTGGAGCTCACAAAAACCTCAGAAAGTGAAAATTTCATGCCATGGGACCTTTAAACTATTTTCTGCATTTTAGATACATATACAGAAGACAGCAAATATTCCAAAAAGTATCTTACATCATACAGTGTATTTGATGTCTTCTGTGTGTATCTAAAATGTATAAAGTAGTAAATGTGTAGAAAAAAAAAACATTGAAGGAAAGGGTGAGTCCTTTTGACTGGTTGTATATCTATGACAATGTTTGGGCCTCACTCCTGACCCCCCTGTAGACCACAGCCACACCACTATCATCATTGACCTTTATCCTTACCTATGACGATGGTCTGGGCCTCGCTCCTGACCCCCACTCCAGCGCTGGTGCTGGCTGCTACCTCCACTCTGTAGACCACGCCCATCTGCAGCCCGCCCACCACCACCGAGCGGATGGCGGCGTCCACGGTCTTGTTCACATGGAAGCGTGTCTCGTTGCCCAGGCACCAGATCTACAGTGAGTCCACACACAGGTCATATGGGTGTTAATGGTGACAGGGTTCATGTTTATTGTCCAATCTTTTTGTTTTTTCAATTAATGTACAATGTTTTGGTGACTAAAAAAAGCAGAAATCCACACTTTGCATGTATTTAATTCCTCAGAGGTACGCTCTCTGCACATGTGGCAGAATCTTACAGAAGTTGGACAATATAATAGTTTCAAATAAAAACATATTTTTGGAGACTAACTTCATTAAAGATACTGTCATCTTAGCTGGAGCTTTCAAAAACAATGAGAGGGACTGAGAGGCAGACCTTATACTCCTGAATGATGCCGTTCTGGTGGTCTGGAGGAGGGGGGTCCCAGGAGATGCTGATGGAGGTGCTGTTCTGACTGCCCACGGTCAGGACGGTGACCTGCTGAGGAGGGGCACTGGGGGCTGGACAACAGGAGAGGATGTGTTAATGACACACTGAGAGAACATTAAACTAAAGTCCAGAGTGAATATTTAGTTTTGTCACTCATCCACTTCTGCAGGGTTTTGTAAGTCACCTCCTTATATCTAATGTCACTACAATGATCACACTCATCTACCTACACCTTTCTGATGTCCACTTTGTTCCAATGACCACTCCATCTACCAACAAAAACACTATATACGAAAACCAAACCCAAACCAAAAATGCTATATAGAGAATCTTAATTTGAAGAAATGCAATATTAACAAATCTATTGTTTAAAACAGCAAAAGAAAAAAAAGAGAAGTCAGTTGGCCAAAGGTTTTAGAGTGAATCTTGTTTCTTGGCTTGGTGAGGAGCGTCGCTGGAGGATTGTTTGGGGTTGCTGGCCCTGCATCTGTTATTCCCCATGTATTTGAGCCCCAGTACACATATATTGTATCAGCAGCTCTTGATATGTTAGCTCTGTATGATCTGCATCAGATTATAAAGCATTTTATTGTCTAGTAATAACAAAGTTGGTGCTAGCTTTACTGAAAATGCCACTCTGGTCTCTGATACTTATGAAAAGTGCTGATGAGTAACTGAATAATTAGGACGTTTGAGTCGGAATGCATAAGGAAAGTGAGGAATATCTTTCTTTTAAAATATTTTGAAGTTAGTAAAACTCAGGTAGAGTGCCTTTAATATCTTCCACTTCAGCATGCAGAACACCCTAAGAACATCTCTGCCCATCCACACATCTCCACAGCTGACTCACCTCCTGATGTACTGCCCCCAGGTGGCGCTGCGCTGTCAGGATTTCTCATTATAAGAGGATTTACATGGAAAATCTGCACCCCTCACACGCTCCCATCCTCTGAGCTTCTCTATAATTTAATATCTCAGCCAGTGGATTCACACACACACACACACACACACACACACACACACACACACACACACACACACACACACACACACACACACACAGCTGTATTGATTGATCCAAGACGTGTTCTACCTCCTCACTGTGAGATAGGAGGGGGTGGGCACGACACGAGGGCATGTTAAAGTGTGTGTGTGTGCTTGTGTGTGTGTCTGGTTAGACTTCATGATAAGGTTGCTTAGTAAAGACTTTATAAGACTATAATAAGCACTGGTCATTTGTTTATTTGGCTTAAAACTATTAATAAGACTTTAACAACAAAACATGAGTGTGAGCATTCATAAGGGTCTATCCACTGTCTGTGTAGCCCTCAGTCTGTGGAGCTCACTCATTCTGCTCCTGCCAAGCCTGGTCTTCAGGAAACCTCCAGACTTGAGAATATTCCAGTACTTGAGACCCTCACAGAACTCTATTAGATCCCACCTATACATTAAATAGCTTGTGCAATATTTTGCTGTGATGCATCATCATGTTCTATACATCATGTTAGGGTTAGTTATTGTACAGAACTAACCCTAACTGCTGTGAATCAGCATCACACAATACTTAAAGATGATGCAAACTGCATATAATAACAAGTTTTGATCAAACCCTAAACTGACATGATGTTTATGCCCCACAGATGTGAAGCTAATGGTACTCTGTCTCTGAAATGGTACTCTGTAATTATGCATCAATTATAATTTGGGAGAAATGCAGTTTGAATCATCTTTAAGTATTGTGTGATGCTGATTCACAGCAGTTCATCCAGAAAGCTCAGGTCCTCCAACTTTGTGGAACAGGAGGTGGTCCATGAACTCAACAAGTCACAATGAGTTTAAATACCCTCTTAGCCCCTCCCCTTGGCAAACTAGTGATCACATCAGGGTTTTACGGTTTTACTAAACAGAATGCATAAACCAGTAATATTTTTAACATTAACAAATGAACTAAACAGTCCTTCATAAGGCCAAACAATTGAGAATTTGCAATGAATGCAATAAGCTCATGGCTCCCCTGTCCTCAGAAATATCAGAAATCAGAAATAGCTTGTGATTTTGCTGTGATGTGTCATCATGTTCTATACAAAATGAAGTTGTGGTGTTAAACTGTTTTATTTATTTATTTATTTTTTTCAGAGCCTTCACCCCCCTTATCTAAGTCTCTGCCCACAAGCCTACACAACCAGGAAGTTCTCTGCAGCACCTCATGCGCACATCACACAGCCCCTCCCAGAACAGCAAGTGCCAAAAACAAAACAAAAAAAGCTAGAAGAGCGCATACTAATACTTATGGAAACTTCTATCCTTTTGGACTTTCTTAAAAGTCAAATCTAGAAAGATCAGACTTCCCATCACACATAAACTTTCTGGAATTTGTCCATGACAGATTTTCTTTTATGACATTTTCAAAATAAAACTAGATGGTGCTAGCCTTTTTTTTAGACAGCTTCTTGATTTGCATATGATCAGTTTATCAGTTTATACATGCTTCAAAACAATGGCCGATGCTTTTTACTATGGAACCTTTATTTAAAGCCATTCTGACTCATTTCACCTTATTTTTTTCATTAAAGGTCCTATATTGCACACAATTGACTCTTGTGAGCTTTAAGCCATGCTAGAATGTTTTACTTCCTTAAAAATGTATGTTTAAAAACGTTTTTAAGGAGGTGTTTTGTTTTGTTTCATTCATACACTTGAGTAGTCGTGCATTATTAGTCTGTCGACATCAAGATTTTGCATAATATAGGACCTTTAACTGACGTAAACCTATGTTAATTGTTGACCACAGGTACTGTCCCTGCATGCTGTGAAAAAACACATGGAAACCTCTCATCTGCTCTTTAATAAGATCTGTCTTGGAGGACTCAGAGACAGAAGAGTCGTATTGATTCATGAGCTGTGTTCTACCTCCTCATAAGACAGCAGGCTGGGTGGGCACAGGGCAGAGGCTTAGGGGATGAAGAGACAAAAAAATGGAATAAAATGTACTTTTGGAGGAAGCATGAGGGACTGGACAAACAGATCGACATCTGTCATCGATCGCAGATGGAGGTATTAGACAGGGGTCAGAAGCCTCACACAATAGACTGAGTCTGGACAAAGCTTCAGGAGCTGCTGAAACTAAGATGTGCTCTGAAGGATCTCTTTGGATTTGAGGATAAAGGGATTTGGAACATGGAGAAGTTAAGGTGGACTTGACAAGCACACGTTTGTTATATACATAACTGTTTTTTTCTATTCATATCAAAATCATTGGCGGCACGGTAGCTGAGTGGCTAGCGCTCTTGCTTCACAGCAAGAAGGTTCCGGGTTCGATCCCCGGGTCGCCCGGGCCTTTCTGTGTGGAGTTTGCATGTTCTCCCCGTGTCTGGGTGGGTTTCCTCTGGGCACTCCGGTTTCCCCCACCAACCCAAAACATGCACCATAGGTACCTCAAGCTTTGGTCCTGACCAAACCGAAGCAAGAAGATCATGGAGATGGTCCCCGGGCGCCCTAATGTGTGTGCTGCCCACTGCTCCTAATATATATATATTAGGGCTGTCAAACGATTAATTTTCTTGATCGCAACTAATCTCAGAAATTTCATAGTTAATCGCGATTAATCGTGATTTATTTTGCATGTTTAAAATTGATATCTTGCAGTGAGACCGTTCGAATCTAAAGTTAAACTCACAATGCAAAGTATTTCTCACCATTTTTTTTTATTTCAAAAAAGTGCAGAGAAAGGAAAAAGTAACAATGAACCAGTAATAGTGCTTACTTTGAGAAATTGTAAATAAATGATTGAAGCCCGCTCGAGCTGCCTACAGATGCGTAGAAGGAACAAAATACTAGCAAACTCAAAATAGCGCGTTTAACCGACAATGAGTTTAATTAATACAACCAAATGAGCTGCATATGGATGGTAGAATTGCGGAAAATGCTGGCAAACTCTGATCGCGATTTAAAAAATTGTTCGCGATCATAACTCTAATCGCGATTAATCGCGATTAACGCATTAATATTCCCAGCCCTAATATATATATATATATATATATATATATATATATATATATATATATAGGATGGGTTAAAATGCAGAGAAGAATTTCTCCAGTGTGAGATCAATAAAGTTCACTTCTTCTTCTTAAAAGGAAAATCATATAACTCTATTCAGTTCATAAATACTGTTCAGTGATGTGCGCACTTACTCAAGTCACTTTACACATGTACATAAGCTTTTAAACAAAAGTGTCATCAAATATTACTCTAAATGTGATTCTGATTTCTGTCATAATTGAGCAGCCGTGTGTATCTTTTGTCTTGTGTCTTGGAGGTTTTTGCGTTGTAATTACTGTGTAAAACAATTGCCCCTCGAGTAATGAACAGCCGAAGTTTCATTCATGGCGTTTCCAGGCCAGCTCAGATACTAGTAGTCCCAGGTTACTCAAGTACTATATTGTATAGTGTAACAGTATTCTTACTCAGGCCCGTTTAGGGGCAAGACGCCTCACATATAGCACCCACGTTCACCATCTCCACTCCACAAGAGAAGCGGAGTTCCGCAGCACCTTCACCCCAGACAATACTCTTTTCACCATCTCCCGAACCGGTTCCCCTCGGTTGGACTTCTGACCCCTGCCCCCCTCCGCCCTTGTCCCCCTTGGCCCTTATACCCAGTGGTGTTTGTTCCCGTGCTCACATCCCCCGTTGTGTCTTCTGAGTACTTTGCGAATGTTATAGTGGTTTTGAGAATATGTAACTTAAATGATAAAAGATAAAAAAAATTAAAAAAAGCCTCACATGGTCCCCCTGTAATATAAATTAATAGGAAGGTCTAATTTTGGGCCCCTGAAACCCAGGACAACTGACCCCTTTGTCCTCCCCTGTCTACTGCCCTGTTTTTACTTCAGTAAAAGTTGTGCTTTCTCTTCCCACTGTGAGTAAGTTTAAAGTGACAAAAGCTTTATGTGACAGTATGAAATCATTTGAATATTTGTGTTTTATTGCTTCGCTCCTTCAGATATGATTTAGTAGTCTCATTTTTGTCTCATTACCCTATATAATGCAGGCATGAAAACTAATCTAAAACTAATCTAAATAATGGCGATTCACCAGTATATGCACTAGTGTTGTAGTCAAGACCACACTAATGGAGACCAAGACCTGTCCAAGACCACAGGGTCCCGAGACCGAGACAAGACCAAGACTTTTAAAGTTTGAGACCGAGACAAGATCGAGACCACGGCCAATCAAGACCAAATTATCAAGACCATTATTATTATTTTGGCACATGTATATCAATGTCTTTATAAATCTATCCCCATTTGATCTGATAAATGTTAATTTAGGCATAAAATAAGCCAAGCAAACTGTACTGCCCCTAAACACTTTTTAAGCACTTTTTTTGGACCCTGACCTACAGTTTGAAAACTCCTTCTGTAAGAGAACTTCCACTGGCACTTTACAGAAAACTGCTTCAAAGTGAAGAAAGTGGGTAAGACTTTTAAACCTGTTTTTTCAAATTCCTAACTTGAGTTACATTATCTTACTGGTTTTACAGTTGTATTTAGAAGCCTTTGCACAAGTCAAACACACATTGTGACAGACACAGATTTAATTGTCATTTTATTAGGCAAACTTCAGCCCACATATCACAGTATGCCTGCTGTGCAGACACTATCGCATTAAATAATGTGTCCTTCCAATTACATTCAGTAGTAGTTTCCTCAAATACTTCAGAACATACACTATATTACCAAAAGTATTCGCTCACCTGCCTTGACTCATACTATGAACTGAAGTGCCATCCCATTCCTAACCCATAGAGTTCAATATGATGTCGGTCCACCTCTTGCAGCTATTACAGCTTCAACTCTTCTGGGAAGACTGTCCACAAGGTTGAGGAGAGTGTTTATAGGAATTTTTGACCATTCTTCCAAAAGCGCATTGGTGAGGTCACACACTGATGTTGGTCGAGAAGGCCTGGCTCTCAGTCTCCGCTCTAATTTATCCCAAAGGTGTTCTATCTGGTTCAGGTCAGGACTCTGTGCAGGCCAGTCAAGTTCATCCACACCAGACTCCGTCATCCATGTCTTTATGGACCTTGCTTAGTGCACTGGTGCACAGTCATGTTGGAAGAGGAAGGGGCCCGCTCCAAACTGTTCCCACAAGGTTGGGAGCATGGAATTGTCCAAAATGTTTTGGTATCCTGAAGCATTCAAAGTTCCTTTCACTGGAACTAAGGGGCCAAGCCCTGTGGCCAGGCCAAGTGATTAGGACACCTGATTCTGATCATTTGAATGGGTGAGCGAATACTTTTGGTAATATAGTGTATTTCTTGACTTGAGAATGATTAATTTGAAGACACAGTACTCTTTCACATTACTATACTTGTTTGCTACTCTACCTACTTCTGTCTACAGTGTAAGTAGTTTTAAGATGCAAAAAGTAAAACTCGTACAAAATCAAACACCCCACAAGCCATGGCCCCAAACAGAACTGTCAAACACCGGAAATTACATCGACCTTCCATGTACTAAAACCTATTAGTTTGTCCCAGTTCAGTCTTGAACAAGAAAAACACATCAGTAACCATCTATACCGTCTCTATCTGCTCCTCTGTCCGCTCTGACCCCACAGGCCCCCAATAAATAACATCACAAAACAATACTTTAGACGCCACTTCCTCATTTGTGTGGCGCCCGGGCAGAGAGCGGGTGAACACCAGCGCCGTACTGACAGATCAATTACTCGCCCCCCCAACCCCCCCCTTCCTCTCCTCTCCCCCCTCGCTGTCCAAAATGGCAGCCGTCAGCGTTCAAATCTGCTCTCATCCCTCTGTGCCGGACAAGATGAATGACTCCTCCGGATGAACCTCGCTCCCCTGATACAGATTACCCCGAAAGCATCCGCCATTCAATTACATCCAGGTGAGCGGTCGGCAGCGGTGCTAGCATGTCGCGCGAGCTAGCGAACAGGCAATGTCGTTCAAAGTTAATGTTGTGAATGATTTAGCTAGAGGATTAGCATTTACACAAATTCAGCCAATATGGTTTTATTTTAGATGATTTTTTGGGATCAAAAGTTACATATGGGGGCTTTAAAGGGCCCATATCACACTATTTTCTGATCTCTGTTCTAATATTGTTTCCTCATCAAAGACAGACCTGGAGTTGTGTTTTGTTTCATTCACACACAAAGACTCTTAGGTCTTCTCTTAAACGGAAAACACCTTGTGATGTCATGCGGTAATACAGGTGCTCCACTGTGTTTTTAAACGCCACACACCTTCACCAAAATCATTTGGATCATTTTAGCCCTGGAATTGCCTATCTCTACTGAATTGAAGGTAAAAAGAGCTGTTAAAGGTCCTATATCACACAAAATTGACTTTAAGATGTTATAATGTTAAATGTATTCACTTTGTACTAATTAACCTTTATATGTCAGTGAAGGTAATGAAAGATTTTACTATTTGAAATGTACACGTATCCATTTTGTATAAATGAACTTATATATGGTTGTAAATAGTTTAGGGCTGTCAACGTTAACGCGTTAACGCATGTTATTAATCACAAAAAATATCGCACTAATTTTTTTTTACGCAAATTAATCACACAATTTATTTTGACCGCACGTGCTCCTTTATCGAAAGCGCAGATGGTGACCTGAAAGGCGGCACAGGTTATTAGGTCGGTGATCAGCTCTATCCATACGCCGATGCAAAGATGACAGATAAGACTATGACCGGGGTGCTCAGCAGCAAATTTCTCTTCAAAAAACTTCCCGACGGAACTCTAGATAAAACTAGGGTAGTCTGCATATATTGCAGCGATGAACTTTCTTTCCACAGAAACACAACAAGTTTAAAATATCATCTTAAAGCAAAACACGTTTTTGATTCAGCGGCTAGCAAGGACGCTACTTCTATACCGACATCAAGCCGAGCGCGTCAAACGACGCTGGTGAAGTGAACCCGCGGAAATGTTGTCAACAAAAGTACTACAGATAAGTTGACCAACGCCTTTGCAAAATGGATAGGTACAACATGTCGGCCAATTAATATCGTTGAAGACCAAGGGCTGCAAAATCTCATGCATACATCGCCACAGGTGATCCGTCATATAAAATACCTTCGAGAGGGACGATTTCCACAAGAATAAACAAACTGTACTGCGCAAGTAAGACCGCCAAGATGCAACTCCTGGCTGATGTGGAATTTATTTCGCTTACTGGAGATCACTGGACCTCAGTAAGTAATCATAATTACCTCGGGGTACCAGCTCATCTAATGGCATCTACAGTCCTTTGCTTTGGGTGTTTTAAAAACTGAAGAGAGACATTTTGCTGAAGCATGCACTGGGCGATTTCTCAAAGTTGCTAAGAAGAAGAAGAAAGTAACTTTATTGATCTCACACAGGAGAAATTCTTCTCTGCATTTAACCCATCCTGTTATTAGGAGCAGTGGGCAGCACATTACTGCGCCCGGGGACCATCTCAATGATCTTCTTGCTTCGGCTTGGTCAGGACCTAAGCTGGAGGATTTTACCTATGCTGCATGTTTTGGGTTGATGGGGGAAACCGGAGTGCCCGGAAGAAACCCACCCAGACACAGGGAGAACATGCAAACTCCACACAGAAAGGCTCGGGCGACCCGGGGATCGAACCCAGACCATGCATGCAAACTCCACACAGAACACACACGGAAAGGCCTGGGCGACACAGGGATCGAACCCGGAACGTTCTAGCTGTGAAGCATGAGCGCTAACCACTCAGCTACCGTGCCGCCTAAGGACTGGAATATTGCAGACAAGGTCTGCACATTAGGGACAGACAGTGTCAGAATCCGAGGATGAGATCACAGACAACACTCTTGCCTTGTGCTACCATTGATACATGTCCCTTTGAGTGGTGGTCAGCACATAGTGGTGCCTACAGAAAACTGGCACATTTTGGACAGAAGTACCTAGCTGCCCCTGCCTTTACGGTGCCTTGTGAAAGACTTTTTTCATTAGCAGGTCACATTTTACAAAAAAAGAGATCAGCACTGTCGTCTGAAAATGCCAATAAGCTTGTCTGCCTAAGCAACTGGTTAAAGGAAGAGTAAATGCACTTTGAGTTATCTTTATGGCTGTTTAGTCAGTTTTGTATTTGTGTACATCAGCCACTTGTTTTTTGCACAATTGTTGAAAATGTGCACTTGGTTTAACTTCTTACTACACTGTTCCCATGTTTTGAGCAGATACATGCACTCATGTAAAACAAAAAAACAAAAAAGTCAATAATATAACTTTCTGACAATAAATGGCATTTTTGTCAAAATATGTGGGTGTTTTTATGAAAGATAATTAACTGCGATTAATCATGATGAATCAAAATTCTAAAGTGTGATTAATCTGATTTTTAAAAATTATCATTTGACAGCACTAAAATATTTTTTATATTATCTTGTTCGGACCCCAGGAAGAAAAGTATCAGCTGGCGCTAATAGGGATCAAACAACTCTGCTCAAACACAGACCTGGAGTTGTATTTGTTTCATTCACACATGTTTGAGGAACTCTTTATTATTAGTCTGTCTACATCTCCAAAGCTCAAAATACTCTGTTCCACCTTGTGATGTCATGAAGTGGTAGCTTTCCAGTGAACAGCTCCTTTTCCTCCTTTTAGTTCAGTAGAGATTGGCAGGGCTGAAATTATCCAAATGAATGTTGTTTAAAAACACTGTGGAGCACTTCCTGTATTGTACATGACATCACAAGGTGGACCAAAGTGTTTTCAGTTTGAGAGAAGACCTGCAGGGTTTTGTGTGTTAAACATGTGTGAATGAAACAAAATACAACTCCAGGTGTGTGTGAAGGTTTAAAGCTTACAAGAGTCAATGTTGTGTCATATTGGCCCTTTAAATATTTGTACTTGCTTTGTGTAAATAAAACATTATTTCTTGTTTATGTAAAACTAATCACACAAAATGTCAAATTATAAATCAGATGTTACGTACAGACTGTTACTCTCGCTGGTGTTCATTTACATCGAGGTGAGCACTGCTCGCATATCGTGGCAAGTTAGCATAAAGCCAATGTCATTCAAAGTTAATGTTATGAATGATTTAGCTAGCTGATTAGCATGCATATTTGGCTAAACAATAGGCGTTTTTCATTAGCAGCCCAGGAGCGCTCGCTAATAGAGCCATTAAAGGGGTGATGTATGACAGGGGCCAATGTGACCCCGAGTTCTGGAGCCGCTCTGAGTGATGAGCCAGGCAAATGAGCTGTTACAGTCCCGCCAAAACGAGTTGGACATGTAAACGTGTGGATACGTAATTTTCACAGCTCAGATGAACGCACATTGGTCAAGTGAGAAGCAAGAGGAGGAGCTGTGGAAAACGATGTGCTCTTAAAAGAGGAGGGCTGTCACATGAACTGACAAACCATCAGTCATTCTGAATGTTCAACCAGACATATTGTGCTTGTGTCTGCTGTCGTTAGAATCTGTGAAACCCATGGATCATAATGTTGTCATTTGGACACTTTACATTGCCATATTCACTTAAGAAAACAAACAAGTGCGCTGAGCTGTGAAACTGTTGGCCCCTTCTAGCAGTCATGAACCAGTGCTAGTGCAGCCTCTGCAGCTCAGGGAGGGATTTCTGGAGGTTCTAAGCTTCATATGAGGTCTGTCCATAAACAGGTGCAGGTGAAGGCTTTGGTAACGTGCAGGTTCAGAGTAACGCACACAAAAAGAAAAAACATATTTTACACAACTATTTGGAATATATAGATATAAAATATAAGAAAAGAGTAGTACAGTATATCTTATTACACACTTAATTCAGTAAACACATTAAAATTCCAAATGCACATAAAACTCCACTCTCTCATACAGGTCACACACACCCACACACACACACACACACACACACGCACACGCACACACACACACACACACGCGCACACACATGCACACACACACACATACACACACACATGCGCACACACACACACACACACACACACGCACACACACACGCACACACAGACACACATGCACACATGCACACACCCACACACCCACACACACACACGCACACACACACACATGCACACACACACACACACATGCGCACACACACACACACACACACATGCACACACACACACACATACACACACACACACATACGCACACACATACACACACGCGCACACACACATGCACACACACGCAGACACACACACACACACACACATGCACACACGCACACACGCAGACACACACACACACACACGCGCACACACACACATGCACACACGCAGACACACAGACACACGCGCACACACACATGCACACACACGCAGACACACACACACACACACATGCACACACACACACACACATGCACACACACACACTCGCACACACACACATGCACACACATGCGCACACACACCACACACACATGCACACACATACACACATACACACACATGCAGACACACACGCGCACACACACATGCAGACACACACACACACGCACACATACACACACACATGCGCACACACACACACCACACACACACACATGCACACACACACACACACATGCAGACACACACACTCGCACACACACACATGCACACACACACACAGACACACACACACACACACGCACACACACACACACCCTCAGAACCCTCGGGGACCAGGGGAGATCAGGGCAGGACACAGAGAGTGATAGTCCATACTGGAGTGATTAAAACCTCTCTTTTAGATTACAGCACAGGTCCCAGAGCAGAGAGTGCTCCAGGACCCAGACCAGTCTGTTCTGATCAGCCCTGCTTTTACACTCAACTACAAAGTGTACAAAGTGGGTAGTGCAATTACTTTTCCCAGCTACCATGCACTCATATCAATCTCTCAAGTTTTAAAAAAAGTTCTACAATCACATCTGAACCTATGTCCCCAGAGCCTTAACCTGCAGATAGACACACATTCAACTTTGTCTTATTCTCAGTATATGAACAGACCGTGCCTCATGTGAAAGAAAGATTGATGAGTCAGGAGTGGCTGCAGGGGCTGGGGTTTAGATAATCACCATTCCGATCAGAGAGAGGAATTTTACCTTTTATTTTGGGACACTGTTGGACACAGTCGTGTTTATGAAATGTAAAATCAAAATCTCACATACTGTTCTTTTAAATATACATTTAGAACATCAAGCCATGCTCGTTGGAGTTTGTTCCTAGAATGAAGACAGCCATCAATTTTCAGAGGTCAAGTATAAGTGAAAAAACTGAACTTTAGCTGTACTTTAGTGTCCACAGACTTCCTTTTTCACTTGAATATAAGTGTTGATAATCTGTAGAATTGGATATGAATGTTCCATTTCTCCCGAATGTGTCTTGTTATCATAGTGAGAGAGCAGGTGTCCGGTCTTGTCTGGACACTCCCTTCCTCCTCCCTCCTCTCCTTCCCTCTTCCCCTCTTGCCCTTTTCCTCCTCTCCTCTTCTCTCTTCTCCTCTCTCAGGACATACATAGTGTGTCACACTCTCTATGTGTGATATTTAGTGTCTGAGCCCACACACTTTCCTCCAGTCCAGCCGGTCCACTCTGTGTGCACTATTCTCACAAACCACACAAGACATCAAGTGTGTTTGGGTGGGAAATACTGTATCTTTGGGTTAGTAGAAAAATGTTTCTACCAGTGAGCGACTGCCACCTACAAGTGCAAGTTAAAAATTAACTTCACAGTTTTGTTTTTGTTTGTTTTAATCACAATGTAATAGTAGAAGGATCATAGGGTGGGTTCTCTTTGCATTGGTGCTGTTTGAGCCTAGTTAAGTCCAGATGAAGACTTGGTTTGGTTCTGGTCTAATACAGGTTTAGATCTGGATTAAGTCCCATTGGTTTTGTGGATTACACTAATCTTAACCCCATAAATGAGAGTTGTTTGGCTCAAACCAAGCACCAGTAAAACCATCAACCTCCTCAGCCTCTCCACCTCCTCCTCTTTTTCCTCTTACAAATCACACATCATATACACCAAAGTTTACCCATACCATTATGTGCCACACTTTGTTCATTTTTGCTATACAGGGGGTCCTCGGGTTACGACGTTGATCCGTTCTTAAGACGCGTCGTAACCCGAATTTCGTCGTAAGCCGGATTTTGTCTTTGATCTTCCAACCAAAGCACCAATAACCTTTCCATCTCAATAATTAGACCACTACGCTGCTTGGTTATCACTGTCGCTTTCATAGGAGCAGATCAGAGCCCACATCAGGTACTTGCGCCCACATTGGGCACGCACACGAGGCTGTCTTCTTCTCCCTACAACCATAACAAAGCGTATTCTTCCGCCGTGCGCCGCGCACCGTTCGCGTTTGTTTACATCTCTTACCACGCTAAACCGCGTAAGACGGAATGACGCGTAATATATATATATATTTTTAATGGGGGCGCGTTCGTAACCACGAAACGTCGTAACCCGAGGACCCCCTGTATAGAGATCCTGTTGTAAAGTTGGCAGCTCGTGTCTGGACTGATCTCCTTCCCACATCTCCTCACACCTCGCACATACAGTCTCACAGCAGCAGCAGCAGGTCCATGTGTCAGACTGGACATTGGTCAGGTCTGAGGAGGACTTGTACATGCATCCTATATATTATATAAGCTCTATCCATCATACTGCACATGAAAATGGAGAAAAACAGGCTAGAACGACCCCAGGTAAACAGTGAGGCAGACTGTATCTAGGGATGCACACATACAGGTATAAAATAGCAGCAGTGATACAAAAAAAATAAGCTAGATCGAATATTGGTTCCATAACATCAGTTATGTTGATATCCTGGGCCTTTAATTGGATATAATAAGACTATTTACTGGCTGGACTACAGTGTCTCAGAATGTTTGAACTTTTCTTCATACAAAGCTGGTCACTTGTGAGTTGAAGGATAAATAACACATAAACAACTCATAAACAACAGTGTTTATAAGGAAATAAGCACCATTTTCCATCCCTACACTGGTACTGGTTAATATCGCAATCAGTTTCCTTCAGATTGTCCAAATGACTCCCTGAAACATTCTCTATTTAAAAACTCATTGTCAATTTAAAATAAAATTGCCTCATCCAATTTACACAATGGTAATTATTAACTACTAATTTTACTAAAATTGATAGAAAAATCTGTTCCTTGTATTCAAATTGTCTCTGAATTTGACATGGAATTGTGTGTATCAATGATGTAGATATAAGGATTCCTTTTTAGAATTAGAACTAGTATCAACTTTTCTTGATGAAAATGATGTAAAACTATGATCAATATTCACCAAACCATGTCAGAATTAGAAAAATAATGACCACTTTAACCTTGGTAAGAAGGACGAGAAATCCAACCATCTTTGCAGTAACATTTCCAGAAACAGTAACAGTGGGTAATTGTTGTATTACCAGTAGTAATAGGAATAGTCGTAGTAGCAGTAGAAATAGTAGTAACAGTAGCAGCAGCAGCAGTAGTAATAGTAGTTGTAGTAGCAGTAGGTGTAGTAGTAGTATATTATTCGTAGTATTTGCTCCTTACCCTCCTCTGTGGTGCGCGCTGTCCTGGGTTCACTGTCCATGCCCTGGAACTCGTTGAAGTATGGCCGGGCCTTGATCTCGTAGGCGATGCCCTTCTTGAGCGCTGTGAGGACCACGCTGCGCTCAGAGGACACCTTCACCTCCACAGTCTGCCAGGTCCCCGGAGCAGGCAGCCCCGACACCTGCCGGTACAGCACCCGGTATCCCTGGATGAACTGAGACTGACGGTCCACCTGATGAGAGGAAATACGAAAGAACAGTTTCAGAGAGAGAAGACAGATCTAGCCAAATGTAATTCAGAACATATGGCTTT
Source organism: Paratrypauchen microcephalus (assembly GCA_036785185.1). NCBI lineage: Eukaryota > Metazoa > Chordata > Actinopteri > Gobiiformes > Gobiidae > Paratrypauchen > Paratrypauchen microcephalus. Next base: position 2,111,654 of record JAVJIX010000155.1, on the reverse strand, counting down.
GCACTAGTAAACCTAGAGGCTCTTACTGATACACTCTCACGCTATTAGAGGTGCACTAGGGAAAGATGATAAAAGACGATAAAAGAAAGGAAATGATGAAGGTGAAAATAATGTGGATTAAGTATAGTGATTAAATGTGTTTATGATATATGTATAAGATGCCCTAGCAGTTGTGGTTATGATGCACAATTTTGTTTTATTTAATTAAATTTGTGGGTGTGTGTGTTTGGGGGAAAAGGTGGGTTAGGTGTAGGCAGTTTTTGTTGTTTTACATTTGCTGTAGGTATTGTCCTATTGTTTTGTTTTTTGTTTATTATTGTATTTTGTTAAATTTTAAAAAAAAAAGTGTGATGTCACTAATGGGTCCATCACATGACCAAAAGCAAAAAAACCTGGAATTTAATTGATAGATTTTTATTTGTGAATGTTAGTTTCGGTTATGTGTAACATTAAGCAATTTAATTTAGGCCTAAATAATTTTTTATTTGTAAATGTGAATTTCGGTTATGTGTGATCTTAAAGGGACAGTGTGTAGGATTTTTACCCGTTAATTACTGAAATTGAAGATACCCATTCAAAAATACATTGTTTTCCAAGCCTTTTCACTTCCATCATGAAATCAAAGTATTCTTTTGGACTTAGATATAGTCACATAAAAGGGGGATCTTCCCCATGCAGAGGCAGCCATTTTGAATACGAGAGCCGCAGAAGGACATTTGGGCTCCGCCTTCGCCTTCGCCAAGGCTCATGGTTTTGGGTAAACAACACAAGCATGCTGCCGGATCAGACTCGTAATGGATCTAACACGTGTTTTGGACTAAATTGTTTTACTGGATTTTATTCGCTGGATCCTTACGGACAAATTGAGAGCAAGTTTATGGTGAAATACTGAGTTTGACCTGTGCAAAGCATTCTAAGGTAAGCTAACCTCGTTTTGTGCTTTTCCGTATAAAAGCCCCATGTGCTCGGGGAGTGATTGTTGTGCAGGGAAATTAATTGCATAGTCAAAAAGAGGAGACTGTAAGGTTTCATTTGATGTGTAGAGTGTCATGGTATACGATCGGGAATGTGTGTTTTCATGAGAAAAGAAAAAAATAAAATAACCGGGACCGCGTTTTATTTATACAGTAGCGGCGCGCGGCTCGTGTGCGCACCCGTGTGACCCTCGACGTCTGCCGTAGCTAAAACAGAAAGTGCAATAGCACCATCCACCTATGCGCCACGAATGCTACACACTGGGGCTTTAAGTTATTTAATTTATATTTTTTTTATTTGTAAATATGAATTTTGGTTATGTGTGACCTTAAGCATTTATTGTTATTATTATTTTTATTGTTCTATTGTTAATGTTCTGTTTTTTCTTATTATTATTTATTCTTCTTCTTATTATTATTATTTTCCTCCCCCCCTTTTTTCAGGTTTCGGGTACTTCCCACTGACGAAAACTCACGAAATTTTGCACAAAATTCAAGAACGCCAAAAAATGAATTTACAAATCATCTGTTTTTAAAAAATCTATTAAAATGGTTCAACAGCGCCCCCTGGAAAATCAGAATTATATTGCGCCTATGGCTATACCTGTGTTACCATGGCAACAGGCCAAACATCTGTCCTCGCCAATGGGACGCCCGGCAAAAACTTTGTCGTAGCCAAACCAAATTTGGTACACAGATGCATCATTCGAATAGGAACAAAAAAGTATATTACACCGTTGCTAGGCGACCAACAGGAAGTCAGCCATATTGGACTGAGCGCGTGACCTGGCGCCAAAGGCAAATTTTCCCGTCCTCCTATTTTAACAAACTCCTCCTAGGGTTTTTGACCCAGACTCACCAGAATCGTGCTGTATCATCTAGACAAGTGGGACATTAAAAGTTATTAAAAGCGTTCTAAAAAACTGAACGGTGTTTCCATGAAAACGCCACAAATTTCAGGTTTGTTTTTGCAGCTCGCCATCAAATTTGGGAGGAAAATGGCAAGTTTGCGCTAATTTTGGTTATGCGTGACCTTTGGCTACCCGACCCCTCCCTTGACGTTCCTCTGTCTCCTCCTGTCCTATATATTTTATTGTTTGTAATTCTTTGTATAATTTCTATTTATTTATCTTTTGTGTAATGTCTTGTATAGAATAATAATTTTTAAAAAATCTAATTAACATCTCATGTTTAAAAGAGATTGCAGTCGTTTAAAGCTAAGAAGGTAATGTGCATGGATCTGTGGTTCTAACCATGACAGGATGTGTACGAGGGAGGTGAGGTAAGTTGCTATCCTATTGGTTGTTTTCAGATTGTAGAATGTAGTAATGCCATCCTTCCAGAGTGGGGGCAAGAGCTAGTTTTACCTATTGATTACATTGTACTTTGCCATGAAATAGCACATGGAAAATGATCATTTCTATTATTGACTAGTCCCAGGCCCATGCTGTATTACAACAAAAATCTGCATTTCAACAGCTGCTTCCCATCTGTATTAATTAATATTGGCCTATAGAATAGAGATGCCATTTGAAACCCAGCAATATTATTATCATTATGACAATACTTACATATTTGTTACAGTTAAAAATACGGTTTTGAAAGGAAAATGTCTCTTATTTGATGAATAAAGCAGAAATCAGCTGCAATGTTTCTGGTTGGACCCGGAAGTGTCATCATCACCTAACAACTCTAAAGCTCTCAATCAAAACTATTGCTAATGCTAGCTTGGTCTATTACTGCAGTGTTTCCCAACCTTTTTTGTCTTGTGTACCCCCTGAGCCTTTTTGTCATACCTCGAGTACCCCCTCACTCATACGTGTTGATAATTCTCCAGAAGTAGAACGTGACACAACGGATTATTAAATTAAATCTCCTTGATTTGAAAATGTAATTCTCAGGCATATTCTCTCTTTTCTTTAACTCAAATGTACTCAAATTAGAATTAAAAAAATCAAAAAAATCCCCCTGTACCTGGCAGCAACACTGCCGAGTACCCCCTGCAATGTGCTTGCGTACCCCTAGGGGTACTTGTACCCCTGGTTCGGAAACACTGTATTACTGCATTAATGTTCATATATGGATTTATGGGAAAAAAAACAAAACAGGATCACGCATAGCGGGTTAATAAGAACATTTGAAGACCATTTGATGCCTAACAGCAGCAGTTACAGAGACAGGGTCCACCATTTTTCAATAGTCACTTGTAACCACGGATGGGACAACTTTGCACCCATTCTCACTTCCTGTTTGGCAGTGGCTAACAGGATAGCTATGCCATTTTATATATACAGTCTATGATCTGTTTGACCTGCTGGTGCCCTACACACCCTCCCGCTCTCTCAGGTCTGCAGGTCAAGTTCTCCTTGTTGTCCCCAAGACAAAAAGGAAACTTAGGGGTGATCGGGCCTTTTCAGTGGCTGCTCCAAGACTCTGGAATGCACTTCCACTGAATGTTAGACAGGCCGACTCACTTCCTGTTTTTAAATCCCTTCTTAAAACTCCTTTTTTTAGATTGGCTTTTAACTCAGTGTGAGTAGTTGACTTTTATCATGTTCTGTTTTTAATGTTACTGTGTGTCATGTTTTGTATTTTAACCTGTGTACAGCACTTTGGTCGACTGTGTTGTTTTTAAAGTGCTTTATAAATAAAGTTGGATTGGATTGGATATGATAAAGATTAAGATAAGGCTAGCATTCCTCCAGGTTTACTTTGACGTCCAAACTCGTGTGTACAATATCTCAGCGTAGACATACTGTATTTCTAGCAGGCTCAAACTTGGACTTGCTTTTCTCATTCTTAAAGTAGAGTTCATCTTTATTCCAGTGGGGTCTTATTTATGGTCCGTGTGTGAAGGCAGTTCCAGCGGCGGGGCATACATCAGGCTGATGGCTTGTTAACACAGCGCTGAAGATAGGATTAACACTAAAACTTTTCTCACACACATTCAGGCTGAACACAAGAGTCACTCACAAAGATGAATGGCCCTGTCCTCATTCTCAACTGAAAACCTCTCACCCATCTCTCCCTCTTCTCCTCCATTTCTCACCCATCTCATCCCTATCTTCTCTTCCTCCTCCTCCTCTTCTCACCAATCTACCCTCTTCTCCTCATTCTTCGCCCCTCGTCTCAATCTCTTCTCTCCTCCTCTCTTCAACCTTCTCTACCCTCCTCATCCTGGCATCTCCTGCTCTCTCCTCCATTCATCCGTCTCTCTTCCCTTGTCCTCTCCTTCTCTCCTTTCTTTTCCTCTATTCCATGTCGTATCCCTCCACTCATCCTTCTCTTCTCCTCTACCCTCCTCTATGTTCCTCATCCTCCCATCCTCCTTCCCCTCCTCTCCTCCTCCTCTCCTTGCTGCTCTCTGTCTCCTCTCCTCCACCCCTCCTCTTTCTCTACCCTCATCATCTTCCCATTCTACCTTCCCCCTACTCCCCCTACTCTCATCCATCTCTCCTCCTTCTCTCCTTTCCACTCCTCTAATCCATCTCCCCTCCTCTCCTATTCCTCCACTAATCCTTCTATCCTCCTCTACTCTCCTCTACATTCCTCATCCTCCTCTCGTCCTCTCCTTCCCCTGCCCTCCTCTCCTTCTTCTTCTCTCCCTTCCTTTCCCCCCCTCCCTCTCCCCTCCATTCATCCTGCTTACCCGTCTCCTCTCCTCCTCCTCTTCTTCCCACCCATCCCCTCTCTTCCCTCTCCTCTCCTCCTTCCCTCTTCCTCTCCTCCTGTTTACTAAAGACTCCTCATTCATTTCTCTTAGCCCTGATTGGACATTACATTCATAAAGCAACGCATTAGGCAGGTCGCCAGGTCAGTAAACATGTCAGCACGATGCTGCAGTGTGATTGGTCAGAATGCGACATTAGCCACTGTCAGAGAATTACACATGTGTACTTTAAATATATGCCCTTCAAAGGATTTATATGAAAATACACCGAAAATATATGCATCATTTTGTGGTTGGCAAATGTTGTTGTGTGAATGTGGCTGTGATTCTAAGTGGGCAGAGCTGTCAGTGTGTGTGCACATGTTATATTAATGTAAGAATCATTTGCATAGTGTGTGTGTTGTGTAATGAAAATATAGTGACGACAATAAATAACAGTTATGGATAGCATTATAAAACATTTTTATTGCAAGTGATAAATACAAGTAAGATTGGCGAAATGAAAGCGGGGGTGTTTTACTTCTATGGGGTATTAACTGCTAATGCAAAACATATTTAGATCTCCATAGTTTATTCGCCTTTTATTGTTTTGAAAATGCTGTATTCACGCAAAACAAGGTACTAACATGTTTTATAAGTTAAATTTTTTGATGCTCCTCACTCCCTTTGCTCTCCATACTAAGTCACTCCCCCTTCAGAGCACTATTAGCAACACAATCAGCGTGCATCCTGCTAATGAAACTACTGCAAACCGCATCAGGTCAAGTTGTTATGTACAGTTTTGTAGCATGTTTTTGTGTATTTATGGAGAATTGTCGTGTGGGAGTGTGGGTGACGTAGGCTTGTGGGTGGAGCCTTGTACAGAATCTTACAGCTAAGCATAAGGAGGGTTCAAATATGGCCCAGGAGAAAACGCTAGATTACTCAGACTTTTTTTAACTTTTTCATATATTCTTGGTGTGGACCATTTACTGCCAAACGCAATAGAGGATAGCACTGGTGTAACAAGCCAGATTTTTCTAGTGGTATGCGAGGTCCACTACAGTTCTAATATTTTCTTAATTTAAAAACAATATAATCCAATTTTTGGTCCTCCTTTGAGTGGGTAGGTTTTGGTTAGAACTACTGAAGATGTGAGGATCAGTGGAGGTTGCGGAAACACAAAGAGTCGCAAGTCCCACATCACCAGAATCATCTCAGCTTCTAAACACCAGGCTCAAGGAGAGCGCTTTCTGATCTTACACAATATCTAGGTGTTTTTATGAGTTCCATATTAGGAATAGGAATTTATTTACTGTCAAAATAATTAAATAAAAACACCGGGATCACGTAAAGCAGGTTAATAAGAACATTTTAAGACCAAAATAACGAGTCAGCTTACAGCAGCAGTTACAAAGAAAGTGGCGACAAATTGGAAGTCAGAGTCGATGGAGCTGGAAGTGTGCCCATGTTCGCTTTAGAAAGCGTTGGTCAGCAGGTTAGCTATGTCCATTTATATGCACAGTTTATGGTTCACACCTACTGGGCTCTTTGAGCTGCTGTAGACTGTGACAGGAGCGGTCTGACAGGTGTAGGGCAAAGATGAGTTGAATTCCGTTATTTAGCGCACTGAGATTTCTCTGGATGTAATCGTAGTAATAGAGACTTACGGTCCACGTGGCCTGGATGGAGGTGGGGCTGAGGACCACAGGGTTATGGAGCTTCACCAGGACCTCGCCTAGCTCTTTCTGCACGTGCCTGTGGTCTACACCCTGAGCTGGAGGGCTGATGTCTGCAAAACACACACGCACATACAAAACCCAACATCACCAACCCTTTCACCACAGTGATCCTCCAGAGTTTTTGGCCCATGCAATCACAGTCACTTATTTGTACAATGTGTCTCAGATATAGAGATGCTTCATAGTGACTAAACTACTATATGGCATATATAATCTCTTTGCTTGTTTCCACTGGTTGCTGTGCACTACTGTAAAAAACCTGGCCCTTACAGTTGGTAGTTTTGGACTGTACCAAACAAAACACTGTATGCACAGTGCCCATTTCAACTGTCCATGCATTCATAATATAAGCATTCCAAATAATCATATCAACTATAGCAATGAAATTTAGTCAGATGACAGAGTGAGGTTTTGCAATTGCAGTGATGCTAACAATAACTAGCATGGTAACAACGCATCACCACAGCAGTTAAAACATGTGTGATAATTAGATACAGACAGATATATAGAATGTGTTCTGGAGTAGTTGTTACCTTGCGTCCTGACGGGCTCAGACATGGGGCTGGGGTCACTCACGCCCTGGCTGCTAACCGCTCGCACCATGAACAGATAGATGGTGTTAGGACGCAGCCCCTTTACGGTGAACTGAGGGGTCTTCACATGGTCTGCTACGGTCTGCCAGCTGTTACTCACCGACTGGCTGCAACACCACAGCACAACATACACAACTCTTGTCATCAACATTGCTGATTTTACACTGTTGTTCTTGTTGTTTTTGCTTTAAAATGTTGATGGTGAAATAATAAAAGTACAAACTAAAGCTAAAGCTATTGTTTATCAGGTGTTTATAACATTGATGCGAATGATTTAGCTGCTACTAGGCTACATCATCTGCACTTTTTTTTTATTTATTTTTTTTAAATCAGTTTCACATCATTTAAACTGTCAGTATCAGTAAACGTTAAAGGTACTGGGTGTTATAATACAATATTTGTTTCCACAAACATCTCTAAGGACCTTCTTTGATGATATAAGATGAAAAGTAAACCAGATATCGCAGAAATAAGGTGAAATCTACATGATCTAAATCTACTACACCATAAAATCCCACCTGTGCCAGGTTAGAGTCACTATGTTTAATTTAGGTAGTTTTAATATAAGCCATTGTCTATGATTTCATTTAATGACAAGGTGTCCCTGTCATATTTAATCCTGTGGGTACAGGAGCTCAGTATGTAACTCTCATTATTATATAACTATTATTCTGCTGCGAAGTTTCCAATAAGACTGCATTTGTACCTGAAAGCCTCAATGACATAGGAGGAGACAGGTGCAGTGGTGGAGGTCCCTGCCTGCCAGGACAAGGATACACTGTTCTTGGTGACATCAGTGACCTGAGGTTTGGACGGTGGTCCAGGTAGATCCGCCTCCTCTGGGCTCTTCACCACCCCCACCCCGGCAGACTCTGAGGGACACACACATGCCAAAGGAAACGGTCAAAATGGTGTATAGGCATACTTGTAGAACTCTTTTATACCTTCAGTTCAGTCAAAGACCTTGACATCAAGGACTCACTCATTCACTCACACACTCATTTGCTAGTGTATGCAGACACGGAGTGGGAGGTGGGGAAAGTGTCTTGCCCATGGAAACAACAAAAACATTAATTTGAAGCTGGGATAAAACTGCTCTACCAATAATGTTTTATCATGCCAAGATCTGAAATTGAATTGCCAACCTTTAGATAACATAAGGAGCACTCTACCTACTAAGCTACTGCTGCTCTGTCTTAACAACGTCTGTCAATAACAATGTAATTACTTTTTCTCAGTAACTGTCAGTGGTAGTCATTTGGACACTGACAGTATTGGTTTGAGACCCAAGGGTTTCTATAGTATAATATAGGCCTACTACTACTATACTATACTACGACACTGAGTTGAATAAGCTGGGGAAGTAGTTTCAATGTAAAACTCCTCCTAGTTCCATCAGGTGACCACCAACCTTGAACCACTCCTGGACAAATGAAGGATTACACTGTCTCATCCTTTTAGAATCCTTTTCACACTGACCCATAACATGCTCTGTAGGTACCTCCAGCTTAGGTCCTGACCAAGCCGAAGCAAGAAGATCATGGAGATGGTCCCCGGGCGCCCTAATGTGTGCTGCCCACTGCTCCTAATATATGTATATATATATATAGGATGGGTTAAAATGCAGAGAAGAATTTCTCCAGTGTGAGATCAATAAAGTTCACTTCTTCTTCATAATAACCTTTCATGACATGTTCTTACCTTTAACCTCCAGGAAGGCACTCCAGGATGTCTCTCCACTGGAGCTGGTGGCCACGCAGGTGTAGATACCAGAGTCAGAGACCTGAGAGACACACAGAGGAGACACACAAACACAGAGGAGGTCAGGTCACAATGGTTGGAGAAGGTAGACATGTCTCTGCTTTATAAATTCAATCAAAAATACCACTGACACAACCATGAGCACCAAGTGACCAGGAGCAGTGGGACCTAGCTGGAGGACTGAACTTGTGTTAGAATATCCAAACTACAGTCAGAGGTAGTAGACCAGCCAAAAATTGTACACATGTAAGAGTAAGGTTGCATTAAAATAATAATATTCAAGTAGAAGTACAAAGTAGTAGTGGTGCAATATAAAATATAGCCGCAAGGGGCGATGATCGGCCCTCGCTTGCACTTGCGGGGGGATGGCGCTAACTCGCCATTTTCCTCCCAAATTTGATGGCGAGCTGCAAAAACAAACCTGAAATTTGTGGCGTTTTCACGGAGACACCGTTCAGTCTTTTAGAACGCTTTTAATAACTTTTATTGTTCCACTTGTCTAGATGGTACAGCACAATTCTGGTGAGTCTGGGTCAAAAACCCTAGGAGGACAGGAAAATTTGCTTTTGGCGCCGGGTCACGTGCTCGGTCCAATATGGCTGACTTCCTGTTGGTCGCCTAGCAACGGTGTAATATACTTTCTTGTTCCTATTCCCATGATGCATCTGTGTACCAAATTTGGTTTGGCTACGACAAAGTTTTTGCCGGGCGTCCCATTGGCGAAGACAGATGTTTGGCCTGTTGCCATGGTAACACAGGTATAGCCATAGGCGCAATGTATTCTGATTTTCCAGGGAACGGTCTCGAACCATTTTTAAAGATTTTTTAAAACAGATTATTTGTACATTCATTTTTTTTGGCATTCTTGAATTTTGTGCAAAATTTCGTGAGTTTTCGTCAGTGGGAAGTACCCGAAACCTTACCTGGCCAGCCAAATGATATCTCTCTGTATTTCCTATACAGCGCGATACCATTTGGACACCCTCGCTCCACCCTCGCTCCTCCGGTTAAAAACGGACTCCGCGATTCTGATTCGTTCAAAGATGGTGACGTCAGTGCACCCGCCTTTGCCCGCAAAGTCACTCTTAGGCAGCGGAAGTTCCTCCTCAGTTTTGAATCAAGATGGCGCAATCTCTGATTGGTTCACTTAGCTGTCTGTCTACGCGCAACTGCAGCGCATTTTGGACCAAGCGTTACCAGACTCATCCGCTGGTACAGCGATGAGTCATGGATTCTTCCAGGCAACCCGAAACCTGTAAAACCAGAACAATAACAATAGGCCCTACGCTTTAGCGCTCGGGTCTAATAAGAGTAAAAAAGTATTTGGGAAAAATAGTACTCAAGTAAGAGTACTGCTACTTTAATAAAAAATATATATTTAATAATTATTTTATATATATATATATATATATATATATATATATATATATATATATATATATATATATATATATATATATATAAAATTATAAAATAATGGGGATGGTTGAGAGTGGTGTGTTACATTGTGTTGTTGGGGCTGGGTGTGAGCAGTGGATCGGGTTGTGCTGCTGCATATGTATATATATATATATATATATATATATATATATATATATATATATATATATATATATATATATATATATATATATATATATTATATATATATTAGGGGTGTGAATCTTTCACTCACAAAACGGTTCGATTCGAATCTCGATTCACAGGCTACGATTCGATTCAGGGACGATTCATAAAATTAGTAAACGATCCGGTACGATTCGATTCCATTCGATTCGATACGATCCGGTTCGGTTAATTTCGATTCAATACAAATTGACAACTTTACTCCCAAGTGCTTTAAAGTTATTGAGAAGAAAAGGAGAGAAACAAAAATGAAATTTCAAAATAGTATCCTTTTGTTTATTTAGTGTCCAACAGACAATACACCAGGCCTACTGAAAAACTCTGCTCATACTTAAAGGGATATGCCACCCCCAGGTCAAATTTGGGCATCTCCCCACAGTCCAGAGACTAAAATAAGTGGTGGAAAGCGTTTTCCTGCTCACCCAGCCATTGTCCGAGTCTGTCGCCACTGACCGCCGCGGTATCTGGTGCTCCTCCGCCTTAGACTGGAGTCTAACGTAGCCAGAGAAAGATTTCGGCCAAAAGGAATTAATTTGCTCGATGCGTTTCCCAATTACTTTGTGTGTAGTGCGCATTCATATCGAGTGCAAATAAATGTGCAAATCAACACGGAGAGTTTGCCTTGGTCATTTTGGGTGGGAACTATTTTCCAGTGCGGAAGAATACAGCCGTATCACGCAGCACGCTGCCAGGGGAATCCCAGTTACGCACCGGGAAGGGAGTTCCCCTGTTGCACAACATGGTGCGTGATACGGCTGTATTCTTACGCACTGGAAAATAGTCCCCACTATTTTTATTAGTGTTACCTTATTGTTAGTTTTATTAGTGCTACCTTATTGTTTTATTTTAAGCTTTATTGATACTAAATTGAAAACTACCACTACATTACATCACAAGGTGTTTTTGAGGGTTGAACATGGCTTAAAGCTCACAAGAGTAACTTTAGCAAAATATAAGACCTTTGATTGAAACCCTCAAAACTCCTCCCCCAAAACATTAAAATTCATAATATTTCTTAAAACTTTCATTAAAATGATCTGCTCTCCATCTCTCAACACAGTCGCTGTCAGTGTCATAACTGAGAGCCTGTTTCCTCTGCTTGTCCCTTATAAAGCGCTGCAGAGCAGAGCACGGAGCGGGACTAATTCATTTAAGGTGTGCCGCGGCGCTCTGACAGCTGCTGGATGGGGGACTACTTTTTTCGCCTCCTTATTGATTCATGTCAGTGGTCGGCCATGTCAGCAGGGGTAACAGCTCATTGAGAATATTCATCTTGATTAGCATATAATATTGAGAGTTTTTAGCCATTTTCTTAGGTATACAATAGTTTCTTTTTAGTTAAAGTTGACTGTTTACTGTTTTGCAATTTCTACCATGTTACAATGAGGTTTTAGATGTGCATGTATCTATCAGTCTCTCCTGGGCCCTATTCAAACCCTCGTTATGGTTAGCTGTAAGACTCCCACACGACAATTCTCCATAAATACACAAAAACATACTACAAATCTGTACACTACACCTTCACAAACCTGATGTGATGTGTTGTAGTTTTTATTAGCAGGACACACGCTGATTGTGTTGTGAGAGTGCTCTGAAGGGGGAGTGCAGAAAGCAAAATGGAGCGGGGACAATAACTAAACTGAACTTAAATATTTTTTGGCCGAATATAGCTTTTTTATACTATAGTGACTATTTTATTTGGAATTATATACTTTTTTGGCCAAAGGAACATTTTTAAGTGCAATTTTTTTTTCCCTCGTTAAGAGAAACCCTTAAAAAATTAAATAAAAAATAAGAAACATCATTAATAATTTGAAGATACGAAGAAAGTAATTTAATCTGGATAATCAATGATAAAGTCAACAAATAGATAAATAAACTAAATACTAAATAAATATAAATAAATAAACTAAAAATAAACTAAAATTAAAAATACTCAAATAAAAATCCCATTTTCACTGTCTATTCATATTAAAGGTGCACTACGTAACTTTTCTGGAGGAGTTTCATATGAAACAGCAGGTTGAGTTACAGGTCAGATCTGTGGAGAGGAGAGCCCGCACACAGTGTATTCTTACTGTTTTAGCAATAACAATTTATGAATGAAAGATAGAAAAGTTTTAATATCACATTGTGGGACATTTCTCCATGGAGACAAGCTTGTAGTGGACCCAGCTATTAGCCGGTTCAGTAGCGACATTTTCTTTTCTTTTTTCATCAGCTTTATTGAATCACGTCAGCGGTCAGCCATGTTGTCAGGAGTAACAGATATTCCTTTGGGGGTTGACAGAAAGATGGATAGATAGAGAGATGGATAGATGGAGAGAGGGGACCGGGCAGATGAGTGAGGCTAAATCTAATCAGGTCTAAACGTCCACATGTGTCTGTGAGCCCAGCTGAGCTACGCTAATGTGACACTAACTCAAACTGTAAAACCATTTGGCAATCAATATCAGCTATTCATCTTCTATCATCTGTCCCCCGCTTCCACTCAACAACATTGCACCAGAAAAAACTGCACCCAATCTGGCAACACAAGTTTAAACACCTCCTGTAATGCCATGCTAACTTTTTTGGACCTAACAGGCATGTTAAATTTTCACTTCCATCCATATTTGAGTAATCATAACATTGTTTCATGTACGTTTAAAGAGCTGAAAACACTCTATACAACCAAATGATGTCATGAGGTGTCCTTTTTAAAGTGCACACATCACTAGAATAATAGGTTGCAGTTATGGTTATGGTGATGAAGAATATTATTCAGTATACATGTTCCTTGTGTTCTACTCATTTTCAGGCACATTTCTGTATTTTGTCAAAACACATGACAATATATAGCCCCTCTTTACTGTTGGCGGGGATCAGAAAGGTCAAAATAGGGACACCTGGGACATGTTTCATATAAAACTGGGACAAAACACTGGTTTTGTATAAATCTGCTGGTACAGAGGACACAGAGCTTAAAATTGGAGGAAGGGGAGGAAGGAGGAAGAGGACACCAGTGGAGCCCATCACCAACCAGGGCCATGATTTGGACATACTGGACTGATACAAGTACCTTGGTGTCCATGTGAACAACAGGCTGGACTGGAGGGACAACAGAAATGTTGTCTACAAGAAGAGCATGAGTAGACGCTACTTCCACGTCTTTCAAAGTGTACAACAAGTTACTGGAAATCTTCTACCAATCTGTGGTGGCCAGCGCCCTGTACTTCGCTGTGGTCTGCTGGGGGAGCTGCACCAGTAAAAGGGACATTGGACGGATTGGCAAAAAATAAAAAATAAATAAATAAAGCTGGTCACGTGATCAGCTGTGAGCTGGAGAGATTTGTCACAGTGAAGGACAGGAGGACACTGGACAAATTGCTCTCCATCATGGCCACTCCTGCTCACCCACAGCACCAGACCATAGAGGGACAGAGGAGCTCATTCTCCAACAGGCTCCTACAGCTCCGCTCAAACAGTGAGAGATACAGGACTATATTCATACTATAATACTCCCTACAACTGTGCAACAACTCAGTCTTATGTAACGGATAACCTTATGTCCTATCAATCATCATATCATTGTCTTTGTATACAACTGTGATTGTATATTTTATTACTTATTTTCTATTTTATTTTGACTTGTTTGTATATATACTTACTGTATATAATCATGTCTTATTTGACACCTGTCTCTTTCCATCTTTTTGCTTTGTTATTATATTATACAGTATTGTGATGTGTGAGCTGCTGTTTCCAAATCATTTCCTTTGTGGTTCAATAAAGTTTGTTTAAGTCTAAGTCTAATGGGACTGTCCTGGGTAAACAGTTCTCTGGGTAAACAGTCTGGTCATCCTGAGTTATGGTCCTCTTTATGGAAGCTGTTTTTGGAAAAGCATTATTGTGCATTATCTAATGTTTTCCCATTATATTTATTTCTAATTATAAATCAGATCTTATCTCCTCACAGTTACTCTTTAACTTACTCTTACTTTAGTAGTTTTTTGTTTCCATAACACTGTTTTAGTCTTAGTTGAGTCATTTCCAGGACCACTACATTGTACTTCTACTTGACTACTCCACCGCCTCTAGTGGTATCAGTCCAACAGGTTTCTGATGCTACTTGCAGTGAAAAGTTTATGGTATATTTTATTTAAAATAATGTAATCCAGATTTTAAAAAGGTGGTGTTACCTTGACATTCTTGATCTGCAGACTGCCCAGCTCCTGCAGGGACATGCGGGAGTCTTTGCCCAGCAGACTGAGCCCGTCCTTGAGCCAGCTCACTGAGGGGACGGGCTCTCCGGAAGCCTGGCACCGCAGCAGGGCCACACTGTCCCGGGGCACACTCTGATTAGAGGGGCCCTGGCGGATCACGGGAGGGGGCCGGTCTGTCAGCACTTGGGATGAAAGAGAGAGAGAGGTAAGTGCATATATTTTTTATATTTGGGATGGATCTATACAAAATCTGGGTTACACAATTATTATTCTTCTTGTTTTGATGATACATTCTCAGATTTTTTTCTTTATGTTTACTACTTTCTACATGTTCTATACTAGTATATATATGACTTGAAATAAAAGACACAACATATATGGAATTATGTAGGAAAAAAACAACTTTTTAAAGTATATATTTCATACATTATTTCCATGATTATACACTGTAAATTTTTACTAAAAGCATCAAAACTCTGAATGACACATGAAATAGAGTAAACAAGAAATAAACTCTGAATACCTCGGAGGATTTGAATTTAAAATATAAAAAGCATATGTAACAGAGTTAAAAATGCACTTATTACTATTTCCTGGTTGTATTTTATGTTTGAATATAATTTATATGTGAAACCGGAAGTGCGCCCTGCTCCCACATGTTTTATTTTGGTAGTTCAACTTCCCCTCTCAGTTGCACATTGGCGACTGCAGAGGGTCAGTTCTGTCTGGGTTGAAAAGAATATATTTTACAAAAACAACATACTTTTAACATAAATACAAGAACACATGTTGATAGGATAACGTTTTCACAGGTAATAGATGTATTGTGGAGCGCTAATTTTGAGTTTTTTTATATTTTACTTGGATTTTAAAGTTTCCTTGATATTGTAACATTGCACTGAATGCTGTGAAAATGAGCAGCCATCTCACAGTGCTGTTCTCATTCTTACAGGGAGCCAGTGCCTGATATGTGTGAAGACATATTAATAGATTATTTATATACCTGTCACAGGAGTAAAGCTGACTGTCTCCCTACTGTGTCCTGTCTTTCGTATACAGCCTGACGAAGAGTTCCGCAGCCCTTACACATAGCTGGAGGAAATGTGTGTGAAGAGGGAAGTGTGGGTCTCCCTGCTCAGAATACCACCCCCCTGACCCAGCCCCAGATAAAATGAAAGAAAATGGATGGACTCTTCCATGTTTTGGTTAAATCTGAGACATTTGAACATCCTTTTGGTCTATGGTCCTTCTGGTCTCTTATGTTACATCTTTGAACTTTTAACCATAAAACATGAGCTCGTGAATTTGCAGAGAGGAGAGAGAGGTTCTTAAAAGTTTCCTGTAACATTCAGAGTGTCTATGGCCCACACTGACTCACATGTGGTTTGACTCACTGCTTCACTAGGGACACAGTGGGACAGAGTAGGACACAGTGACAACACATTATTTACTGTCAGTCCATTTTCTCAACATGAACTTGCATTTTTATCTTAATAAGAAACTGCATCTTTCTATAAGTTCACACCAATTCCCTAGACTAAATAATAAATACTAACTGCTACTACTACTAATAGAAGTACTACTGCTGCTACTAGTAGTGTTAAGAAACAGTAATTACTACTACTACAGACAATCACTACTACTAACAATACTACCACTTCTACTCCGAACTACTACCATTATAACAGTCCACTTACAGGTTTGTCCAAATTGTATATAATGTGTGATGTGTAAGACATTCACTGGGAAATATATATTATGTTACGTGAAAAGTCCCTCAGTCGTCCAGGTAGAATCCATGATAAAAGGAGAAGTTCAATTTGTCAACTGGACAAAGTTTGTTTGGTTGAAAACATTTCGCCGCTCATCCGAGAGGCTTCGTCAGCTCTGGTTATTGTGCTGGTTAGACACTGCTTATATCTAGCTGCCGGGAGGCGCTCCCTACAATGAAAAAGCTCTGAAAACGATCCCCACTAATCTGTCTCTTTGTTTTTCACTCTGGCGACTAGTTTCGCCCCCCTATTCAACGTCTAACGACCCTCTCCACCCCTCTGCCCTGGATCGTCTGCCCTAATGTTTCTTTGTATGTTTTGACTTGGTTTAAGAATCGAATTATAAATGGGAGACAAGTTATGTCTAAGGCTACGTTCACACTGCAGCCTGAAACGACCCAAATCCGATTTTTTTGCCTCTATGCGACCTGTATCTGATCTTCTAATGACAGTGTGAACGACACAGATCCGATTTTTTCAAATGCGATCCAGGCCACTTGGATATGTGGTCCTAAATCCGATACATATCCGATCTTTTGACATGCGACTGCAGTCTGAACGGCCAGGTCGCATTCATCCGACCTGAGTGTGTTTCCTCCAATGAGAGTGGTACAAGTAGGCGTTCACAAATGTGCACAAATGTTCTTCTCGTCATGCGAAAATAGCATATAAACTCGTATCAGTGAAGCGGCGAAGCACGTAGCAATCTCACCCCTCCTGCCTGTGACTCCGCACCCACATGTTCCTTTCTGCAGACGTTGCTGCCACTGCCCCGCAAAACGCTGTGGCCAAAAACCTCGTCCTTCTCCTTCTCCGTCTCCTCCTTAAAACAAATAGGCTGTACATGTTTTGGCTCCGGCACGAAAGCAACTTTAGGCTACTTCCGTAAACATTGAGCGCGTTCGCTGCGTGTGACGTCATCGTGTCCTCCAAGGCGCATGCAGGACACTTTTGGGGAGTTTAGCGTTCACACTGGAGATCACATACAATTCGCATTTAACTGGAAATGTGAACGGCCTCGCAAAAAAATCGGATTTCACAAAAAAATCGGAATTGAGCATTAAGCCCTGCAGTGTGAACGTAGCCTAACTCCCCCATTTCTGTTTAACGACGGATTCTCTTTTTTGTCAAAAAAGAGAATCCGTTAGACGTTGAATAGGGGGGCGAAACTAGTCGCCAGAGTAATTTGAAAAACAAAGAGACAGATTAGTGGGGATCGTTTTCAGAGCTTTTTCATTGTAGGGAGCGCCTCCCGGCAGCTAGATATAAGCAGTGTCTAACCAGCACAATAACCAGAGCTGACGAAGCCTCTCGGATGAGCGGCGAAACGTTTTCAACCAAACAAACTTTGTCCAGTTGACAAATTGAACTTCTCCTTTTATCATATATTATGTTAGTTTAGAAGTTCACATGACAGACTTCTAAAAATGTCCACTGTGAGCTGACCGAAAAGGCCAGTCTAATTATATTCACTCTACATGTTAGAAATTGAATCTACATTTTCCAGGATCATTTCAGGCTTTAGTGGTTAAAGGGAGCATGTATCAGGCAGAGGTGAGAGAGAGAGAAACCTGCTAATTAGCCCTTAAACCACAGCTCCATTAATCTGAAATGTAATGAAAGCACCTGGAGACACAGTCTGCTCTATGCTTATGCCATATGTACACCAGCAGTCAGGAGTTTGGACACACTTTTTCATGTCTGTTTCTTCTTTATTTTCATGATTATTTACACTGTAGATTCTCACTGGCCACGTTTACATGATGCTGTTTAATTTCAAATGAATTGTTCCAAATTTTATAGTTCGGAATTAAACTATTCTCCTTCGAATTTACATTAAAATAACAATTTTGAATTGAGGTTTCCATGGAAAACATGTTATATCAACTTTATTTAATTCCACTCAACCTCTGGGGGTCAGGAAGGATGCTGATTGGACAGGGACATGAACGTATTTACGTCTACCAGAAGAAGACACACTTCAGCTGATGCCGGCTTTTTGTCATCTCGGTTTGTTTAGTGTTTTTCAGTTTTCTTTTCATTATTTGTAGTTTTTCCAGCATACTTTGGTTAGAGACCAAAGTTTGCTCTGGGCCACCATCCTGCAGTGCGTCATTGCATCAAAAGGGCGAACCAACGAGCATTCACCAAATGACCGGAATTATTTTTAAGCAGAATAAACATTTACATGATCGAGAAATAAATTAATTTGGCTTTAAAATCATTATGTTAATCTGTATCTGTATCAGCTGAGAGTGTCAGTGTCAACACACGTAACTTTTAGAAGGAAACCCATACAGATTAACATAAAAATAACCTGCAATATCCCTTTAAGTTTAATTCTGAATAATCATTTTCATTAGGAATTAAGTGTTTACATGGTCTTTTTAAAGTGGAATTAATTTTGATTTGGAATTAAATTACTTTGAATCGGAATTAAAGCTTTCATGTAAACGTGGCAACTGAAGCATCAAAAGTACACATGAAAACATATGAAATGTAGCAAAGTCAATATAACCAAAATCTTAACTTAAAAAATAATAAAATAATAAAATATATCCATCCTTTGCTTTGAACCTTGACATTTCTTGACCCTGACGTGGCACAGCTATGAAGTGAAAACTATTTCAGGACTTCATCATGAAGCCCATTGAGAGAAGGCCAAGGGTTTGCAGAGCTGTCGGCAATGCAAAGGATTTGAATAGACAATATAATTTTCCTGAAGTATGCTACATAATTCTATACATCTTGCTTCATGATGTCTTCCATATGTATCTAAAATGTACAAAGGAGGAAATATAAGAAAAGAGAGGAGCGTCCAAACCTTTGACTATGTGTGTGAGTGTTTGTGTGTGGGTGTGTGGTTGACATGGGGCATTTCTAGTTCACTTGAAATGTAGCCAACTGTTGATGAAAACCACCTGATACACAGAGGGATATACAAAGGCTTATCTGCTCACTGTAAGGAGGGTTTGAAAAGGCCCTGGGAGAGATCACTAAATTACTCGACATGCATGGATGACTCTAAAACCTCTTCAGGCATGTTTTTGATGAGTTATAACATGGTAGAAAGCATCAAAAATTGATATAACATAATACACCCTTGACCATTTTAGAATGAACTGTGCCACGCCTACTTTTACATATAATATTTGATAATCATATGCTCCATCCTTGTATACAGGCGATATTTGAGAGCAGAGAGAGTCAGCAGAACCTTAGAAGAACAGGCATACTAAAAAAAACTATTAAAAACTAAGAAAAAAAAAAGTGATTGTATTTGTGGAACAACCTGAATGACAATTCAGTTTTGTTTGTTTTTGTTTTTATTGTTTTGTTGTTTTATTGTTTTGTTTTCCACGGTGGTTGGTCTCTCACTTTCATCCAGCTCGGGTCCTCTACCAGAGGCCTGGGAGCTTGAGAGTTCTGCGCAGTATCTTTGCTGTTCCTAGTACTGCACTTGTCTGGACTGAGATGTCTGATGTTTTTCCTGAGATCTGCTGTTACAGCCCGAGTGCTCCGATCACCACGGGCACCACTGATGCCTTCACCTTCCAGGCCTTCTCCAGCTCTTCCTTGAGCCCCTGGTATTTCTCTAGTTTCTTGTGTTCCTTTTTCCTGATGTTACCATCACTTGGTATTGCAATGTCCGCCACCACGGCTCTGTTCTGTTGCTTATCCACCACCACTATGTCTGGTTGGTTCGCCATCACCATTCTGTCAGTCTGTATCTGGAAGTCCCACAGGATCTTGGCTCGGTCATTCTCCGCAACCTTCGGAGGTGTTTCCCACCTTGACCTTGGGGTCTCCAGCCCGTACTCTGCACAGATGTTTCTGTACACTATGCCCGCCACTTGGTTGTGTCGCTCCATGTATGCTTTCCCTGCCAGCATCTTACACCCTGCAGTTATGTGCTGGACTGTCTCAGGAGCCTCTTTGCACAGCCTACTGTGCCTCTATTGGGCCTACTGTGCCTCTCTGGGCCTCTATTGCTCGGGTGCTCAAGGCCTGCTCCTGTGCAGCCAGGATGAGGGCCTCTGTGATGTCCTTCAGACCAGCCCTCTCCAGCCATTGGTAGGATTTCTTGATATCAGCCACTTCAGTTATGTTTCGGTGGTATGCCCCATGTAGGGGCTTGTCCTGCCATGATGGTCCCTCCAGCACCTCTTCCTCTGCACTCCACTGTCTGAGGCATTCCTTGAGCACATCATCTGTTGGGGCCTTGTCCTTGATGTACTTATGGATTTTGGATGTTTCATCTTGGACAGTGGACATTCACACACACATTCATAGACCAGTGTACGCAGACACTAGGGGCGAGGGGGGTTAAGTGTCTTGCCCAAAGACACAATGACAGCATTCATCTATGGGAGCTGGAATCTCGCCGCTAGCTGGTGAGTCAATAGATTTGACCACTCAACCAATGATGTTTATGTCGAGAGCAGGACCGCCAACCTTCAGATCAGTTATATCCTCACTATATTTATACTCATCATTAACAAAATATAGTCTAACCCCAGTACCACACAATGTCATTTCCACACACTTCTCTTGTGTTTGTAACCTACACTAGCCCTGCACCTGTCTGCTCCTGACGACAGCTCAGACTGACAGATCGGGGAGGGGGGTGGTTGTGGGGGTAGTGGTGGTGGTGGGGTCTGGTCAGTGGTCTTGACTGTGAAGAAGATAGAGTATTTCTGAATGTACGTGTCCTTGAACCCCAGACTGACAAGAGGGACCCGGTGGCAGTAAATCACCCAGGCGGTGGCAGGTGTGACCCTGATCTCCGGCTGCCCCTGCACTCCCTCCATCCACAGACAGACCAGGCACTACTGCTCACCACCAACATGGACTAAACATATACCAAATATTTCAACTATGTATGTAGTAACTCCTAAACACCTGTTACTATGTTCTGAGGACAATACTTTTGTAAACTTTACTCCATCTGATCATGTTAAGCCTCTGCTGCTACTACCATTACGACTACTACTACCACTAGATTATAACTACTATTACTACCATTGCACAAACATTACATTTTGAAAAGCTAACTATTCCAAGTTTGTAATGATATTTGGCAGCAACAAGTGATTTTAGATTTACTACTACTACTACTACTACTACTACTACTACTACTACTACTACTACTACTACACTACTGCTACTACTACTACTTCTACTACTACTATTACTACTATCAATACTATTACCACAATTACTACTACCATAACTACAAAATGTCTACGACTATTACCATTACTACTGCTACTACTACTACTACTACTACTACTACAATCACAACTACAACATGTCTACAACTGCTACTACTACTATCATTACCCTTGCTACTACAACTATTACTACTACCACTACTACCACCACTATTACAAATACCACTGTAATGTCAGGTTCAGTTTTGTTTAAAGGGCCGATAATATTATATGTTGTTTCCTCATCATAAACATTGACACACAAACCCTGCATATTTAGGCTGAGTTCTCCCAGAACAGAAAACGCTCCACCTTGTGATGTCATGTGGCAATACAGAAAGTGATCGACTGAGTTTTCTTTTCTTTTTTTTCCCCATACACCTTTACTAGAATCATTTGGATTATTTCAACCCGGGAATTACCAATCTCTAATGAACTAAAGGTAAAAGGAGCTGTTAAAGGGATAGTGCAGGTTTTTTTAATATGTTAATCTGTATGGATTCTAAAAGTTACGTGCGGTAACAATGGTTTACCTCTGACAGTTTGCGCTCAGCCCGGTTCTGCTCGCGTTCTGGAGCTCACGTAAGTAGGTCGTATCACTGCGCGCCTATTACTTATTATTAGCCTGTTAACCTTTAGTGGAAGTGTACAGCGGATGCGGTCCGCCGTAACGGGGAAGTTTACGAGTGAACAGGCAACAGGCAGCTAATAGGCGCGCAGTGATACGAATCGAGATGAGATATGCGAATGCTACCTATGCTGCTGGATTTTTCGTGGACAACTGTTTGGGACGCAAATACATCACCTTTCGGACAAATGTTTTGTTTTGAGAAGAAAAACAAGCTTTATTAACAGTCCCCGCGAACCTACCGGTACAGAACGCGAGGAGAACCGGGCTGAGCGCAAACTGTCAGAGATAAGCCATTGTTACCACACGTAACCTTTAGAAGGAAACCCATACAGATTAACATTAAAAAAAAACCGCACTATCCCTTTAACTACTGTAAACTACCACTACATGACATCACAAGGTGGAACAGTGCATTTTAAGCTTTGCAAATGTAGACAGAATAATAATCAAGAATTACTCAAACATGTGTGAATGAAGCAAAACACAACTCCAGGTCTGTTTTTGAGGAGGTAACATTATAACATGGCTATAACATGGTATGGATGTGTGTATATCCCCCATATAGTATTAGATGCCCTCCCAACACCAGCCTGGCCCATATTTCATCTCCTGTCACCGCGCCACTCAATCGCTCTTTCTACTGTAGCCTTCTTTCCTCTGTAACCTTATATATATATATATATAAGGTATATAAAGAATACAAGGGTAACCGCTGCTTTATTTCAGCCACCATGCCAGAAAATGTGGGAAATTTTAATTAAATTGTGTGGAGAAAAACAGCCAGTGCTTGGAGGTCAGGGACAGAGCGGGGCTTGAGGGTCTGGCACTTGTGAGAGGAGAAATGGAATTAGGGAGAGTGGGCGTTCAGTGTGAGAGCTCGTAAAAGGAAAGATGTGATTTAAAAGTGTAAAGAGGGAAGAATTGCTTTTGTAAAATGTTGGAGGTTTGAATGCTGGAGAGGGGAAGAAGGACCAAGGACACCAACAACTTATGAAGGCTTCTAAATGATGAATTGCATGAGATTTTTTTTTCTCAAATTCAGTGTTGTTGTCAAAAGCATTGTAAAATCAATACTACTACAGATACTAGAATTAGTATCGAAACTCATACTTGATACTCATTATTCACAGGTATTGACTCTAAAAACTCCCATTGGACAGAACAGAAATGAAATGCTTTCCTGAGTAGCTTTAAAATCATGTTGAGCTGTATCAGAACAAGTATAAGAGCACATAGACTATGGAACCTACCTGTACCACTCAGGGATTACACAGATATAAGAACGCATGGGAATAGAAAATAAAGTACTACCATTTAATGTGGAAAATCACACTCTATTGTCTAAAGAAAGAGGTTTTTCTCAATGTGGTATCGCATATGAAGTCTATATCTTAGTAACTTGAAACTGAGTTGAGAAATGTTGGGTTGGGTCGTAACAACACTGTCGGCTGGTATACCTATGGGCCTACATATGCCTAAGTCCATTGTTTTTGTTATTGATTTCCTGTTGAACGCTTGCTCAAACCCAACTAGTGGTTTGTGTGAAGAGCAAATATAGACATTCCTAACTGATCTTGTTACAATATTGTAGTAGCTTCTAACAGACTGAACCATGTGAGATCGTAAACAGAGAGTAACTTGTGCCCTCCACACTAGTAACGTGATTTTTGTTTCTTTAATGGGATCTGAATCTTTTGGATCTGTTCCTTTCAAAAAGCCATTAAAAAGACTGACTCTTTTACTACAGTATGCATTACAGTATGCATTACTGTTTTGGCTTTACTAATTTTATCGCCAAAATAATCACAGAGAAATGAACAAGGCTCATATTTGATTCATTTGTTCAGACTGAGAGTGGGAGTAAGTTAAAGGTCCCATGGCATGAAATTTTCACTTTCTGAGGATTTTTAAACGTTAATGTGAGCTCCCCTACCCTGTTTAGCCCCCCCTTGGCTAAAAGTTGCGAAATGTGTAAACTGAGCATTTGCGATCCTTTTACGCGTTTGAAAAAAAGACGGGCGATTCTGAACAAGGGAAATTTCTGACGTCACACTCAGGGAAAAATGCAAATGCAGTTCCACCCCCCGTCTGGATGTCTACCCACTGTCTATGGAACTCATGGCCATAGAGTTTGGACCGCAAACGAGCTATGCAATGCGAGATGCGTTTTTTTATTTGCCTGGAGGCACGTCAGAATGTTTCCAGGCTCGGATGTCCTTTATCCGAGCCTCCGAACCTCTGAAACAGCAGTGGTTTAATTTAATTTTCTGTGGAAATGTTTTTATTTTCCTATGGAAATCGTCTCATATCTTCCTCCGCACTTAAAACGCGGAAGTGGGGCCAGCGCACATCACACCGCTAAATGAGGAAAGAGCGGAGAGTTTACCCCCCCACCCGCTGCACTGGCCTGTCTCTGTCCTCCTCATTTGCATTCAAGCAACAACACCCAGAATAAAGTGTTTGAGAGAGAGATTTTTGACTCTGACTGTGTTCATGGGGCTTTCTCATGCGCTGAGTCTTGATTTTGAAGAAGGATTCATTTACAGTATTAGGGAACCATTAAGGTGCCATATAAAAGCATCAAGAAGTACCATGTCATGGGATCTTTAACCCTTTGTTAATGTGCAATATAAAAAAGTACAATACTAATTATTTAAAAACATGTCATATCTGTTGTTCGTGAGTGTTTCTGTGCTGATTCTTCTGTTGTTCAGAGTTAGTCAGTATAAAAATGCACACAAACTAGAAAGACAAACATTCAGATCTTTTGAAAGATGAGATTCGGTTGCAAAAATTCAAAACCATTCAAAAACATCCCATGATTGCTCCTCACCGTCTGTGACTTCCAGCTGGGCCTTGGCCAGGATAGACCCTGCCACGGTGAGGGCCTGGCAGATGTAGAAGCCTGCGTCCAAGCGCTGGACACTGGAGATGGTCAGGTCTCCTCCAGGAGACACAGAGAAACGACTGTTGGGCTGAGGAGGCTGGTTTGGGAAGAGCAGGTTCTGTGGACAGAGGGCAGAGGTCAGCAGAGTTATAACATGGTAGACAGCTCAGGAAACTGATTTTGCATAATACCCCTCAGCCATTTTAGAGTAAGTCTTTCAAAATGAATTGTGCCTTATCTATTTTTTCGTGCGCAGTGATTCTAACCAGTGACAACATACTGTATGACTCAATCAGATATAGTCGACTATACTTATATTCATCATAAACATTTCAACACATTTCTCCTGTATTTGTAACCTAAACTAACTCAGAGCAGGTTCTGTGGAGGAGAGGGCACAGGTCAGAGGTCATCTGAGAACATGGAGGCAGCAGGATAGGATGGTGCAAATCTGGTGCGTGGATGACTCCTACAAGGTGTAACCGGCGTGTTTTTTGTTTTTGTTTTGTTTTTTTCAGATAGCGTTCAAATAAAAGGACTCACTAAAAGGTGTTTACATTAAAGTCATTTGTCATAAATACACACAGTTAAATTTAGCTCATATATTTAAAAAGGGGGCACTTGACTTCTATGGGGTATTAACTGTAACAGGCTTAAAATCTTAAAATCTTATAATACCATAGATCACCATGTTACCTTTTAATGTTCTGAAACTGCTATATTCACTGGCAAGAATTTATTAACATGGTTTGTGAGTATTAGTTTAGTTTTTTTTACGCTCTGAGACACCTTTGCCCCTAGAATGAAACCACTGCATATCACATCAGGTTTGTGAAGTTGCACAGTACTGTTTGGTATGCTTTTGTCTATTTATGAAAAATTGAAGGCTAGTGGGCAGAGCTTTGGCAGATTCTTACAGCCAATAGTGCGGTGGGTTTGAATAGGGCTGAAAAAAATCCTCAAACATGTATTTATGACATCTAAAACCTATTCAGCCATGTTTTTGATGAGGAGGCAATGTTATTGCATGGTAGAAAGCTCCAAAAAGTTGATTTTGCAGAATACTTTAAGAAGTCATAATTCAGATCTGATCCAATCTAAATTTAAAGAGGAAATTACGATCAACCACTGACACTGAGTCTTTTGGCAAAACTAATATTTACTCATTCTTTGAGTACAGCTACAGTCACTCAGGCTACGTTCACACTGCAGGGCTTAATGCTCAATTCCGATTTTTTTGTGAAATCCGATTTTTTTGCAAGGCCGTTCACATTTCCAGTTAAATGCGAATTGTATGTGATCTCCAGTGTGAACGCTAAACTCCCCAAAAGTGTCCCGCATGCGCCTTGGAGGACACGATGACGTCACACGCAGCGAACACGCTCAATGTTTACGGAAGTAGCCTAAAGTTGCTTTCGTACCGGAGCCAAAACATGTACAGCTTATTTGTTTTAAGGAGGAGAAGGAGAAGGACAAGGTTTTTGGCCACAGCGTTTTGCGGGGCAGTGGCAGCAACGTGTGCAGAAAGGAACATGTGGGTGCGGAGTCACAGGCAGGAGGGGTGGGATTGCTACGTGCTTCACCACTTCACTGATACGAGTTTATATACTATTTTCGCATGACGAGAAGAACGTTTGTGCACATTTGTGAACGCCTACTTGTACCACTCTCATTGGAGGAAACACACTCAGGCCGGATGAATGCGACCTGGCCGTTCAGACTGAAGTCGCATGCCAAAAGATCGGATATGTATCGGATTTAGGACCACATATCCAAGTGGCCTGGATCGCATTTGAAAAAATCGGATCTGTGTCGTTCACACTGTCATTAGAAGATCAGATACAGGTCGCATAGAGGCAAAAAAATCGGATTTGGGTCGTTTCAGGCTGCAGTGTGAACGTAGCCTCAGTCTGTTTAAAGGGTCCATATTATACTATTTTCTGGTCTCTGTTCTAATGTAGTTTCCTCATTACAAACAGACCTGGAGTTGTGTTTCGTTTCATTCACACATGTTTAACACACAAACCCTGCAGATTTAGGTGAGTTCTTCTCTCAGTTAGAAACACTATGCTCCACTTTCTGATGTCATATGGTGATACAGGGAGTACTCCACAGTGTTTTTGAACTCCATCCACCTTCAGCACGGTGGCTGAGTGGGTAGCACTCATGCTGTGTGTTCTGTGTGGAGTTTACATGCATGGTCTGGGTTCGATCCCCGGGTCGCCTGGGCCTTTCTGTGCGGAGTTTGCATGTTCTCCCCGTGTCTGGGTGGGTTTCCTCCGGGCACTCCGGTTTCCCCCACCAACCCAAAACATGCACCATAGGTACTCCAGCTTAGGTCCTGACCAAGCCGAACCAAGAAGATCATGGAGATGGTCCCCGGGCGCAGTAATGTGCTGCTCACTGCTCCTGATAACAGGATGGGTTAAATGCAGAACTGGAATTTCCCCACCGTGGGACTAATAAAGGCATAGCTTTCTATCTTCTTTCTTTCTTTCAAGCGAATCATTTGGATCATTTCGGCCCTGGAATTGCCAATCTACAAAAGGTAAATGCAGATGTTAACATGTTAACAACATGACATCACAAGGTGGAACAAAACACAACTGCAGGTATGTTTTTGATGAGATAACAAAATTATAACTAATAATTATAACATTTTGTGTTTCTGGGCCTCCTCAAAAATGAGATGGTACATCTTAAGGGGCATTCCAATAAAATAAATAAATAAAATAAAATAACATGGTTTAAAGCTCATAAGCACACATTTTGTTTACTATAGCACCTTGAACTTAATTGGTTTCTTGGCTAAAGGCACCATTTTGAGCGCTTTTATCCATTTTAAATATATATTTAGTTTTAGAATTGCCATTTTTCTCCGCTCTAAACCCCATGGATATTCAGTTTTCCAGTGGACATATTGCTTTTGTCACAGAACCCACTACTATGTTGCTGCATTGTCTTTAGTAACAACACAATAAAGCATAGCATCTATCAGTAGTGGTTAGATCATGTATATGCTCAAACACACATTCATTACCACACACACAGACACACACAGGCACACATTTGGTCTGTTACTCTCCTCTCTCTTTGTTCACTTTGTCCCTCAAATGTTCCCACGGGGAGCAAATACATTAGCCCCCGCTTGAATAGCACTAACGACTTTAATGTAGCGCATTATGTTGTTTTTGTAATTAGCCGACACATATTAGGCGACATGTATCAGGCGGAGTGGCGGAGACAAAAAGGACCCATTCCGAGGTTTAATTACTGCTTTAATTACGGTAATATGTTTTCAGTCAAACAAATGAAACTAAGGCAGCTTTTAAAGCCAGAGGAGACAGTGCTATTAAGAGCAAGGACACATTCCTGAAACTGCAAACCCAGATCATCACACAGATATGAGACATGGCTGGCCTTTATTCAATATTTCACTAAAATAATGTCTTGTGTTTTGATCAATAAAAGGGAGGAGAAATTATGTATTATTATTTTTATGTTTTGTTATCAGATGTTTTTCTCAAATTGCCTTTTTGTTGTAAAGTTGCTCAATTATGGTGTTAAAAATATCTAATTAAATAATCCATTTTATTTTGGGCCATATCTGAAATCAAATGTATTTTTAGTACTTAATTTAATAATTCAGCCATGAATTGCTTTTTTAAAATTAATAGTTTTTGTATTTTAGTGATAATTGTAATCAAAGATAAAACCAACACATTAAAGGCACTGTCCCTTTAAATGATATATATATATATATATATATATATATATATATATATATATATATATATATATATATATATATATATATATATACACACACACACACACACACACACACACAAACAGGCTGCCACCCATGACAACACCACAGATCTACACGAATACACAGAGACTGTCACTGCCTACATCTCAAAGTGCATTGATGATGTCACAGACACCAGGACCATCAACCAGAAACCATGGCTCACAGGGGACGTCTACAGGCTGCTGAGGGTAAGGAATGCTGCCTTCAGAACTGGAGACAAGGTGGGCCTAAGGACAGCAAGGGCAAACCTGTCACGTGGCATCAGAGAGGCTAAGAGACAATACTCTAGGAAGATAGCACAGCACTTCCATGACAGCAGAGACATGCGGAGGGGATACAAACCATAATGGACTACAAGCCAACGCTACAGACGAGGCCTCAGGACACAGAGGAGGGACACTTTTGTCCTGAGTGCTGCTGCTCTCCACAAACTGCCCTTCCATCTATTCTGATATCGAAAGTTCATTCACTGGAAAATAAAATGGACTACCTTAAACTGGATTTAACTACACAGAGAAAGGTGAGAGAATGCAACGCCCTCATTCTGACCAAGACGTGGCTCAACCACACCTTTCTGGACAGTGCTATCCAAGTGGATGGACTAACAACATTTTGGGTGGACTGGAACCACGCCAGCACCGGTAAATTTCGGGGAGGTGGTGTGTGTATTGCACAACTGGTGCACAAACACTGTAGTGTCTCAAGTCACTGCTCTGTGGACATTGAATTCCTAATGCTTAGATGTCATCCATTATACTTGCCAAGAGAATTCACTGCCGTTAACATCACAGCTGTTTATATTCCACCCAGTGCAAACACTAAGAACGCACTGGCTACATTGTATCAGTCTGTGAGTTCTCTACAGGACTCAAACCCGGACTCGGTCTGGATAATCGCGGGCGATTTTAACCAGGCGAAACTAAAGACTGTACTTCCACACGACCATAAATACGTGAACTTTGCGACCAAGGGAGAGAACACTCTTGACCAGGTCTACACAAACATCAATCAGGCATTCAGAACTGTTCCCCACTCCCACCTGGGGAGCTCAGACCATCTCTCTGTTATGCTAATTCCAGCCTATAGAACACTGTTAGCTAGGAGCAAGTCAGCTGTGAAGTAGATCAGGGCATGGCCAGAGGGAGCCATTTCAGCTCTTCGGGACTGCTTTGACCACACAGACTGGTCTGATTTCAAGGAGGCTGCCACTACCAACCAGCACATCAACCTCAATGAGTACACGGAGTCTGTGACTGGATACATATCCAAATACATGGACAATGTTACTGTCACCAAGAATGTCACTGTACGAGCAAACAACAAACCTTTGTTTCACCAGGGAGGTACGTGAGCTCCTGAGAGCACGCAACACTGCTTTCAAGTCCGAGGACAAAGACGCCCTCAGATCAGCCAAGGCCAACCTGCCGTTCGAGGAAAACACAGACTTCCTCAACTCTCTAAACACCTTCTTCAGCTGGTTTGAAGGAAACACCACCACCACACCAACAAAAGTCCCTACAGGCTCAGACAACACAACACTCCAACTGGAACCAGTGGACATACGGAGGACCATGCTCAAGGTGAACCCCAGGAAAGCTGCAGGTCCAGACAACATACCGGGGAGTGTGCTCAGAGACTGTGGACTCACTCACGGATGTCCTCACAGATATTTTCAACATCTCTCTGAGCCAAGCCATCATACCGGAAATCTTCAAAACCACCACCATCATACCACTACCAAAAATACCCAGCTTCATCACTAAATGACTATAGACCCATAGCACTCACTCCAATTATGATTAAGTGCTTTGAAATGTAGGTAAAGGCTTACATAACATCCAGCCTTCCCATTACTCTGGACCCATACCAGTTTGCTTACCGCCCCAAGCGCTCCACTGATGACGCTATAGCAACAGCACTCCACCTATGTCTGGCTCATCTGGAAAACAAAAACAGTCACGTACGGATGCTGTTCATTGACTTCAACTCTGCTTTCAACACGGTCATCCCACAACACCTGATAAACAAACTGAGTACAATGGGCATCAGCACTTCATTATGCAACTGGATACTGGACTTTCTCACTAACAGACTCTGTTTTTACCACAGAGTCAGTAAAAACTCCTCAGAGACCACCATTATTAACACCGCGTCCCCCAGGGATGTGTGCTGTCTCCATTGCTGTTCACACTGATGACCCATGGCTGCTGTGCCAGATTCACATCAAATCACATCATCAAATTCACTGATGACCCAACAGTGGTGGGCCTCATCAGTGACGACGATGACTCAGCATACAGAGAGGAAGTACATCAACTCATCAACTGGTGTGGCAGAAACAACTTACAGCTCAATGTCAACAAAACAAAAGAAATAACTGTGGACTTCAGGAAAAAACACACCCCCACTCACAATCAATGGCAGTGCCGTAGAGTCTGTGAAAAGCACAAAGTTTCTGGGAGCGCACATCACAGACGACCTCACATGGACCACAAACACCACCTCCCTGGACAAGAAAGCACAGACATGCCTTCTCTTCCTGCGCAGGAGGAGGAAAGCGAACCTACCCACTTCTGCACTCACCACCTTCTACAAGGGTGCTATTGAGAGCACCCTCACCAGCAGCCTCTCTGTCTGGCATGGCAGCTGCTCAGCTATGGACAAGAAGGCTCTACAGAGGGTGGTGAGGACTGCAGAAAAGATCATCAGATCACACCTACCAGCCATTCAGGACTTATACACATCACACTGTTCCAAGAGAGCCATCAATATCATCAAGAACACTACCCATCCAGCACACAAACTGTTCTCCCTCCTACCATCTGGAAAGTGCTACTGCAGCATGCAGTGCCACACAAATAGACTCAGAAACAGCTTCTTTCCACAAGCCATCAGGTTAATCAATACCCAAGAAAATTCCATGAACATTCCATGAACATTTTTTTGCTGTTAATGAAATCCAAAAAACAATCTCACATGCACTGATGTCCATGCAGCTTTCAGCACTCTTGCACTTTACAAATTGCACCTTCATTTTTGCACCTTACATATTGCACATTTCATCCCACCTCAAACTTTCCTTCTTGTTGGAAGAGTATATGTCTTATGTCTATTTATTTTTGATGCCTATGTACACTTCATGTACATTAGTGTAGCTGTGTGTGTGTGTGTGTGCGTGTCTGTGTGTGTGTGTGTGTGTGTGTGTGTGTGTGTGTGTGTGTGTGTGTGTGTGTGTGTGTGTGTGTGTGTGTGTGTGTGTGTGTGTGTGTGTGTGCGTGTCTGTGTTTTTAGTTAAATTGCACATTTGGTGTTTGGTGGAACGCAATTTCAATTACTATTGTGAGCGTTCTCATTTGTGAGAGATTATTTGATATTTTTTCTTTTCTTTCTGCTCTCATTTATATATAAATCTTTGCAAATGAAAGGAAAATTGGTGAGTGTGGTGAGTGCTGTTAAAGGTGAGCTAATGTTCCAAGCGTGTCTTTGTGTGAGCAAGGTCAAGGCCAGGCTAACAGTGAAACTAGTGGATGTGAGTGGAACTGCAGTTAACTTGATAGCTTAAAGGAAAAGTAACGTTTTTTTTTTACAATCTGAGCCTTCTTTCGGCAATAAAACAAGTAGTTTTACTCACCCATAGCAGTTTGGTGTCAATTGGAGCAGTATCGCAGAACTTATGTTGAGCCGTTCTGTTCTACTAATGATCCCGTATCCGTTAGCGTGAGTGCTCGGGGCATTACTTTGCGGTGTCCAAATAACACAAACTTTAGCACTTTTCAAATCACAGAAGATCGCTGTGTCAGGGTAGACTTTCAGTGGATTCCAAAATGGCCTGAAACCCGATATCCAGCTATAGTTTCATTTGATGACGTCATCAGAGAGGAAAGTGCGCATGCGTGAACTCAGCTGTTTTGTAAACACCGCTAGTCTGAAAGAAGCTAACACCGCTCTGAACTTTACTTTTCTGTTGCAATATCGGGTTTCAGGCCGTTTTGGAATCTACTAAAAGTCTACCCTGACACAGCGATCTTCTGTGATTTGAAAAGTGCTAAAGTTTGTGTTATTTGGACACCGCAAAGTAATGCCCGAGCACTCACGCTAACGGATACGGGATCATTAGTAGAACAGAACGGCTCAACATAAGTTCTGCGATACTGCTCCATTTGACACCAAACTGCTATGGGTGAGTAAAACTACTTGTTTTATTGCCGAAAGAAGGCTCAGATTGTAAAAAAATGTTACTTTTCCTTTAAGCTATCAAGTTAACTGCAGTTCCACTCACATCCACTAGTTTCACTGTTAGCCTGGCCTTGACCTTGCTCACACAAATACACGCTTGGAACATTAGCTCACCTTTAACAGCACTCACCACATGTTTACGGCAAAATAAAACATGCCTCGACCTGCTCCAAACCTTTTCATCTGCAGTAACAATAAGTGGCATTTAGCAGCTATCATCTCCCCATCTGAACACTGCATTCCTCCTGACTCACCGTTAGCATGCTAAAGGTCACGCGCTAAGCTAAGTGTTGCGACAGCTGTTGGACCCAGTGTTTAGTGCGTCTGGGGGCGACATGTACAGGGTGGTTCGGGTCGAGGCATAACTGACAGGGGGCAGGTTCAGACAGGTCCAGGTGGGGCGGGTGTAGGCGCAGGGGCAGGTGCTTGGGGAAATGAATGGGCGATATGGAGAGTAAAGGGCTTTCAGTGGAGCTCAAAAGTGGGGATGGAATTCTGGTTTTGGAGGTAAAGTTCCCATTGTTTTTTTTTTTCATGGACTTTAATGCCATATTTTGGGATATTTTAGGTAAAGCAGACAATATTATTTCTATGGGGTATTAACTGCTAACACTAAAGATGGAACAAGACAATTTCCACAAGACGAGATGAGATACAAGATTGAGTCCATGAGAATGAGACAAGACGAGATTTTAAAATAATTCCTAGTATATGCATTTCACAATTCAGTTTCCAATTTTGGCTTCACTTTTTAAATTTAGATGATTGCATATTTTTCTTTCCATTCTAGTACTGATATTTGGAACTGTACGAGATGTAACTCACCAACACGTCACCCTTTTTTGTCCCATCCAAATGTGGAAAAAAATCTCACAAAAGTACTAAACATCAGATTTGTGAAGATGTAGTGTATTGTTTTGTATCCTGTTTTTTGTATATTTATGGAGAAGTGTTGTAGTAGACCATATGGCTAGGTTCTTAGGTTCTAAAGACGAAATCGGACATATGATGAAAAATCGAATATTTTAGCTTTTAACCATGTTGTAAGTGCTCCCTCAACATCACTTCAGCATGAGTTGTATTTGGTTTGAATCGTTCATGTCTGAGTAATGCTGCGTTGTTGCATTTGAGAACTGAAGGCTAAGAAAATGTTTGTTTTCACCTACGCCCTATCTACATCCACTTCCTAACTTTTACTATTCATTTATTGAAAACAAAACAAAACAAAAACAAAACAAAAAAAAGAACAAGAACAAAAAGAAATAGAGTCATTATCATTAGGGATGTAACAATATCAAAATCCCTCAAAAGGATATTTTCACGTTATGCATCTTATGGGTTGATATTTATTGAGATATTTTGTGGAGGTTAACAAAATTGTGAATACAGGGGGTCCTCGGGTTACGACGGTCTCGGGTTACGACGTTTCGTGGTTACGAACGCGCCCCCATTAAAAAAAATATGTATATATTACGCGTCATTCCGTCTTACACGGTTTAGCGTGGTAAGAGACGTAAACAAACGCGAACGGCGCGCGGCGCACGGCGCAAGAATACGCTTTGTTGTGGTTGTAGGGAGAAGAAGACAGACTCGTGTGCGTGCCCAATGTGGGCTGAAGTACCTGATGTGGGCTCTGATCTGCTCCTATGAAAGCGGCAGCGATAACCAAGCAGCGTAGTGGTCTAATTATTGAGATGGAAAGGTTATTGGTGCTTTGGTTGGAAGATCAAAGGCAAAATCCGGTTTACGACGAAATTCGGGTTACGACGCGTCTTAAGAACGGATCAACGTCGTAACCCGAGGACTCCCTGTATACCACTTTTTTTTCTTTTAAAAGCCTTGAAAAGCCTTTGGTACTGTTATAATACAGTATGTAGAATGCAGATGTAAAAGTGCTTCATAACAGTTATTTCTTCATGTAGTCTATACTGACGACACCAAAGGCTCATAGTCTACGTAGTTCCCTCTGGCAAGTTTATTTGTACAGCACAATTATGATTATGATTATGATTATTATTATTATTACTTGATTTAACCAGAGAAATCCCACTGAGATAAAAAATCTCTTTTTCAAGGAAGCCCTGGCCAAGAGGCAGCAAAAAAGACAATTACAACACATACAAATTAGTTAAAACAGTCTGGATTTAAAGCCATTCAATAAGATTCTGCTAATTTCCAGTCCTTTTGCAGCTTGTTCCATGTCGAGGGGGCAGAGAAGACAAAAGCCCTTTTCCAATTAATCAATCAATCAAACAATCAAACAATATTTATAAAGCGCTTTTCATACAAAATGAAACACAAAGCGCCTTACAGTGATTATTTTCCCAACTCTGTGCGAACAAATGGAACAGAGAGCAACAACTGATCATTCGAACACAAACCATAAGAATCAATAGATGCGTGAAAAGTCCCTCAGTCGTCCAGGTAGAATCCATGATAAGAGGAGAAGTTCAATTTGTCAACTGGACAAAGTTTGTTTGGTTGAAAACGTTTCGCCGCTCATCCAGAGCTGACGAAGCCTCTCGGATGAGCGGTGAAACGTTTTCAACCAAACAAACTTTGTCCAGTTGACAAATTGAACTTCTCCTTTTATCATAAGAATCAACACTTCTCTGTGTGATTAAGTTACACATGTAGGAGGGCAGCAGTCCAAGCATGGCCTTGTAGATAAAACTGAGTCAACCTCCTAGTGGATAAAGAAGGCCATCCCACTCGGGAATACAGTTCACAGTGGAGAGTCAAGGCTCTACAGTTGGTAACAAACCTCAAAGCAGCATGATACACAGAGTCAATCTTACTCAGACATTGAACTGAAGCCTTCATATACAGAAAGTCTCCATAGTCTAAAATCGATAAAAAAAAAAGTTGCAGTGACAAAGCGCTTTTTAATCTTAAAAGAAAAACAAAATTTATTTTGGAATAAAAAACCTAATTTCAATTTGAGTTTTTCAGCGTGGGGTTTAAAAGTCAGGGCGTCATCAAGCAAGATGCCAAGATATTTGTACAAATGAACCACCTCAATTTCATTTCCCTCAAGAGTGGACACTGTGGGGACATCTTGCTGATTCTCCCTAGAGTTTGAGAACAACATTAGTTTAGTTTTGTCAGCATTAAAGGTCCCATGGCATGAAATTTTCACTTTCTGAGGTTTTGAACGTTAATGTGAGCTCCCCTACCCTGTTTAGGGCCACCCCCATGGTTAAAAGTTGTGAAATGTCTAAACTGAGCATTTGCGATCCTTTTCTGCGTTACAAAAAATCGGAGCTCAAACGGGCGAGTTTGAACAAGGAAACTTATTGACGTCAGATCGAAAAAAGAAACGCAAATGCAGTTCCACCCCCGTCTGTCTGTACTCAGCGTCTCTGTAAATCACGCCCAGAGAGTTTGGACTGCGAATGCGCTAGGCAATGCGAAATGCGTTTTTGTATTTGCCTGGAGGCACGTCCAAGTGTTTCTAGGCTCGGAAGTCCTTTATCTGAGCCTCTGGACCTTTGAACAGCAGTGGTTTAATTTTATTTTATGTGGAAATGTGTTTATTTTTCAATGGAACGCTTCAAATCTCTCACCCGTGCAAAAACAAGGAAATGGATCAGCTGTGGGCTCTGAGCTCTGAGCGGAGAGTTTGGCCACGCCCCCACCCTCTACTATTGGCCAGCTCTTTTCTCCTCATTTGCATTCAAGCAACAACGCCCAGAATAAAGAGTTTGAGAGAGATATTTATAACTCTTTCTCATCTTATCTCTGTTTCTCATGCACTGAGTGTTGATTTTGAAGAAGGATTCATTTACAGTATTAGGGAACCATTAAGGAGCCATATAAAAGCGTCAAGAAGTACCATGTCATGGGATCTTTAAGGACTAGTTTTAGTTGCAGAAGTGTGTGCTGCACCACATCAAAAGCTTTCTGCAGAGATTCAACAGCATTAACAGGAGATGAGCCAAAGCAGTAAATGATTGTGTCATCGGCATAAAAGTGCATATTAGCATTGGACACATTTTGTCCCAAATCATTAATATACATAATAAATAGGAGAGGTCCTAATATAGAGCACCCCCTTGTGGAGACTTACAAATTCAGAACACAGACCATCATATTTGATATATTGGGTCCTGTCACTCAAATAATTAGTGAACCAGGAGACTACATGATCTGACAGACCAAAACTGATAAGCCTTTGCTTCATGACTGTGTGGTCCACAGTGTCAAACGCCTTTGACAGATCAATTAAGAGTGCAGCGCAGTACTGCTTTTTATCAAGAGCAACAACATATCATTGATCACTTTTGTAGCAGCAGTGATGGTACTGTGCTTTTTCCTAAAGCCTGACTGCAGTTTTGAAAGGAGGTCATTAGAGTATAGAAACTCTTTAAGTTGATCACAAACAAGGGATTCAAGAATTTTTAACAAAATGAGATTTGATACTGGCCTGTAGTTAGTTAAAACTGCTGGATCACCTCCTTTTAGGAGAGGAACAACAAATGCTGACTTCCAGACTGAAGGAATTTCTTTGATAGATTAAAAAGTATTGTAAGAGGTTGTGCAATAAAATCAGCAGCCATTTTCAAAAAGTAAGGCCCTATCAAATCTGGGCCAGGAGGTTTTCTGTGATTCAGAGTTTTGAGAGCCTTATGAACTTGCTGCACAGTAAAAGGTACAAATGTAAAAGGTTCTCCAGAAAACATTTGAGAGTTTGTATAATAAGGCACAGAGGCAACTCCTGTAGAGTCAAACAAAGACCCAGATGACACGAAATGCTTTATTAAAGCAATTTAAGACCTCAGTTCTTTTAAAACAAAAGTGGGAAGAACCTGGGGGCTTTTGTTTACAGATAAAGACGTAATAACTTTCCAAAATTTCAGTGGGTTATTTAGGTTCTCAGTTGTGACCAATAAGTAATATTCAGATTTAGCCTTTTTAATAAGAGATGTGCATTTATTTATCAGTTGTCTGAAAATAGACCAATCACTGGCAGAATCACTTTTTCTGGCTTTGGCCCATGCCACATTATACTGATGGATGACCTCAGACAATTCTTGCCCCTTCACTCTGACTTTCCTTAAAGGTCCCATGGCATGAAATTTTCACTTTCTGAGGTTTTTGAACGTTAATGTGAGCTCCCCTACCCTGTTTAGCCCCCCCCCCCCCCCCCCCAATGGTTAAAAGTTGCGAAATGTCTAAACTGAGCATTTGCGATCCTTTTCTGCGTTACAAAAAATCGGAGCTCAAACGGGCGATTTTGAACAAGGCACCTTATTGGCGTCAGATCGAAAAAAGAAATGCAAATGCAGTTCCACCCCCGTCTGTCTGTACTCAGCATCTCTGTAAATCACGCCCAGAGAGTTTGGACTGCGAATGCGCTAGGCAATGCGAAATGCGTTTTTTTATTTGCCTGGAGGCACGTCCGAGTGTTTCTAGGCTCGGAAGTCCTTTATCTGAGCCTCTGGACCTTTGAACAGCAGTGGTTTAATTTTATTTTCTGTGGAAATGTGTTTATTTTTCAATGGAACGCTTCAAATCTCTTCCCCCGTGCAAAAACACGGAAATGGATCAGCTGAGAGCTAGAGCAGGAGAGCGGAGAGTTTGGCCACGCCCCCACCCTCTACTATTGGCCATCTCTTTTCTCCTCATTTGCATTCAAGCAACAATGCCCATTATGGCCTGTTCAGAGAGAGAAAAAATACTCTTTCTCATCTTATCTCTGTTTCTCATGCACTGAGTGTTGATTTTGAAGAAGGATTCATTTACAGTATTAGGAAACCATTAAGGAGCCATATAAAAGCATCAAGAAGTACCATGTCATGGGATCTTTAAAGGAGCATATTTGTTTGCAATTTTCTCAAAGTTTTCCTTAAAGAAGGTCCAAGCTTGTTCAACATCTGGCAAGAGGCCTATATGTTTCCATTTAACCAAGGACAAATCATGATGATAGGCTTGTTCATTAAATTTCTTCAAATTCCTCTTGAAAATAATACGCGGTTTACATTTAGGGATTTTTGTGTTTCTGCAGGCTGCAACTACACAATGGTCACTCAAGTCAGAAAACACCCAAGGAAGAAAACTTTTGTGGAGCATTTGTTAGAATTAAATCAATCAACATACACTTTTTAGGGCATTTAATATTTGGCCTAGTTGGTTGATTGATCAACTGGCTAAAATTTACAGTCACAGAAGGATTTAAACTCTTCAGAAGCTGTGTTTAGCCAATCCCAATTGAGGTCTCCTGCTATTATATGTTCATTGTAATTTAATCTGGACAGAAGATGCCTTAAGGATGACAATGCCTCCTTGGTGGCAGAAGGAGGTCTTTAACAACCAACAGCAGTTATAGAGAGGGATTTGGCTATTTCCACATTCAAGGCTAAAAATCCATGCCCAAAGTAATTCCAAAGTGCTTTACAGAATACGAATGACATTAAAATCACAAATAAATACATTAAAATCACCATAACTATTCATTTAAGCAAAGAGACTTGTAGTTTGATACATTGTGATTGCCTCTGATACTATTGTGAGACTTTTGACGATATCACGATAGCATTTTGGTTATTGTTACATCCCTAATTATCATACACTTAAGGATTCAAAAGGTTGTGTAGCCATTTTTCAACAATAAAATCCAGTGAAATGTCACTATGGGTCCTTATACAAAAAGATGTAGTGAGTTAGCATGTCTTACTTGGCTGCCCTCCTTCTGCCAGAACACTGCGGGTTGGGGATTCCCTTTGGTCTCACAGGGGAAGGTGGCAGTGCGTCCCTGTGCTATGATCTGGTCCCGGGGACGAACCACGAACTGGGGGGCGGCTAGAGAGGAGAGAGGAAGAGGACATTAGACCAGAGAGGGGCATAGGGATGAGGTTAGAAAAGAACCAGGGTTAGGCGTACATGCAAACATAGACAGCAGTACCACAGGGTAACAGCAGGGAGCACCAGCAAGAGCCTCCATCTAGCTGGACATACATATAGACAATTCTCATTCCTCAAAAACATGTCTTCAAAGTCTAAAGTCCCAATTTTAGGTTTGTCCACAGATGAGAGAACATCAGAATTTTCTATCCATGGATTTTGGAATGATAGGAACTTAGGACTGTTGCTGTAGCATTTAACAACTGCAAAAAAACAATAATTGCCATTTGGGAGAAAAAAACAAAACAAAACTACGTAGGCCAAGAATTACTGTTAGAGTTTTCAAAAGCCAAATCTGTTTCAGTGCAAAATAACAAAACAGAAAATGTATCCCATCTTAAGCAAATCTGTTAATAATCATATTAGAAAACATAAAACAGGGATATCTGTCTCTTAAATACTATAGTTTTTACAAAGTATTCAAAATCGTGCATAAAACAGGAAGCTGAAACTCATGAATAGCTGTAAGATTTATTGAAAAAAAAAAAAATCCATATACTGATACTGAGAGATACATACATCATCTAAATCAATACTTCTTCATGGGGAAGTTATTCATCTGCATTTAACCCATTCGTCAATGTCTACAGGTTATACGTGGGACCCATCTCCAGATCTTGAGCTGGTCTTGGTCAGGACTACCTAAGAATAGAGGATTTGGCCTGTTGTGCATGTATCTCCATGTCTTATCTGAGCTCTTATTCTGTGTAAAATCTGCTAACCCTGTAGTTTAGACCTCTACAAACACACATGGGGTTCTTGTATTAGTTTAGCAGCTCATCTCTCTTCTTCTCTGTTCTCTCAAATATTAAAGCTCGTAGACAAGTTTAAAATCTGGACTGCAAGCTGAAAATAACATTTGAAAATAGATCTTATTATTTGAATGTTCCGGTGTCCCTTATGCATCTGTCACCTGTGAACAGGACTCTAAAAGAATCAAAGATTTGAAGAGACATGTTTTAGGGAAATGACATGTGGTCCATGTGTGTCTCTGTCGAAATTGGCTCTGGACATGGGTGACACCAGAGGGATAGTCGCCATGGTAACAACATATCCATTCATCCAGGTGGGAGGGGCTAGATGAATGACATCACGACGGCATATGCAAAAACACCACATCCCCCGCCCACATAGTACATGCCAAGTACATTCAATCACTGATTTTGACACAGCAAAAAAAGAGAGTGTAGTTTATGGTCTGAAAACGTACGATTTCTGAAGTTAAAGGCACTGTATTTTTACTGTCTCAACACCATGAAAAATAGTTCATTTACAGTGGTCCAAAGTTATTCCTCACTTTCCTTATGCATTCAGAGCATCCTAATCACTTACTGTTATGAGTTTATTATAAGTGCTTTTCAAAACTCTCAAAGGCCAGAGTGGAGTGGTTTGGTGGTAGTAACAACTAGCACAATAAAACAATAAAACAATAAATAAAACAATAAAACCCCCGGGTCGCCCAGGCCTTTCTGTGTGTGTTCTGTGTGGAGTTTGCATGCATGGTCTGGGTTCGATCCCTGGGTCGCCTGGGCCTTTCTGTGTGGAGTTTGCATGTTCTCCCCGTGTCTGGGTGGGTTTCCTCCGGGCACTCCGGTTTCCCCCATCAACCCAAAAAATGCACCATAGGTAAAATCCTCCAGCTTAGGTCCTGATCAAAATGAAGCAAGAAGATAATGTAGATGGTCCCCGGGCGCAGTAATGTGCTGCCCACTGCTCCTAATAACAGGATGGATTAAATGCAGAGAAGAATTTCTCCAGTGTGAGATCAATAAAGTTGCTTCTTCTAGAGAAAACGCTTTATAATTAGATGCAAAAAGTACACAGCAGGCTTACCTGCTGGCTTTGACCTTAAGAGCTGCTTATAGAATATATCTGTACTGGGACAAGACACATTTTGCTCAAATCCATGGGGGGGGAAAAATCAGATACAGTGCCTTTAACCTTGTGTTCACTCGTATATAAAACTATAGTCATGATTACTGATACAAATACTTGATGAATGAATGTAGAAATGAGATTACTGTGTGCTATTTCCATCTAATTTTGTAGCATTGTTTTGGAGAAAACAATCAAACCAAAAGAAACAAAAATAAATTTATTAAGACATGCAACGCTTCGGCCAAAACGTGTTCTGGGTCTGCTCCCTTGCCTCCAACGCACCCGTCTGAAGAGATTGAAATGCAAAGTTCTCATTTTTGGATATTGTATGTAAACCAGGAAGTGTGCTGCTAGCATTAGCATGTTGTTAGTATTATCTTTATTTGTTATTTTATAAGAAACATTTGAGATTCTTAAAAATACAAACAGGC
The DNA here is from genome assembly GCA_036785185.1 of Paratrypauchen microcephalus. Lineage (NCBI taxonomy): Eukaryota > Metazoa > Chordata > Actinopteri > Gobiiformes > Gobiidae > Paratrypauchen > Paratrypauchen microcephalus. The sequence continues at coordinate 2,069,339 of JAVJIX010000155.1, read as the reverse complement.
AAGAAAAAAACAGTATTATCTTAAAAAACTCCACTCTGTTCTTTGAGAGCTGTGAAAAGCTCTTATAACTTCATTGTGGTGAATAATTTGGATGCTCTGAATGCATAAGGTAAGTAAGGAATAACCTTGGACCACTGCAAACTGTTTCAAATGTTTTATTTTTTTTCTTCTTCCATATTTTGAAGTCAGTAAACACAGTAACCCCTCCAGCTGATCGAACACCAAAGTTATGTTTTAATGCATTCTTCCTCATGGACACATCTCCTCACTCCAAACACCATTATTGGAAGCTATAAAAGTCCAAATTGGGCCATGTCTGACCTTTCACCTCTGCTGGTTCACTCTCTGACCTCTGACCTCTCCTTGTTTGCTCTATGCCTATCAATGCAGTCTGTGCACCGCTGTTGACTCACGCCATGTTGGATCAGATATGAAGCAAATATTCAGATAATACAGTGAGAGAGGAGGACAGCGGAGCACTTTGACCTGACTGGACCACTGTCACAACACACACTTTTTTTTTTACATCTAAACAATCATTTTGTATGTAAATAACTGTCCACTCTTATAATAACAAACATTTTAAAAGTTTAATCAAACACTAAATAAGATCCAAAATCCCCTCTGTATATTTTAGTATCCAAAATGACAACAAAAATGAAGCAAGAAATTCCAACCTGCCTCTTGTCATGTTCCTGTTTTCCGTGTGCTAAAAATTGTCAATTCTTGTTGTTTTTAATGATTATGAAATCATTACACATTCAAAGACTTATGTGGGTAAACTACAGCTGAAGTTTCAAATAGATAACCCTAAATGTATTTTTTTTTGTCCTGCAGACACATGCACATTCATATGTTTGACTAAAATGACATTATCAAAAGTATAACATGTCCTATAATGTTCATCTGTCATTATAACAAATATTATATAATAGGGCTGTGACTGTCACATCTCCTGATGTAGTATGTCCTGATGCTGGCTCCTTCACCAGTCTGAGCCCAGTCAAGGCAGCTGGCTGGAGGAGCAGCCATTTTGGCTCTGCTCCAGCGTCTGGTCTTCATGGCCCTCACTACGCGGAGGAGCTGCTACGGAGGACGCGCAGAGGCCGACGTTACTTTTTCGTGCTGTTCTTGATCTGTGCGTTGCAACACTGGAATTTCCCCACTGAGGGACTAATAAAGGCATATCTTATCTTATCTTATCTTACATTTACATGCACATGAGCAATAGCAGAGAACTGACCTAGTCCAACATAAACCCATTCATCAAAATACAGTAAACCAGGAACTACGACTGAGGAGTGGCTGATCCATTCTCACAGATTCCAATAACACGTGTGGAGAAGTGTGTGTGTACCTGCTGCACGGAACAGCACAGTCTGATTTACATTAGGCACACACTAGGAGACTGCACTAGGTAAGAAACAGCCTTTCTGTGTAATCCCTCAGTCATCCAGCTACCAGCTGACTAGCTCACCTGGGGGACCTGGGTTCAAATTAAAAGGTTCAGAATCAAAGGTTCAGAACTAAAATTTCTCCTGTGTGAGATCAATAAAGGCTTAATCTTCATCTTACGATCCATAACAAAAGAAAAATTCAATTTTGTAACTGGACATAAGTTTTTTTGGACAAACGTTTTTGTTTGGGGTGAAGATGTTTCGCAGGTCATCCAAGGCTGTGTCTACCAGCATCTGACCAGAACTGAAGAAGCAGTTTGGATGAGCTGTCTTCAGTCAAAAAGAGAAAAAAACAAACAGAAAAACCTTTGTCCTATTGACAGCCAGTCAAATATTAGATGTATGTTTGAACATTTACTCCCTCGTTTTAGATCAGCAGCATGTCTAGAGTAAATGCAAACTACAGTCCCTACTAGCACATTGTTTCATGAAAAATCTAATGAAAATCGCATTCTTTTGTCTACAGAAAGATAGTCATTGTGGCATCGGAATCGGTATTGAGAATCAAGTTTATTTCTTTGTATCAAAGTTTGAAATTTCCGTATCATGACAGCACTAGTGTGAAGTAGCATGGTGTCCATTTTGGCTGTGCTCCTGCTCGTAATCCCAGCATCTGGCCGCGGTGGAGGTGTGTGTTTGACAAAGATCCACAGTGGGAGAGGGGCAGATGGCTCCAGATTTAAAGCCTTGTGGAGCTCTGGATTTGTCCCACAGCGTTGGAGTGGGTGACGGGCTCCTAAATCACGCCTTGGCACGGGGATGGAGAGATGGAGAGGAGAGAGTGCCATGTTTTCCAAATGTGCAGTGGTATGGTTCTGTCATAAGGGTTTGTGTAGTGCTTCTTATGTGGTGATGATTTATAGAAAGAAGCGCCAAGATATTAGAGCTCTGTTGATACATGTATGGACAAAAATATGAAATTATGTAATATTGTGTGACTGTAACTTGGAATGTTGATTATAAAATCTGTCCTCATCCTGTCACTACAGCTTTTAAAGAGGGGGTATTTTACGTCTATGTGGTATTAACTGCTAACACATAACATATGTAGACCACCATGTTACCTTTTATTGTTTTGAAAAAGCTATATTTGTCACCCCTTCAGAGCGCTATCACACCCAATAAGAGTGCATCCTGCTAATAAAACGAATGCACATGGCATCAGAAGTTGCTGTGTACAGTTTTGTACCATGTTTTTGTGAATTTATGGAGAATTGTCGTGTGGGGGAACATAATCTTACAAATAACAAAAGGAGGCTTCAGATAGACCGCTAGAATACTCAAACATGCATGGATGACATCTAAAACCTCTTCAGGTATGTTTTTGATGTGGGAACAATAATAAGGTAGACATGTCAACAGTAGCTCAGGTGGTAGTTTTCACTCTCTCATCCAAAGGTTGGTGGTTCTAATCCCTCTCTTGACATAAACATCATAGGTAGAGTGGTCAATGTCTGCTCACACTGGTGTATGTGTGTGTGTGTGTGTGTGTGTGTGTGTGTGTGTGAGTAGTTCCTTGCTCTAACATGCTTTGAATGCTGTATGTACTAATATATTACCATTTATAACATGGTGCTCCAATTTGATTTTTGCATAAAACCCTCTCTTTTAGGGACTAGAGTTTGTGTTGAGGTTGTAGGTTGAAATTTGAGGCCATTTATAAGTGTAACATGTGTATAAAAGTTTCTGATAGAGAGTATGCCATCATTATTGCTTAATTGGAATGTTCCATAGTATGTCATTAGTGTTTGCAATCTGATTACACCACCAGGCCATGTCACACATCTGTTCTCTTGTGCATCCTGCTGTTTTTTTCATAAAAATATAAATGTAAAATGTAAAAAGAAGAAGAAGAAGAGGTTATAAAGTTTAGTAATGAAATTAAATTAAGGGTATTTAGTACAGGATTTACCTGATTAATAATATGTGTATTTTCATAAAAGTTTATTAATGTAATTCACTTTGAAAAAAATATATAGTTGATAAAATATATGGGGTTCTTGACATCCTATTCCTGTGTACATCAGTAACTGGGAAATAAAAATGCATTTAGCACTGCTTAGCTACATGACCCCAACAAATAGATTCAAGTATAGCAACCTGCTCTGCCCCTTTCCCCTCCTCCTCTTGTCTCCCTTCTTTCCTCCTCTCTCCTCCTCATCCTTCTTTCCTCTCTCCTCCTCTCTCCTCACCCCTCTCTCCTCTCCCCTCCTCCTCTTGTCCCCCTTCTTTCCTCCTCTCTCCTCCTCACCCCTCCTCTCCCGTTTAGCCTGTGTCTCAGTTGCAGCTTGTAGTGATCCAGCATGACATGTCCTTTCTCCTCCTGTCCCCTCCATGACATCACATCATCACCACACGTTCATAATTCATAATTCATAAGAGCAGCTGGGCCATTAGAGTCTATGCGTCTGAGGAGAAAATGGACAGCTTCTCTCGGCTCCTCCACATTCTTAAATCACGCTCAATCATATTTTATTCACCAGTCTTTTGCTATTACTGCCTCCTCCAGCAGTGTTGTGCAGAATGGGTAATTTCCTCCCCACATCTGACATGGCTGACAACTGTTACCGTGGTGACCGTAGTTTGGCAAGCAAGGCCTTGCTGTCAAAATAGTTCTACTACAAAAAGAGAGAAAATCCCCAAATCTTTGGGGAAGTTTTTACAATATAAGTTGTGGATATTGTTTTTCACTATTACTTTTTCAAAGAATGTATTTACTCTGGGTTCCTTTGTTTTATCATCTCTCAGTATATGCCAATCACAGTTTACAACCTATGACTCTCAACCAATCACCTTCAAGAATTGATACCCAAGTACGATATTCGGTTACATATAATATATGTACACTGAATATCTATAGTCATTTGAATAAATATTGGAAAAAATCATAAAATTGGTCTTATTTTACTACTTGTTGCTGTTCATATCCCTCCTAGCTCCCCCAAACCAGTTCAGAAGCAGGCACAGGTGTGGCCAGAGGGGTCCTCAGAGGCACTGCAAGACTGCTTCTCCACCACAGACTGGGATATATTCAAACAGGCTGCCACCCACGACAACACCATAAATCTACAGGAATATACAGAGACTGTCACTGCCTATATCTCAAAGTGCATTGATGATGTCACAGACACCAATCAATGTTTGAGCCAACCAAAAGCCATGTCTCACAGAGGAGGTCTACAGGCTGCTGAGGGTAAGGAACGCTGCCTTCAGAGCTGGAGAAGAGGTGGGCCTAAGAACAACAAGGTCAAACCTGTCACGTGGCATCAGAGTGGCTAAGAGACAATACTCTAGGAAGATAGCACAGCACTTTAACGACAGCAGAGACACGCGGAGTCTGTGGCAGGGGACACAGACCAAAACGGAATATAAGCCAATGCCACAGACTGCCGACAGCTCCACCCCCTGCCGAACAAGTTAAACAAGTTCTTCGCTCATTTTGAGGCACACAAGAGCACCCTGGCACAGAAGACTCCACCACCTCCTGATGACCAGGTGCTGACACTGTCGCCTGACAGCATGAGAAGATCCCTCAGCAGGATCAACACATGCACACATGCATGGGACCGGACAACATCCCTGGTCGTTTACTGAGAGACTGTGCTGCGGAACTCACAGAGGTCTTTACAGACATCTTCAACACATCTCTGAGCCAGACTGTCGTCCCCACATGCCTCAAGACCTCTACCATCATCCCCGTTCCAAATAAGTCGTCTCCATCCAGCCTTAACGACTACCGTCCAGTTGCACTCACCCCCATCCTCATGAAATGCTTGGAATGGCTAGTCATGCAACACCTCAAGACATCTCTCCCCTTCACCCTGGACCCATTTCAATTTGCATACCGGTCTAACTGCTCGAGCGATGACGCAATCTCAACAGCCCTCCACTCAGCCCTTACACACCTGGACACCAGAGACCCATAACAACAATGTTGTTGATTGACTTCAATTCAGTTCAGAATTCAACACAATCGTCCCCCAGCAACTCATACTCAAACTAGACAAGCTGGGGACCAACACCTGTTGTATGGGTCGACAGCAACACCTCCAGCACCATCACAGTGAACATGGGGTCCCCCCTTCTCTTCGCTCTGCTAACCTACGACTGCGCACCATCACACTGCTCCAACCTTTTCATCAAGTGGATGTGGATGATACAACTGTGTTGGGTCACATCAGCAATGATGATGAGACTCACTCTAGGAGCGAGGTGAGCCGCCTGGTCAGGTGGTGCAGTAACAACAACCTGTCCCTGAACGTGGAGAAGACAAAGGAGATTGTCATAGACTTCAGGAGAGCACACACACAGCATGCCCCCCTCACCATCAACAGGGCTGCTATGGAGAGAGTAAGCAGCTCCAAGTTCCTGGGTGTGCATATCTCTGAGGACCTCTCCTGGTCAAAGAACACTACATCACTGGCCAGTAAAGCCCAACAGTGACTCTACTTCCTCTGCAAGCTGAAGAGAGCCAGAGCCCCTGCTCCCATCATGCTATCCTGCTGGAAAAAGCTATATCAAGTAGTGAGAGCAGCTGACAAAATCGTAGGTCTCCCTCCCCTCCCTGCACAACATCTACCACACCTGCCTCACCCGCAAAGCCCTCGGGTGGGGGTGATCCCACCCACCCATCCAACTGCCTCTTCAGTCTGCTGCCATCAGAAAGGAGAATGAGAAGCCTCACGGCAAAGACAAGCAGACTGAAAGACAGCTTCATCCACCAAGCTGTCAGGATGCTGGACTCTCTCCCTGCCCTCTCTCCCCCAATGATACTGCTGCTTAAAGGACACTTAAAGGACAGTGACACTTAAATCAGTGTCACTTAAATCACACTGACACTGCTGCTTAAATTACCATTTTAGCTTTATTATACCACGCATTGTGTTTTGCCTATTTGTATTATATACAAGTTTACTGTACTTTTGCTACAGGTAGATGTTTTAGTCATTGTGTTTGTTCTCTTGTACTTTGGCTACGAGTATATGTGACATTTTTGTCATTGTGTTTGTCTTGTACTTCTGCGAGGGGTATATGTATGTATATGTTTTCGTCATGGTGGTTATTGTCTTGTTTATCAGATGTTTAATGTGCACTGTGGGCCTAGGGAGCGCTGCAATTTCAAATCCTGTGTGTGCAACCTTCCTGGTTTTTGACAATAAAACTGACTTTGAACTTTGATTTTCTGATCACTGTTTCCTCATCAGACCTGGAGTTGTGTTTTGTTTCATTCACACGTTTAACACATAAACCCTGCAGATTTAGGCTAAAAACACTCTGTTCCACCTTGTGATGTCATGTGGTAATATAGGAAGTGCTCCACTGCTCCACTCCATACACCTTCACTAAAATCATATGGATTATTTCAGCCCTGGAATTGCCAATCTCCACTGAACTAAAGGTAAAATGAGCTGTTCATTTGAAAATTACCACTTCATGACATCACAAGGTGGAACAGAACATTTTGAAGTTGAAGAGATGTAGACAGAGGAATAAAACAGGTCTATTTTTGAGGAAGGAACAACATTCTAACATGTCTTAAAACTCACAAGAGTCAGTTTTGTGTAATATAGGACTTGTAGCCTGCACTATTTCAGTTTCAGAAAATACATTGACTTGTGTCTCCAAAGCCCTCACCTGCAGAAAGAGACACATCCAAGTGTGTCTCATTCTCAGTATATGGACAGGTAATGGCTCATGTGAAGCTCAGAACCTCCAGAATTCCCTTCCTGAGCTGCAGAGGCTGTACCAGCACTGATTCATTACCAGTGCAGGTGCTGGGGTTTAGAGAGTGACCATTCAGATCAGAGAAGACTTTTAGGTTTAAACACACTGGATTTCAGCTCTGGACCTGGCAACCCAAATGAGAGACTCATTCTGCTTTCTGATTGGAACATGGGAACTAAAACATCAAATTATAATGGAAACAACTTGTCCATCAGGTCCACTGGTCCACTTGTCCATCAGGTTCGTCTTGGGGAGGGGGACGGTGGTGTTTTTTTTGTAGCAAGTGAGGTCATTTCTTTTTCCTGAAAATGGAGGTGAAGATGTCAGCCAGCTCATTAGCACATGCTTTGAGGGCCCTCCCAGGAATACTGTCTGGACCTGGGGCTTTCCGGGGGTTGGTCCACCTCAGGGTTTTGTGTACCTGGGCTGATGTGACGACAGGCGGGGAGGGTTGAATGGTTGAGGTGTGTCTGTGCTCTGTAGGGGTGGTGGTGGCCTCAAAGTGGGTGTAGAAAGCATTGAGGTCATCTGGAAAGTTGTGTGAGGCTCTAATGGTGGTGGAGCTGAAGCTGGTCCTGAAGTCTGTGATGTGGTCCAGACATTGCCACATCCTCCTGGGGTCGACAGAAGAGTAGAAGCCCTCTGTCTTCTCTTTGTGTTGCCTCTTTGCCGCTTTTATGGCCTTCTGCAGTCAGTACTGCACAGCTTTCTACTCAGCCTCATCGCTAGATCTAAATGCAGCAGAGCGAGCGTGCAGCAGGTGCAGTACCTCACTGTTTACCCAGGGCTTCTGATTGGGGAACTTGTATAGTGGGTTCGATGTTCTCCACACAAGTGCTAATGTACCCACTCACATACTAAGCATAGTCATCTACACCAGTGTTTCCCAACCAGGGGTACAAGTACCCCTAGGGGGGTGGCAAAACAGTCCTGCAGAGTGCTCTCAGCCTCTGGTGTCCAAAGTTGAACCCGTCTGGTAACAGGGTTTGACTGTTTGAGTCTTTGTCTGTAGGCTGGGTACATGAACAGAGAGATATGGTCTGAGTCTCCAAAGGAAAGGTCGGGTGCTGCCCTGAGTGTACCCCTTACATTACTGTAAGCATGGTCCAAAGTGTTCTTGCCACGAGTGGGGATGTTAACATCTTGTTGGCATTTAGTGAGTACAGTCCGTAAATTGCACTGATTGAAATCACCAGCGACAATATAAACACTGTCAGGATGAGCTGTCTCCAAACCACTGATGACTTCATGGAGCTTGCTGAGAGCATCTGTGTAGTCGATGCACGGGTGTAAACAGTGGCCAGAAACACACACGTGAATTCCCTTGGTAGATAAAAGGGATGGCATCTTAGTAATAAGAACTCCAGATCTGGTGAACAGTGCTTATAAACAGTCTGTACATCCGTACACCATGAGTTGTTTACAAAAATACACACACCACCCCCCGCCGCTTTACCGGAGGCTGCAGTTCGGTCCCCCCGTGCAGTGAATGCGTCTCTAGCTGAATAGTGGAACATTTTTCCGAAAGCCAGGTCTCACAGAAGATATACATGCAGCACTCTTGTATTACCCTCTGCGATGTAATCCTAGCTCGTAACTTGTGCAGTTTGTTCTCCAAAGAAACACACGTTTGCTTACAGGAGGCTAGGTAGCAGTGGTCGGCTAGTGCGGGCCTTTAGCCTAGCATGGAGTCTGCCTCTCTTGCGGCGCCATCTGCGGTGCACCTTCCTCGCATCTGCATGCTCATTCAAGGTTAATGCTTCGGGGCCTTCCTGGGGGTGGCGGCGAACAAAGAGCTCCAGGTCCGGCAGAATAATCCCATCAAAATTAAAACTGTGTGAATGTCCAGTAATGCCTGTCTGCTGTACATCCGCAGTGCATGGCATTTGTGCATTATGTCCAAGACGAGAAATAACATGCAAAAAAGACTAAAAACGTGAAAAAATCAGCATCCTAGAGCAGAGCTAGCAAGTAACACATCTGCCGCGGTGGGCGCCATGCTTGTACTCTATCTATCCAAGGGATGGATGGATAGAGGGAGAAAGGGAGGGAGAGCATGCATATGAGCGAGCTGAAGATGGTACTTACCCAGGGGTGGAGCTGAACACATGGACACAGAGGTGATGGACACACACAACATAAAAAACACAAAAGTCAAATTAAGATTCACATGAACTCAACCAAAGAGAAGCAGAGTGAATGACCATGAGAGAAAGTGAGCTGGAGCTAATGCTAACATGCTAAAGTGAACATGTGGAGAGGCTCACAGGAGGCCATAGACCGTATAAAGACTAGGGGTGTGCAAAATAATCGTCATGACAATGCATCGCGATACTAACTTTCACAATATACTGCATCGATTCTTGATGCCAAAAATTGATTATTATTAATTAATAATTTAATATTTAATAATTTAATATTTAATATGAATAAATACATTAATTAATTATTATTTTTTTATAAATCCTATGCACTTTTTTCTTTGTGAAAGGGTATTGTTTGTTATGATGGTTGCTACCTCCAAAATGGCAAATGTTTGAGCATCATTTTTTGCTTTAGAAAAAAATCCTATGCACTTTTTTTGTTATTGGTTTGGTTTATTTGTTTTTGTTATTCAATAAATTCAGTTATGAATTGAGTTGCTCAGAGTTATGTATCAATTGAAGACACTACCCAGATACACAGCCACTGATATTTAAGTTATCCTCTTTTTTTTTGCTACATTTTCACTGAAGTATGTTGAATATATTGCAATGCATCGCAATAATTCAAGTATCGTGATGCATCGTGATAGTATCGCATCGTGGCATATGAATCGTGATTCGAATTGAATCGTGACTTCTTTGCCAATACCTACCCCTAATAAAGACGTGGACTGAGTGGGACCTTAACCATAATGTTAGGCTCCAAATGAAACTCATTGAGGCTGACAGTTATAGCGGCTAATCTGGAGCAAAGTTCCATGATTGTAATTCCGAGCGAATGTATCAAAGCAACCAAAGAGCCAATCAAAAGCAAGATAGCTAAAGGTACATGCCCCCTGCCAAACTAGTGATCAATTAAACCTGTTGATAATGCAAGTAGGAGGGACTTTGAGGATAGACGGTACCTGATTGGTGAGTTAATGATCATATCTTGATTTAGGGCAAAAAACCAAATAAAAACACAGGATCATGTAGAGCGGGTTAATACGAACATTTTAAGACCAAAATGAGAAGCAGCTACAGAGAGTGGGGTGATATTTATTCAATAGAAAGTGAATTGAAACCAGAGTTGATAGAGCTGAATTAGGCCCACACTCACTTCCTGTTTAGAACATAGGGCTAGCAGGTTAGCTATGTCCATTTAAATATACAGTCTATGTAGGCTCACGGTAAACAATTGAAAGCATGTAGGATTTTAGATGCTTTCATCTTGTGTCTCATCTATGATCAGCAAATAAATCTCTCTACTACCCCTAGTGGCAGTCTATAGATTCTACGTGTTTTGTTCTATATGACTACAAGCTTTCTCTTATTTTCCTAATGTCTATTCTGCTACATTCAAACATATGGGCATGTGACTTGTGTACTTTCACAAAGCCATGTCCCAATCCTGCTCTGTAAAAATAAGCCTGGTGCCCTCCCCTGGCCTGTGCACAGTGTCACCGCTCTGCAGAGAGCACAAACACTCAGATTTAATGGGAAAATCCGTATTGAAAAGAAGTGAAATGATGTCTTAAATGTTTTGATTAACCCCGGGCCTACACAGGTGTACTGTCGGCGGTCTGCACCACTAGGCTGTGAAATGGCTTTGCTGACTGAGTGTGTGCAGAAGGGGGGAGGGATGGGGCTTCTGTGGGCCAATGGGGGGCATGGATTTGTGTTTGTTTTTTACAATCTGAGCCTTATTTCGGTAATAAAACAAGTTGTTTTACTCACCCATAGCACTTTGGTGTCATATGGAGCACTTCCGGAGATGTTTTAGATTTGCGATCTCCATAATGTGAGTTCTCGGGGCACATGTTTGCGGTCTCCAAATAACACAAACTTTAGCACTTTTCAAATCATAGAAGCTCGATGTCTTAGTCTATGATTTCGTTTGGTCAAAAGTGGCCTGTAATCCGAGATTTAGCCATAGTTTAGAGTAGATGAGGACGCCAGTGCGCATGTGCGGACTGTGCTCTCAGCTCCCGGGACCCAAACATGAAACGCAAAGCTGTAAACTATGGCTAAATCTCGGATTACAGGCCACTTTTGACTCAAACGAAATCGTAGACTAAGACATCGAGCTTCTATGATTTGAAAAGTGCTAAAGTTTGTGTTATTTGGAGCCCGCACGGGGCATATTACATGCTCGGGGAATATATTATACGCCCCGAGCTATGGCTAGAAGTCGCGCTAGGCTAACGCAAATCTAAAACATCTCTGGAAGTGCTCCATATGACACCAAAGTGCTATGGGTGAGTAAAACAACTTGTTTTATTACTGGAATAAGGCTCATATTGTAAAAAATGTTACTTTTCCTTTAAAGCAGACCTGTTTTGCTTGTTTCTGATATAATCTTGTTGTTATAATCTCTGATACTTATGGGTCATTAGAGATAATTTGGTAATTTTAAATTGCATTATTAATCTGAAATGACTTAATAAAAGAAACAAGTGCACTGACTTCCGTGTTAGAAATCGGTGGTGCCCAATGGAAGCTGACTTCGCCATAAACGTTGCATGCTGGAGCTTTAAGACTTGTTACCTCATTAAAAACAGACCTGGAGTTGTGTTTTGTTTCATTCACACATGTCTGAATAATCCTTTATTATTATTCTGTCTACATCTCCAAAGCTCCAAATGCTCTTTTCCACCTTGTGACATCATGAAGTGGTAGTTTTCAAGTGAACCACTCCTTTTACTTTTTAATTCAGTAGAGATTGGAAATTCCAGGGATGAAATGATTCAAATGATTCTTGCGAAGGTGTATGGAGTTTAAAAAGTTTAGCACTTCCTCTTAGTTTGAGAGAAGAACTCAGTCTAAATCTGCCGGATTTGTGTGTTAAACATGTGTAAATGAAAAAAACACAACTCCAGGTCTGTTTGTGATGAAGAAACGACATTCGAACATAGATCAGAGAATAATGTAATATGGGCCCTTTAAAATGTCCCTGTGGGTTTCCCGATTGTAAAAACCTTCCTGTAAAAAACCTTCTTCATGACAGATTAAAGCTATTTCCTACTTCCTTGCTCCATGTTCTTGTACTATCACAGCTGATGTTCTCAACAGGCTGAGCGGTGTTTGAGGTGCAGGGGTGAACAAACACAGATTTGACACATATATGACCTCTGACCTCTGACAGTGAGAGTAGCCGCCGCCTCCAGCTTGCCCACTCTGTTCTCGGCCACGCAGCTGAACACGCCCTCGTCCCCGATAGACGCCCTCTTCACCTTCAGCACGTAGTCATCTTTGTCGTACTTGATCTCATACCTACGAAAAAGGAAGAAAAAGTATTAAAGATCCCATGACATGGTACTTCTTGATGCTTTTATATGGCTTCTTAATGGTTCCCTAATACTGTAAATTAATCCTTCTTCAAAATCAACACTCAGTGCATGAGAAACAGAGATAAGCTGAGAAAGAGTAATTTTTCTCACTCTGAACACTCTATAATGGGCGTTATTGCTTGAATGCAAATGAGGAGAAAAGAGCTGGCCAATAGTAGAGGGTGGGGGCGTGGCCAAACGCTCCGCACTCGCTCTGAGCCTCAGCTGATCCATTTCCTTGTTTTTGCACGGGGGTAGAGATTTGAAGCGTTCCATTGAAAAATAAACACATTTCCACATAAAATAAAATTAAACCACTGCTGTTCAAAGGTCCAGAGGCTCAGATAAAGGACTTCCGAGCCTAGAAACACTCGGACGTGCCTCCAGGCAAATAAAAAAACGCTAGGCAATGCCTCCATTGCCTAGCGCATTCACAGTCCAAACTCTCTGGGCGTGATTTACAGAGACGCTGAGTAGAGACAGACGAGGGTGGAACTGCATTTGCATTTCTTTTTTCGATCTGACGTCAATAAGGTGCCTTGTTCAAAATCGCCCGTTTGAGCTCCGATTTTTTGTAACGCAGAAAAGGATCGCAAATGCTCAGTTTAGACATTTCACAACTTTTAACCATGGGGGGGGGGGCCTAAACAGGGTAGGGGAGCTCACATTAATGTTCAAAAACCTCAGAAAGTGAAAATTTCATGCCATGGGACCTTTAAAGATGGGTTAAAACAACTCTGTGGGGTGTGACCTACTAATACATAATATATTTAAATCACCATGTTCCCTTTGATTATTTTTAAAATGCAATTTAAAATGTGCAATTAGCTTCAGTTTCGTTTTGCCCTTTGCTCCCCATGTCGTCACTCTCCCTTTAGAGCGCTATAACAAAACAATCAGCGTGCATCCCGTTAAAGGTGCATTGTGTAACTTTTCTGGTGGTGGCTCTGTCAGATCCCTTTCTATCATCATGGAGACCAAACCAAGTTACAGGTCAGGTCTGTGGAGTGGCAACTCCGTTGTTGAGGATGGATTGTATTTTAGAGCATTTTTTCTCTTTGCGATAAATGTTTTCTGTGCACTGTCCTTGTTTTAAATAAATTAAATAAAAATATTTTTTAGCTATAAAACCACCTGTAATTGAATAAATGTAATGTAGATCTCTTAAATGTCATACTATGGAACATTCCAGGCAGAGCAATGACATATCCATAGAAACAAGAAGGCAAATGACCCATTACCACAAAATTACACAAAACGGCACCTTTCATGAAAACTGCACATTGCAATTTGCATTGACAAGTAAATGTAGTCCTGTGGGCGAAGCCTTGTACAGAATCTTCCAGCTAAGCATGAGGAGGGCTCGGGAGAGATCGCTAAATTACTCAAACATGCATGGATGATATCTACAACCTGTTTGGCATGTTTTTGACGAAGGAACAACGTTATAACATGGTAGAAAGCTCCAAAAAGTCCATCCTGCTTAACACCCACTCTTTAATATTTCATCCATCAAATTACATTATTACAAGAATAAAAGTCGTCTACCACTCTTGTAATTGTCAGGAGTGAATGAAAAATCTATGGACTGTTATAATATATTCAGCATTAGAGAAGCACTGCGGTAATGTGAGTGAGGATGTCAAATCTGACAGGAGTGTTTAGAATGCGGTCGGTAGAAGCCATTACTGTCTCCATTAGGCCTCCATCATAAACACCGCGCACTATAGACCAAACACGGTGACTTCTGACGACACATTACACTCCGTTCATTTTACTTCCGTTATGCAACCCCCTCCGGCAATTATGACACCACTTTATGTTTGTTTATGTTTTTGTCTGCAGTGAAAATCCCATTCATACACTGCAAAAGCAAAAACAGGACTAGATTATGTTATTGTTTGAGATGTTTGCTGTGAATGTGAGGACTCATCCAGGACTAAAACAAGACTACACATGGTCCAAATTCAGACAAGATCAGCCACATGTATCACTTTTAAACTTTAAAATGTTCATGTTACTGTAAATGGCCCCATTGTATTTTTTATTTTTTTGAATTGGTTTAGTTATATTGAATTGCTATTTGCTGTACGGTGACCTTGAAAGAAAATGATAACAGTCCAAATATATACTAAAAGGAGAAAACATGCAGGACTAAACCAGGACTAAGCATGTTTATACTGTATTAAATGTCTTCAAAATGACTTTGCCTCTCCACAGATTTGATCTATAATTTAGCTTGGTGGTGGCACCATTTTGTTTTCATGGAGATGAATAAGTGGAATGCCATACTGTGGTACCCTGGGTCCAGCCATCTAGGGATGGGCGATACCAGTTATTTTTGTTTTGATACGATACCAAGTAATACCAGGGTTAGAATCGCGATATCGATACCGATACAGATACTTTCATACATTTTTTAATACTACAGAAAAACACTAACCTGGCTCTAACTCGATACCTTGGCTTCACAAAGCTCCACCAGGGGGCTTAGCTCCACACATTCTAACACCAGATATCTGAAAAAAATCTTTGATGAAATGAAAATGGCAACGCAGACATCAAATGTGACCACTAGACTTTTGTTTGTGCTGCTTGTATTGTATGTTGTATTTTTATGTATTTGCCTGTCTAGGGACTGCGGATGAAAACTAACTTTGTAGCTAAAATTCGGCATATTTACATTTGTTTTATACTTATGTTCATTAATGTGCATTGTCCCTATCAAATAAATAAATAAATAAATAAATAAAATAAATAAATCTATTGTAAGTTGGGCACTTGCAGCCTATGAAAAAAGACACAAATGAAGTATCACTATTCTCACTCTCATATACATACATTGTCCTCTCACATACACTACTCTTAGTCTTCTACATAGTTGATGGTTCCCTGGATTCTCCCTCTCTCAAACGCCTCGGCAGCTGACCTCTGTCGTACTGCTGTTGCTGCTGTGCTGGAGGGAGCTGCCTGACTCGCCTCCTGTCGTCGTTTGGTCAGTAGCATTTCGTCATGCTGAGGTTTATGATTTATGATCAAGTGTGGTATTGCCACAATATCGGATCATTTTTGGCACACACTGCACTTTGCAACATTGTCGTCCACGGTGTGGAAGTAACTCCACACCACACTTCGCTTGTGGTCTCCCATGGCTCCCGCAGCCCCGCGCCGCTTTGACTGAAATCTCACAGCAGTGAGTGTATCGCGGGATGACGTACTACCCCACGTTTGGAAGGAAGGAAAAGTAGTGCCTGACAAGTGGCAATGGTTGAATAATGAACAAAACACATATGAATTTGAACTGAATAAACTGAAAGTTAAGTCAGTAAGAAAACATGACTTGGTATCGATAATTTAATACCAGGATCGATCCATATTAAATACCCCATCAGGATCGATATATCGATACTTTGGTATTGATCCGCCCATCAATACAGCCAGACTGATATACATATGTGTATCACTGAACAGACTTCAACACTTTTTCATGCTGGGACGGTTCTCACTGAAAGATATTGGAAAACACACAATTATTTGTATTCTGGTGAGTTTGTGAAGTGACAAATATGGCAAAAATCCATCTTGCTGTGCAGGGTCAATACTGTGGAACATACAGGCAAACAGAACAGGTGGTGTATACCCTTCTTCAGAAAAGTTCTACAGTGCACCTTTATTAGGGTCAACATTTCATTTTCTGAGTGTATTGTTTTGTTGTACATTGTCTTACAAACAGCTCTCTTCACCAGAACAGAGTGTTTTCTGAATCCAAAAGGAGCCGAGGACTAGTGACTGTTCCAGTTTGACAAATACAAACTGAGCTCTGAAACTCATCTATTATTCAACAATGACACAGGAGCAAAGAGACGAGTGAGGACTGATCCACAGCAGCTATGTTTAGAGACCAGGAGACATCTGAACCATGGAGAGACAGTCAGGTCTGTCTCAGCAGCTTCCGCTGGAATTTATTAAAATGCACTAAGGCTAATAAGATAAGATATTTGGGACAAGATTGGAAAACTGACACTGCAAATGCTCTACATGGAATTCATATTTTTTGTAATAATTTTTATTTAGTAAATGACTAGCTGAGATTCCAGCTCCCACAGATGAATGCTATTGTTGTTTCCTTGGGCAAGACACTTAACCCACCTCGGCCCTAGTGTCTGCGTACACTGGTGTATGAATGTGTCTGTGAATGGCTGAGTGCTTCCTTGTTGTAAAGCACTTTGAGTGCCTTAGGTGGAAAAGCGCTATATAAAAATGTGACCATATAACATTCATAATTTCAAGATAATGTAAGAGAATGAGAGGAAAAATAAATAAATAAAATATCAAAACACACTGATTTAAGACTAAATTACATAAAATACAATCTAACTAGGGTATAATCATTAATGCTACAAAATATCTTTTAACCAGGAGGGTTTGAATAGGGTCGAGGAGAGATCACTAGATTACTCAAACGTGCATAGATGAGATCTAAAAGCTATTATCTATATCTATCAATCTATCTATCTATCTATCTATCTATCTATCTATCTATATATATATATATATATATATATATATATATATATATATAATGCTATAACATGGGAGAAAGTCAATTTTGCACTTTCCTCTGGGTACTGTATATGGACAAAACAACAATTAAAGGTCTAATAAAGAATGCTTGAATTGTAGTTTATTAAATAGTTATTAATGAGCATATTTAATATATTAACATATTTAATGGTTTTGAATTCGCCTCTGAACCATCTAAAGAAAATCAAACTTACATCCTACTCCCTACTGACCCCTCACGTGCATGCCACCATTCACGTGCATGCCCCTTGTGCTGTGCACGCTCGTCCCAGCCCATGCATCACTGGTCCTCCTCACTAATGGAGACAGAAGGGTTTGTACTGAGTCCAGAGGCACAGAAATCACACAAAATGGAGGGTCAGCACTACGGAGGTGTCAGCACAGCTAACAACTCTGTGAGCACATAGACCGCCCCTATAGAGAACATATAACATACCGCTAACAACTCTGTCCAGCACATACACCGCACCACCCCTATAGAGAACATATAACATACCGCTAACAACTCTGTGAGCACATAGACCGCCCCGCCCCTATAGAGAACATATAACATACCGCTAACAACTCTGTCCAGCACATACACCGCACCACCCCTATAGAGAACATATAACATACCGCTAACAACTCTGTCCAGCACATACACCGCACCACCCCTATAGAGAACATATAACATACCGCTAACAACTCTGTCCAGCACATACACCGCACCACCCCTATAGAGAACATATAACATACCGCTAACAACTCTGTCCAGCACATACACCGCACCACCCCTATAGAGAACATATAACATACCGCTAACAACTCTGTCCAGCACATACACCGCACCGCCTCTATAGAGAACATATAACATACCGCTAACATCTCTGTCCAGCACATACACTGCACCACCCCTATAGAGAACATATAACATACCGCTAACAACTCTGTCCAGCACATACACCGCACCACCCCTATAGAGAACATATAACATACCGCTAACAACTCTGTCCAGCACATAGACCCCGCTGATTGGTCAAAAAACTGTCCAAACACTAAATGTGGAAGCGAAAATTATTTTTGGGCCCATGAGCCAATGCACACAGGCCACTGAAAACAACGTGACACTTCAGATTTGATTATCGTTCTGTGGATTTCTCATGTTCACATGTGTTTGGACTGCCATTGAGACGAGACACGGGGACAGTGAGTCTCTGTGTCCTTCAGGTGGTGGAGGGTGGATTGTTGCGTTGATGGTATAGAACAGTGTATCCCCTCGTCTTTTGTCTTAAATCCACACGGTGTATCTCTTGTGTGCATTACTTGTGTGTATCAGTTGTGTGTATCACTTTTGTGTTTCACTTGTGTGTATCACTTGTGTGTTTCACTCATTATCTGAGACCAAAGATGTTTGATGTAGCAGAGACACAGAGGTCTCAGTCTGTCAGAGAGGTTCATCTCCATAACCCACACAGTGTCACCTGCACATGAAACGATGTGTGATGTGTGAAAGGATGTGTGGTGTGTGATCCTCCTGTGCTGAAACAAACCTGCATAAGGTCAAACCACGAGTATTATTTATGTAAACAGGGGCAAACTTTTTGGCACATGTTTATGTCAGATGCCCATCCTTTCACAATCAACCCACAATAGACAGACAGGAATATAGGCAAAGGTGATGAAGAGTCTTGACAAGGGACCCACGGGCATTATTTGAACCAGCAACCCAAGGTGAATGCTTAATCCACTACACCACTCTCTCCGTTTTGTCATCTTATTATAAAATGTGGAAAGTAGTTAATAGCACAGGCTAGTTTACTTTTATATGGAATAATCTTTACAAAAGAGATCTTTGTGCTGCTGTCACTTCACCATTTTAGCGTTTAGTCCCAGTCACTTTCTCTGTTTTCAAAGCGGAGACAAAGGCATGCGTGGGAACATTCTGCTGCCGCTCACACAAATCTCTTTGATTTGTGTTAACTGAGATCAGAGCAAAAATAATTATTTGACTTCACAGTAATTCACTTTTTGAATGCAGCACAAATGAAAATTGAATATGTCAGAAATGTAGAACAAAAGGCTGACGACTGTATCAACTGTGATCTCATGAAATCAAAATAATCCAAGTATGAGGCACATATACAGAACTGCCACATCATATCTGTAGTTCACACTCTAGCCTGTTCATACACACACACACACACACACACAAACACGCACACTAGTCTGTCCACAGGCTAGTCTGTTCACACATTAATCTACTCCAGTGGTGTGTGGTCAGGACAATCAAGGCAAGCAGTGGTTGCCCAAAAAAATCTAAAATCATCATGTGTCAAAAGTCAATTTAAATAGTTTAGAAGTCTATCCATAGAATCACGTTTTCCTGTCACTTCTGTCCATTTGAAACATGGTTGAAGTTATGGTGTTCTTTACTACACTCTGGTCACTGAGGAAACTGCAACAACTGCAGTTCCGAACATCGCATTAACTTGTTTTGCCTTTCTACAGAGGCCTGGGGGGTATTCCACGAACGTCGCTAAACTTAGCCGCGACTAAGTTCTAAGTTCTCGCCTGGCTGAGACACAACTTAGACAAAAGCTTGAACCCGTTCCACTAACGCGTTTCAGCTGCGCCTAGTCAGAGCTAAACTCAGTCTGGCCTAATCAGGCCGGGCCTAGACGAATGCACGGGGTAAATAAGAAGCCCTGAACAAGCGACTGTCGAAAACGCGATCATGTGGAAGATTCGGGACGATTATTTCAGCGCATCAGAACAGAATTTGCTTTTGGAACTCTACAACACATTTGCAATAACCAAGACCAGAGACATGGCGTGGCAGAAGTTCGCTGAACGCTTAAATACGTAAGTTAAGTCCCATAACAGTGCTGGACAGTGAGTTTTTTAAGTCTGTTTTTCACCACTGTTTTATGCCTATTGATGGAAATTGATAAATAGGATTTCATTAAAAAGGCTTGCACAGCATCTCTTAAGCAAATTTGTTGAATCATTGAAATGTTGCATCATGGAGCGTGCCTGTTATTTGGCTACATTTTGTTTTAAAAGGAAAGGTTTACCTGTAACTTTATTCTTTGATAGAGATGTCACATAAAATATAAAGTGTCAATGTCGTCAAGTGAGAGTGATGTTAGGCCCAACTGATATAATTTGATGTGATGATAAGAGTAATTGTAGGTTAAATTCATTTCCATTTCTGTAATATGTTGCAAATATAAATGCGTGAAAATGTAACTGAAATTTGACGTGGGCATCAATAGGTCAATAGCGAGAATCAAACCCGGCCCGCCCACACGAGAGTCAAAGCACAAATCCACTCGACCACAGATATTCTTTGAAATATTGACACTCTGTTTACGTCAGGTACGTATTCTCTGCGACACGGCCTAAGTAAGACAGAACTTTAGCCTCCCCCCGACCAGACTATGTGCTAAGACCATGTTGCCCCAGTAACTCAGCGGGAACTAAGTTTAGCGAGCGTCGTGGAACCGAACTCTCACTTAAACTAGCGCCAACTGACGAATAAAGCCGGGCTTTGCGCTTAGTAGCTTTCGTGGAATACCCCCCTGGAGGCACATGTTGAGAGTACAGCTTTCTAAACGCACTCTTACAAACGGAGAGGTCAGCCTCTCACAGCCGGCTCAGACAGCTCTGAATAAAGCCACATCATCCATAGGAACTGGAGATGTGCAGCGATTCCTAGTAAATGTGCATGGCGGCAGACGACGACAACACCAGCGCTAAGTTTCAACACAAGTGTCTAAAAATAACCTGCTTTTAGTGACAGGTCATTGTATATAGTTTTGGGTTTGCAGTGATTAGATGTTAGTTAGAAACACAGGATGTCATTTAATGAAACGATGAGCTAGTTTCAGAGTTTGTGTGAAATGCAGGATCCGGACAGAGCAGTGGAGTGAGGGGCTGGGGCAGTGAGGAGTCCGCCTCAACTGTGTGTTATGAAGGAGAGACAATATCAGTGGAATAACAGCACTATTACACATGTGTGTTTGTTAATGTGTGACTATTACACATGTGTGGATGAACATGTGTGTGTTCTGGACCTGCTCCGCTTCAGGGAAATACAGGAAACTCCTGTCTGACCAGTGCACTGTTAATGTTAGTATCTCTTCATGACCTTCATGAATGTACATTTTGTGTAGTAAGTGCATCACAGATCTGTAGAACTGTCATAAGTGATTTATGTGGTTTCTTGATGTACTGTATAATAATAATAATAATAATAATAATAATAATAATAATAATAATAATAATAATAATAATATCATTATTATCTTAATAATAATTACATAGATAAGAACAGCCCTGAAGGCTCAGCTTCATAAATATGATGTAGAAGTAGAAATAGGCCACAAGGAGCCCCGTTTGTACAAAGATGGCGTCAAATACTGTCCAATATCCAAATATTAATAAACTACCATGATTTCCGTACTATTGAGTGCACCTGAATATAAGCCGCATCAACTAAATTTTCAAAGAATTTTATTTTTGTTCATATATAGACCGCACCTGTCTATAAGCCACAGGTGTCCACGTCTTCATGAAATTTTCAAGTTCGGGCCATCTGCTTTGCCTCTGAAAGCTTTTGTTGTCTTTTTACATTGAATCAGTTTGTCCCTCGGCCATCGCCAGCATCTCACCATTGACTCATTGATGCCAAGCTCATGTGCTCGATTTCCTTGTTTGACAGCCAGATCGACTGCCTTGAGCTTTAAAGCTGCATCATATGTATTTCTTTGTGTGTTTTCCATGATCATTTTTCTCAGCGCATCATCTCTTTTTATTTTTATTTTGATATCTTTTATTCATCCCCATAGGGAAATTATTTCTCTGCATTTGACCCATCCTTCAGGGAAGGAGCAGAGGGCAGCTTGTCTTTCAGGCACCCGGGGGCAGTACCGTGAAGGGTCTTGCCCAAGGACCCACACTGGCTTGCTCATTGGGGTGGGATTTGAACCCACTCTTGCACCCTGTCACTTAGCGCTGCAGAAAAAGCCACTGTCCTGACCATGGATCTGGTCCTGTCTGGGATCTTGTCAGTGTCTCGTAGGATTTCAGCAGATTTTAGGCTTTCCCAGGGGGCAGGGATAGGTGGATTAATCAGGTATGAGCAGATGTCCGACTACTGAACTTTGAAACGTTTCTTCTCACCTGCATTTAACGCATACGGGTCAATAAGCCATATCCCACTCACATTTAGCATCATAACTTTTATCACATGGTGATAAACTGTTTTAGTGCTGACAACAGCGCTCACTAGTGTTGTAACTTCATGTTAACCGCACAGACAGCGGCACTTTCTACACTCAGGCTGTGCACACACATCCGCTGTGTTGATAAACAAATAATCCATCCATATATTAGCCACATTGTTGTAAAAGCCACAGGGTTCAAAGTGTGAGAAAAAAGTAGCGGCTTATGGGAAATTACGGTATATAGTCTAGGCTTCTCTAATTTGACTCCAGAATGGCTCAGTATACACGCAATTAATGTGAGTAAAATAGATTTACTAATTTGCAATGTAGTTTGCATAAAAAAGTGGCGTTATTGAATTGTTATCGACTGATTGGTCAGAATTCTCACACAGACTTTGATTGAAGCCGATGGGTTGTTTTAAGTCGCCCCAAGCAGCTCAGTTGCGTACTTTGAAACGGAGAAAGTGAAGAAACAGATTAGAATATATTTTCGTGTGATTTATGTTATCAATATTTATGCAATATTTAAAAACTTATGCCAAACTATTTTAATGTAAAATGTGTGTGACTACAGACTTTGAGGGCACAAGTCGGCATTAGGGATTCTTAGACATGTGCGCTTTTACTTTTTTTTTTTTTTTCAAAATTTGTGATTTTCGTTGTTTTTTTTTTGCAGAATGTGCAAGTTGAGATCATGAAGAACTCACTCCATGTTTCAGATAACAGCATTGTCTGCTTAAAAAGCATACATTTTGTCTGTGAAACAGGGGTATTTTTTGGTAAGAATCGAGGTGTGTCTAAATTACCATCCTACCGCTGCGGACCAATCACGTGACACTTGCGCTCTTTTGTTTACCTATCAGCTGTGCGCAACTCCTGAATATGTAGCTGCCTTCCATAGGCTGCATTTGCATCCGTAATTTAAAAATCCTTAACCTTGACTGTAAATGCTACATAAGGAAATGCTGTAAACGCTCTCTTCAGGACATGGGACACAGAGCTCTCCGGAGCTCATGTACAGAATGCGATTGGATACTTTACTGGGGAAAAGACGGCAGATTATGCGATCCACAGACAACGAGCCAAACAACAGGTAACTAAATGTCTGAACACGTTTACAGTATAGACTTAAGGACATGTTAAATACTAATTCAGCTTTCGTGTGGTGATCATAATGCGCTGTGCTCTGAGCCGGACCGCGCTGTGCGGATCTCCATTCACAATGCGGCTAAGCTAATGCTAACGCTAGCATCGAAACAATGTGATCAGAGCGAACAAGAAGAGTCTCTTTAGGTTAATTTCCACTCTATTTTTGTTTATATAAAAGTCGAACGTTTTGCCATAGGCTATAGCAGTAGAGAAATACTTTATTTTGATTCAATTTGGCTCGTTTCGGTACTTTTGCAACTTTTTTTGGCGCTTATAAAGCCATGAGGGTTTGAATGGTAATTCTTATGGGATGCGTAGCATCTGAGCCTTAAATGTTTTCTTTTTGTAACTTTTTTTGAATGAATTAGGCTGCAATGCCAATACTAATTGATTTATTTAATATAACTTTGAAAGTGCACTTTACTTTGTTTTTGGAATTACAGCTAGCTTGTTGAAATTATTGAATTGTTATTAAAGTCCATTTTGATGTGACCAAAAGTTTATTTATAGGTAGATATATGGCATGTATTTATTTATTGTTATTTATTTATTTAAAGCATAGTATATTATACTATGCTATATTATGTGCAATACGAAATTCATTCAAGCAATATTACCTCCTGTGAAATATTCCTTACTCCTTAAATACCCTATAGACCAGTTTCAAAGCTACATCATCACAGTTCCGACTCAAAAAAGCCACTGCTGCCATAAAACCCCCAGTGAAGATATAGAAGAACTCAAATAAAGAGAAACAGATGGAATAAATGACAGTTCATACCATTCAACTGACATACACACAAGTGAACACCTGCTGCTTGTTTAGGGTAATTTGCCCAGGTGTTCAATGGTGTTTAATCATGCTGATTAACTAGCAAGCACAGGACACCGCAAAGACATTAACTGGGTAACCTCTACGACAGACACATGTAAACGAACACGAATAACTTTGTTAAAATGCATACGTTTTCGCATGAACATCATAAATGGCATTTGACATGACTGAGATCACATCTGTGACTCGTGAATTAAGTCGTAGTATGTTACTTACCCCGCAACGCAAGTGCAGTTGGCGGTCAGAACGTAGCTTGTTGATGATAGCCCAAGCATTGTACACGGTCGTATGTGTGGTGAGCTCCGCTAGGGCTGTCTTTGTTTGGTGTTTTTTTTTTTTCCTTTTTTCTTTGAACTTTTTAGATTATTTTGGCTTTTCCCCTCCTCCCGGTATGCCGGCTGAGGGGGGGACGCTTTCTCTTTTCCCTGCGAGCTTTGCTCACCCCCGGGCGGATGGCGCGATGTCAGCCCCCACGGGGCCCCAGGCCGCGGTGGAGAAGCCGACTGGGAAAGCCGGTAGTAGGAAGGAAGATACTACGGAGAAACTCCCCATCGATATTGTGGTATTTTACCTCCTGTACATGGCCACACACGGCAAACTGGTAGGCATCCATGGATTTGTATGCGTGCACTTTCTCTTTTGTATACACGCTGGGCTTCTCGACTAAATAACAGTGGATATCTGGCCACTGTAAATCTGGCCACTTTCTGCGGTCGTACTGCCACTCCGTGATCGCATAAGGATCTGGTAGTCGAACCCCGTTGCTCAACGTGAGCTCTTGAATGTAGCTTTCCCTATAGTTCAGATACTCCGCTATGGTCCACCATGGTTGCTTCTGAGTCGGGCATGCGCACGCATGCCAGTGACGTCACGTTTGTTTACTAACAGTAAAGGGGTCTATAGTCTCTTTAGGTTAATTTCCACTCTATTTTTATTTATACAATTATTAAAATTATATTGGTTACTTTGCTATGCTATTAGTACTTCCTGACTACCTTGGTGAGTCAACGGTTCTTCTTGATCCTAAGTATTTCATTGCATTATTGTTGGTCTTTTTTATTTTACATTATATAATACATTGTATAATACATGCAGTACAAAATCGACATGGTATATATATATATATATATATATATATATATATATATATATATATATATATATATATATATACTATGCTATATTATGTGCAATACGTAATTCATTTGAGCAGTATTACCTCCTGTGAAATACTCCTTAAATACCTGTACCTTGGTATTTCATTACATATTTTATTACTTTTTTTTAATTATATTGGTTACTTTACTATGCTAATAGTACTTCCTGACTATAAGTACATTTTGTAGTTGTTGTGCCACATTGATAGTCATGATGGGGGAGGGCTTAGCTTAATGTCAAGCAAATTAGGCAAGGAGTGCTGAAGAGACCAAACTTCGAGAAGGATTATCTCGGATTTAGAAAATGTGGTACGGCTGCTTTCAAATAGAGATAACTTTTTAAAATATTGTCAGATTTTCACATGTAAGACATCATTGGAAAGCTTAGAACCTGTACTTTCAGAATCTGTGAATAACTCAAAGCGCCTACGCGATGACTTGGTATTGGTTTTTCTGCGGTTAGACACAAATTGTTTTACAAATGTGCATGATTGATATGGTGGACAGTGCCTCATCGCCCATTAAGGACCAGCTGCCACTGGTGTGGACAGACTAGTGTGTGGGCAGACTGGTGTGTGGACAGACTAGCATGTGAACACATTAGTATGTAGGCAGACTAGTCTGTGTGTAAGTAGTGTGTGAGTAGACCAGTAGTATGTGGTGAATTTTATGGGTAGGCAAGCGAACTTGGGATGGACATCAATATTTAGATCCTCACATCTGTGTGTCCAATGCATTTGAGCAGCGTACGTGAGGACGATCAAATCTTCAGCCCACAACCCGAACCGCACAGCGACTGTGTTATTACAGCACAGCAGCAGCTCACCCTGTAAACACCTGAGGAGGGTCCCCTAAACCCAGCTCCACAGTCACAGCACAAAGACAAACTCCACAGGACACAGGGACAGCCTCACATCACACCTGACACTTACACCTGACAGCCTCATGTTACCCCTGTCACCAGGTGAAAGGAATATGAGCACAAGAAGAGGTTTGATGAACTTTTACTGTAAGAGGCAGAAGCTAGTGGAGTTTATCATTGCTGTTGCAACATCACTTACGTGATGGGGACGATATGGGGACCGTCTGTGCTGGCTTTAAAATAAACTGGGACATAAACCGAGGAAATAAGGATTACATGCACACGGATGTGTCTGGACAACAGTATGAAGCTAAAACTGCAGGAACTCCCATTCATTCAATACAACACCCCCAAAACGACAGACGAAAAATCCAGGGAGTAAATCAGCAAATATGCAAGTTACCAAATTATTTATGGGTAAATACAGCTGTGCTATATGCTCTTGGAAAATTAAAGGCCACGGTTTTGCCCCTGATCTTAGCACGAATGCAAGTGTGGGGAGTGGAGCTCTAAACCAGTGTTTCCCAACCTTGTTTGTCTTGTGTACCCCCTGAGCCTTTTTGTCATACCTCGAGTACCCCCTCACTCATACGTGTTGATAATTCTCCAAGTAGAACGTGACAAATCGGATTATTAAATGAAAATCATTTTATTTCATCTCCTTAATTTGGAAAATTTAATTCTCAGGCATTTTCTCTCTTTTCTTTAACTCAAATTTACTCAAATTAGAATTAAAAAATTCAAAAAAATCTCTCCCTGCGCCTGGCAGCGACACTGCCGAGTACCCCCTGCAGTGTGCTCGCGTACCCCTGGTTGGGAAACACTGCTCTAAACAAGAGGTGTGCTGTGCCTGAATATCGGGTGGAGTAGAGCGAACTGAATTGTTTAATCTGCACCATTACCAGAGTAGACAAAGGTCTGTACAGCTCCTCAAATTCAGGTACAATATTTAAAGGGACAGTGTGTAAGATTTTTACCTGTTAATTACTGAAATTGAAGATACCCATTCAAAAATACATTGTTTTCCAAGCCTTTTCACTTCCATCATGAAATCAAAGTATTCTTTTGGACTTAGATATAGTCACATAAAAGGGGGATCTTCCCCATATAGAGGCAGCCATTTTGAATACGAGAGCCGCAGAAGGACATTTGGGCTCATCCTTCGCCTCGGCTCCTGCTAACAGCTGCTTAGCCGCGCTGCAGATGGGTCCCCCCTTCCCCCCTCCCCTTCCCCTTCTCTCCTTCGGTCCTCTGCTCCCATATGCAGCCAGGAGCGAAGGAGAGAAGGGGAAGGGGAGGGGGGGAGGGGGGAGCATGCTGCCGGATCACACATCGTAATGGATATAACACGTATTTTGGACTAAATTGTTTTACTGGATTTTATTCGCTGGATCCTTATGGACAGATTGAGACCAAGTTTATGATGAAATACAGAGTTTGACCTGTGCAGAGCCTTCAAAGGTAAGCTAAGTAAGCTAAGTTTTGTGCTTTTCTGTATAAAAGCCCCATGTGCTCGGGGAGTGATTGTTTTGCAGGGAAATGAATTGCATAGTCAAAAAGAGGAGACTGTAAGGTTTCATTTGATGTGTAGATTGTCATGAATCATGATCGGGATTGTGTGTTTTCATGCGAAAAGAAAAAAAAAAGTGAACGGGTTTTATGTATACAGCGGTGCGCGGTTCGTGCGCGGGCACGCGCGATGTCGGCGGTACGTCGCGTCCGGGTGACCCTCGAGGTCTGCCGTAGCCAAAAGAGGAAGTGGAATAGCTAGTAACCACCTATGCGCCACGAATCCTACACACTGTCCCTTTAAGGTAAGTATTCACAGTGCCATATTTTTCATAACACGTGACTTCAGTGTTTCCCCCTTTATTAGCGTCAAATGAGGGTTATTCCAAAAACAGCTACTTCAGACTCTCATCATGAAGAGTCATACATTTCTTTTTTGAGTGTGGATCCTTGGTTGTGTCCAGTACACCCTGAAGTACCAGCTGCAATGCTGTTATTGCTGTGAGCAAAAGTACTTTTAATGCATAGCCTAATGGACCAAGCCTTAAGTGCACATATCCAAGAGGATCGTGACTGTTGCCTGGCAAATCCAGCATGGTTTTTCTTTGTATATTTTATATAGAGGGATATCAGTCTGGTCCCCTCACCCTTCATCGCATTTCGAGCCAGAACCAAACAGGATTGTGCAATCAGATTTCTTTATTTCAGTGATGCATATGAAATGAAGGAGCTCATTGATAACCAGGTCATCAAAACAGAGTTTTGGGCTTCGTAAATACAGCTGTGTTGTTGTGATTTTCTACAAAACAAACGCTGAGTTCATATTATGCTCAGATGCAACGCTCAAGTGTTAATCCCAAAGTAAACAAACCAAAAATGAGCACTTCTTACCTCTGGGCTGGCTCTGTTTATCCAAAACGGACTCATTCAATCTTTAGGAGTCAAAATTATAGTATAGCCAAAAACATATCCCAAACATATTGATAATAACCTGTTCTATGTTCTGTAAATAAACCTAGTCACCATATAACTTACTGCAGAATGATTTTGTGTTTATATCACCAACCACCACTGGTCTACACATTAGTCTGTCCACACCCTAGTATGTCCACACTCTAGTCTGTGAGTATTCTCGGGCCTTACCTCCCGCGGGGCACGTCCACATCGTCCTTCCTCCACCTGACGTTGGGCTGAGGGTCTCCTTGGACCAAACACCTGAACTCCACTGACTCCTCCTCCAGCACCACCTGGTTTATGGGCCTCTTCAGGAAGGTGGGCCGCTCTGCGGGAAAAAACTGTTATGTAATGCACCTGTGGATACGACATGATGTGTCTGAATTACATTTTGAAATACCTTAAGAACTTTTGTTATCTCAAAAAACACTATATAAATCTAAGGTGATGCTACTCCATGTTACAGCTCAGATCTGTGGAGGGGTGTACTTACTAAGAATGCATGTTTTTCAAGGTATTTCTCTAGTAATAATAATAATAATAATAATAATAATAATAATAAAAACTAAACACCTAGAACTGAATAAATGCAAGATAAATTCCACACTGTGGAACTGTCTAGGCAAAGCTAAACATCTCCATGGAGATGGAGGTGGTGGATCACTAGCAGAAAAGTTACACAGTGCATTTAAATGCCATAAACAAGTACTGCCCTGCTCTTTGTTCTGCCCTGACACATAAAATCCAATCCTTACCAAACACAGTGACCTGTGCCGTTTCACTGTCCCTCTCGCCCACCATGTTGGTGGCCACACAGATGTACATGCCAGCGTCACTCTTCCTGCTGTTGGAGATCATCAGCTTCCCTCCTCGAATCTGCAACACCACAGAGAGGGGCATTTTCTGTTTGTTGCTGTTGTTGCAAAAACACTATAGAATTCCTCCCAATAATTCTATTAAAGTGTGTCAACAGTGACATACGGTGATGCGGTCGTCCTTGTCGTCGATGCGGTTCTTGTCTTTCCTCCAGTAGATGGTGGGCTCGGGGTGGCCTCTAGGGGGCACACACTCTAGGATGGCTGGTTCTCCTGCTGCCACCACCGCGTCTGTTGGGTTCTGCCTAAAGTCGTCCCGGAGCACTGAGAGGAAGAGGAGACAGAGGGGAGAGGGCAGTCAGTATATCAGCTAGCATTGAAGTTATAGACGTTGCTGGTGTTAGCGAAGAGGCTCGTACCAGGCTGGTTTCAATGGGAGAGTTTGTGTTAGCCTCTAAACACCACACATTAAGCAATGTGGGTGAAGTGTCTTGCCTCCTGTGTTGAGCAATTATCACCAAAATGAGCATACACTCCAACAACTACATAATAAACATCAATTTCTTAAAGCTAACATTATTGCCAGGTCTCTTTTTCATCATCGTATGTGGTGCAATGAAAAGTGGATGTTTTAAATGTCCCTGTTTTAAACATGACCATTCAAAGTTTGGACAGTTTTTCATGTTGTTTCTTCAAAACTTCAAAACTTTGAATGACACATGTGAATATAAGAAACAAAAATAAACTGCACATGTTTTAGATCAGGGGTCTCCAACCTTTTGGCTCTTCACCCTCTTCCAAGTAGCTAACCTGTATTACACGTATTGTGCTGAATAGGTAAAATTGTATTAATTATTACTGTAAATGTATAATATTGATGCTTAACTTTGTTTACCAATAAAGGGATGATGGTTTATGTTCTATAGGCATCAAACTGTTCCAATCTAAGGCTCTGGCTACACGTACCCAGATATTTTCATAACTCCATATATATTTTTGAGTTCGGAGCTTCTGTCCACATGTACACATTTTTTTACATCATAAAGAGAGTTTTATAAATGCTCTTGATGCATATTATGATGCATATTATATACATTTTATACTTATATTATAGTCACATTATACTAAATTTAAACGTATTACTCATTGTTTAGCTTATTGCTCACATTTTAAATTACCTGCTTTATTGCATGAAAACAGAGTGTAAACTTAGTATAGAAGGGAAATTTAATGGTTTAGGCAGAGTTGTCACTTATTGTTTTTTTTTTTTTTTTTTTGAGGACTGTTCACAGGCAGAAACAGTTTGAAAGGGTGAAAGAAGAAGCTCCCTACTATACTGTGTTTCTCTGATTTACAGAGGAGAAACAGATAACAGGATGAGCTGGAAGAATCCCAAAGAGGCTGACCAGAGGCTGCACCTGGAGTAACATATTATTCGCATGCTGTGTTATATTGTTAGGTCGAGGGAGAGGCAGGCAATCAGAGTTCCTGGTATCCGGTACCTGCATAGACAGTAGTGTTACTAGGAACAGTCTGACCCAGAGCTTTACATTGTTTAGAGACTATTGTATCAGGGAAATAAACTTATTATAAACTATAAAACTATTTATTTTTTTATATACTATTTATATTTTTTATAAACTATTATAAATAAACTATTGTATCAGGGAAATAAAGTTGTTGATGTTTAACTTTGTTGAACTGTAACTGTTTGACTTGGTGATATTTCGATCTGAACCTGGTTGTAGTACTGAGGCAGTATTTTACAACATTCTCCAAAGTAAAGATTATTTTAAATGTGGCTCTTATATCCTGTATTCACTTTCTTGGAACTGCTGAAATGCGTAGCTTTCTGGTTTTTATTTCATAAAGGTAGCTCACTGGAGGAAAAGAGACCTGTTTTATATTCTCAAACCTTTGCTTTGAATCATGGTTTACACTTTTGGCATCTTGACCCTGACACTGCACAGCTGTAAAGTGAAAACCATTTCAGGAGAGTTCATCATGACAGACTTCATCACTGAGAGAAGACCAAGGGTTTGCATTGCTGTCGACAAATCAAGGGTGGATACTCTGAGGATTTTAATCTATAATCTAAAAAAAAGAGTTATTTCACTTATTTCTTTTCTAAATTAATCCACCTGACTCAAATTAAAATTAATATTTCAAATATTTTTAAATGTACATAATTTTCCACAACCACACTACCAGTCAAAAGCTTGGACACTATTTGAATTTGAGGATTTGAATATAAAACATAAAACATAATATTATATATATTATATAATATATTATATGTATATTATATAATATAAACATTCAAGATTCAAGATTGTTTATTTGTCATATGCAGAATCAACACAAGGTCAACAATGCAATGAAATGCTTAGGATCAGAAGAACCGTTGACTCGCTAAGATAATCAAGAAGTACTAATAACATGCAATAATAGTACATGGTAAAAAAAAAGTGTTGCAAAAGTGCAGGAGAAGAAAATAAACAATATAATAAACAATATAATAAAATATGTAATAAAATGTAATAAAAAAAATACAAGGTACAATGTACAAGGCACATACAGTGCCGTGAAAAAGTATTTGCCCCCTTCCTGATTTCTGTGTTTTTTGCATATTTATCACTCAAAACATTGTCAGATCATCAAACCAATTTTAATATCACACAGAAACAACCCAAGGAAAGACAAAATTCAGTTTTTGAATGATGATTCCATTTATTAGTGCACAAAAAAAATCTAAACCTATCTGGCCCTATGTGAAAAAGTAATTGCCCCCTTAATCTAATAGCCAGTTGAGCCTCCTTTGACAGCAATAACTGTAACCAAACGTTTGCGATAATTGGTGATGAGTCTTTCACACCGCTGGGGAGGGATTTTGGCCCACTCTTCTATGCAGAATTGTTTCAATTCTGCCATATTGGAGGGTTTTCTTGTATGAACTGCCCGTTTAAGGTCACACCACAGCATCTCAATCGGATTTAAATCCGGACTTTGACTTGGCCACTCCAAAACCTTAATTTTGTTTTCTTTGAGCCATTCAGAGGTGGACTTGCTGGTGTGTTTTGGATCATTGTCCTGTTGCATGATCCAAGAGCGCTTGAGTTTGAGGGCACGAACTGATGGCCGGACATTCTCCTTCAGGATCTTCTGGTAAACAGCAGAATTCATTTTTCCGTCAATCACAGCAAGTTGTCCTGGTCCTGAGGCAGCAAAGCAGGCCCAGACCATCACACTGCCACCACCATGCTTTACTGTGGGCACCATGTTCTTTTTATCAAATGCTGTGCCATTTTTACGCCAGATGAAACGGGCTGCAGACCTTCCAAAAAGTTCAATTTTAGACTCATCGGTCCACAAAATGTTTCTCCAAAAGTCTTGAGGGTCATCAAGGTGCTTTTTGGCAAAGGTGAGACGAGCCTTTGTGTTCTTTTGTGAAAGCAGTGGTTTTCTCCTGGGAACTCTTCCATGGATGCCATTTTTGGCCAGTGTTTTTCTAATGGTGGAGTCATGAACACTGACCTTAACTGAGGCCAACGAGGCCTGTAGTTCTTTCGATGTGCGTCTAGGTTCTTTTGTGACTTCCTGAATGAGCCGTCGTCGCACTCTTGGAGTAATCTTAGTTGGTCGACCACTCCTGGGAAGGGTTGCAACTGTTCCCAGTTTCCTCCATTTTTGAATAATGGCTCTGACAGTGGTTCGCTGGAGCCCCAGAGCTTTGGGAATGGCTTTGTAACCTTTTCCTGAATTATAGACTTCTATCACTTTTTTTCTCATTTGTTCTTGAATTTCTTTGGATCGTGGCATGATGTGTTTGTTCTTGAGATGTTGTAGCCAACTTCACTTTGTTTGACAGGAACTATTTAAGTGATTTCTTGATTCAACACAGGTGGTGACAATCAGGTGTGGGTGTGGCATGTAGAACTGAACTAAGTTTTCTCAAAACTGTGGTTAGTCACAGTTAGTTTGTGATTTAACAAGGGGGGGCAATTACTTTTTCACATAGGGCCAGATAGGTTTAGATTTTTTTTGTGCACTAATAAATGGAATCATCATTCAAAAACTGAATTTTGTCTTTCCTTGGGTTGTTTCTGTGTGATATTAAAATTGGTTTGATGATCTGACAATGTTTTGAGTGATAAATATGCAAAAAACACAGAAATCAGGAAGGGGGCAAATACTTTTTCACGGCACTGTATTTAGTAGACTTATTTGACCTTCTTTGCTACATAATTCCATAGATCTTCTTTCATATTTGATGTTTGTATATAAAGTGAAGAAAGTAGTAAACAGTGAGTGAGAAAGTGTGTTGAAACTTTGGACTGGTAGTGTTAATAGCCATTTTCACACAATTTAAGAAACACTATTTGAAAAACACTATTAAAGTTGCAAAATACATTACGTATAACTCCAACCTCTAATCAACCCCGCTCCCATAATTACCCCCCTCCCCCTACAGCCTCACCATTACCACTAGCTAAACTCTGCGTATATTAGCATTAGCGCTTACCTCCCACTGGTCGAAACCACAGCCTGCACGCTCATAGCTAGCCCGTTGTTTTAATTGCTCCTTTTTCCACTTGGTGCTGATCAGCCCCATGGGAATCTAACTCACATCCTTTTAAATTACAACGGCACCGCACAAAAGGAACATGCTGGCTAATGGAATCCAGCGCCTGCTGTTAGCAACAATGTGGATTGGAGAGAGGATTGTTTTCATTGGTGGAGGACTTTTTTCCATTTAAAATATGTAATAAGCTATTTTGTTTTAATGCAATCACCATGGCAAATGTCCTAATTTCTCATCATTCTGAAACCCATTACAGGGACAGACGTTGTGAAGGAGACGTATGCAAAGTTGACTTTTATGAGATTTTAACGACATTTTAACAATGTTCCTTCATTATTATCTTATCAGGAGTTGTAGTTCGATTGATCCATGCATGTTTCCATCATCTACCCCATATCCCTGCCTACTTTTCTCTCTATATATACATTTACATTTACATTTGACTATTTCGACTCAGAGTAATACATGTACGGTTCAAAAATGTTATTTATTTAGCCATTAAAATAAATAAATAAAAGTCAAATCTGCTGTTTGTTACGGTGAAATGTCCCTATGAGGAGGCAGGGCCGAGAGTTTTTTTGTTTGTTTTTTTCATTAAGTATAAAAAGACATTAACAGTGTCCTAATATTAAAAACACAAGAAATTAATGAAAAGGCACAGAAAGAAGAGTCATCATATGTTATCTGCCCCCTCAACTTAGTTTTCATTTTCATACATACACATTGCACTGGATTTAATGAATTTTTAAATGCTGTTATGTATTTGATCCTTTGATTTCTTTGTCAAGACTATTCCATAAATGAACTCCTTTCACAGCGATGCTTCGCTCCATAACCTTGGTTCTTTTTTCTTTTCTTTTTTTAAATACTGTATGTAGGTTCCTTTTAAATTGTAGTGGCTTGTTCTCATCTCAAACAGTCTTTGAATATTTACAGGTAATACAGTGCACTTTGCTTTATACATGACATTGAGGATACTTAAGTATTTGTTAAACTTCAAGTGTATGTATTGTTATACATACGCTTGAAGTTTAACAAATACTAAGTTCGATGGCTCTCTATAATGACTGTTGGTGATCATTGTCAAGGCCCTTTTCTGTAAATTAAATAATGGCTTTTGAACTGAAGTCAGTGGACCTACCTCTGTTATGAAGTGGTTTTAGATCAATATTGAGGTTTAGAGTGCAGTACAAGTAAGTAAGAGTGCAGTATAGAGTGCAGTAAGTGCAAGTTAATTAAAAATACTACTACTTAAAACTAATCAAAATGTTTTCTTTAACGTTCAGTGCCTAATCAATAATGACTGGATGCAGAGTGGAGTGTCTTACCCAATGACACAATCACAGTAAACATCATTATTGTGGCCATCCAAATTAAAACATTAGACATTTGTGACTGGCCACGCGGAAAGCCGCCACATGTCGGCATTAGTGAAACCCAGATAATCGAATTTTAAGTATTTTTTTTCAAAATTTGTGATTTTCTTTTATTTTGCAGAATGTGCTATTTGAGATCATGAAGAAGCCACT
The DNA here is from genome assembly GCA_036785185.1 of Paratrypauchen microcephalus. NCBI lineage: Eukaryota > Metazoa > Chordata > Actinopteri > Gobiiformes > Gobiidae > Paratrypauchen > Paratrypauchen microcephalus. The sequence goes on along the minus strand of JAVJIX010000155.1, from coordinate 2,033,463 downwards.
CCATGTTTCAGATAACAGCATTGGCTGCTTAAAAAGCATACCTTTTGTCTGTGAAATTGGCTTATTTTTCAGAAAGAATCAAGGTGTGCATAAATTACCATCCAACCGCTGCGGACCAATCACGTGACATTAGCGTGCTTTTGTTTTCTTATTCCGCCTATCAGCTGTGAGCAGCTTGTGAGTATGTAGCTGCATTTCAACAGGATCCGTAAGTTAAAAAATCCGTAACTTTGTCTGTAAATGCTGCATAAGAAGGAAGAAGTCACAGGACACATTCGGGACACGTTTGGGACACCTCCCTTTCTCCGAAGCTCATGTACAGAATGCGATCGTATACTTTACCTGCCGACAGACCGTGGATGCGCGAACAATGGGACAACGAGGCAAACAACGAGGCAAGTAAGTGTACCCGATGATGTTTGCAGGAACACATTTACTTTATAGACTTTAGGACATGTTTAAATACCAATTCAGCTTTCGTGTGGCGATCATATTTCATGACGGCCGCTGTGGTCAGCAATAAACTTTAACCGGTGTGCGGGACTGCGCGGTGCGGGCTTCTCACTGCAGCCTAGCCTATTTCTGCTAGAACTAAAGCAGGACTAAACCAGGACTAAACCAGGACGAAAACTGGACTAAGGTGTGCATGTGTATGCAGTGTGTGTGTGTGTGTGTGTGTGTGTGTGTGCGTATACTATTTTGTATTCTATTAAATTGACAATACAAGTGATTTTTAACTTAACATATCCTGTGTATTATTGAATAATTGAATGATTTTTGTTATAAAAGCATTTCCATTTTAACAAAGTACCTTCTAATTATGACCTTTCCTGAATGTAAACACCACACCACAGTCATGTTACTGATGGGGGAGGACTTAGCTTAATGTCACGCAAATGAGGCCTGGACAAGAGAATCTTTAACGTGGCTTTTCGCAGCTTGTTCTTTTCAGAATGTGCTGCTTTCAAATGGCCACAAAGTCTTCAAATGTTCATAGATTTCCATGTGCAAGGCATCATTGGAAAGCTTAGAATCTACACTTTCAGAATCTGTGAACAACTCAAAATGCCTCCGGGACGACTTGTGTTTGTGTCTGCTTTTCCTGTGGCTGGTCACATTTGTTATTGTTTGGGATCAGATCCAGAACTCAAATCTTGAGTTATAGTATAGTGTGACTGCACAGGGTAAGAAAGGGCATCTAGAGGATTTTTTCCCTATGTATATGAGCAAAACACGTCTTGCTCCAGTAAAGATATATTATATAAGCGGCTCTTCAAAATGAGAATACTGATTATACAGCATTTTTGCATCTTTATACAAATTGTTTCATAATAGCTTGTTGTAATAGTGTTGCGTATGTCTAACTTTTTTGTAAGAAAAACAAATATTATGAAATATATAGTAAGATCTCAAATTTCAAATGAAGTCTTTTGTACAAGCATGTGCTCAAATGCTGGTTAACCCTTTAGGCCCCCTGGAACCCGATCACCACACACACCTCACCCTCCCACCAACTTGTCATATTAATATTTATACTCCCTCTCTCTCTCCATCCCTCTTCATATGTCAATCCTCCACAGTCAAACCCCAACCAAAAAGATTAGCACTGTGTTGTATTATTTATGTATTTGCCAGCATCACAGGACGGGCTGATGTGAGCAGAAGAGACAGAAGTGTGGGGGGGCAGGCCTGGTTCGTTTGCAAATTTGATGGAACTTAAATTGGCCCAGGGGTTAGACTAATATGAAGGAGTCAGAGCCAAAAACAAGAAAGAGGAAAAAATCTCACACACAGATGGTTAGAAATGAGTGCGTTCAAATGAGAGGTCGGAGCCGGATCCTTTATTCATCCCCGTAGGGAAATTATTCCTCTGCATTTGACCCATCCTTCAGGAGCAGTGGGCAGCTCATCTTTCAGGCGCCCGGGGACCATCTCCATGATCTTATTGCTTGGCTTGGTCAGGACCTAAGCTGGAGGATTTTACCTGGTGCATGTTTTGGGTTGATGGGGGAAACCGGAGTGCCCGGAGGAAACCCACCCAGACACGGGGAGAACGGCCTGTGCGACCTTGGGATCAAACCAGGAACCTTCTTGCTGTGAAGCATGAGCGCTAGCCACTCAGTCACCGTGCCGCCTACTACTACTACTACTACTACTACTACTAATAATAATAATAATAATAATAATTAGTGCTGTCAGGTGATTAAAAAAAATAATCTAATTAATTACAGGATTTGTAATTAATTAATCTAATTAATCGCATTTTAAATACATTTTTTAGGTGGTTTATTGTGCTCTCCCACAGTGCAAAAAAGGTGTCAAATGTGTGATTTATAGTAGTACAGTGAAACGACTGCAGACTTTAAGTCTTTCAGTTTTTCAGTCTTTGGCTCACTCTCTTTCTCTCCGTGCACACAAGACAAGACTGCTGACAGACCCCCATTCCCGTCCCACATTACAGAACATTCATTCGAAAGCTAATTTACACCATTCAACTATTACATGGCGAATATTTCTGGTGCCAAAAGGTGAGCACATACAGTAGCTTTCATGCAATGTCAACAAATAATATGCAAAGGTTCAAATATACAAAGAATACAAATAATTACCCATGCAATTACTCATGGCTCACATGACCCCCAGAACCCGCGGGTTTGCCAGATCACACCGTGGGAGGAGGAAGAAGGCAGCCGCGCGCGGGTGAGTGAACGATCATGTTTAGCGATTTGGATGGGCAAATCCGGCGCTTCTAAGTGTGCAGCCTTAGTCACGGCAGAACACGCTGGAGAGGTTATGGGGAATTGAAAAGGGTTCAGCACGCAGAGCAGCAGCAGATACAGAAACAGGCACGCGTGTCTTTACGTACTCTCCCCGGGGACAACGGGCTTAGGGACGGACCTGCTCCGTCACATTTTTATAAATAAACTTGGCGTTCAAAAGCCCCACACGCCAAATTTAAAATGTGCGCGCACTGAATTGCTGCTCATAATGAATTGCATTAATTTTTATAATGCGTTAATTTGCAGTGTAATTAATTAATCTAATTAACGTGTTAAACTGACAGCCCTAATAATAATAATAATAATAATAATAATACCAGATAGGGCAAGCTGGTGTAAAAAATAAACAAATAAATAAAAACAATCATCTTCAGTGTTTACTTTTTTTTGTATGTATAAATAATTAAATAGGGCTTGTAAAGCAGCCCTTGAGGTCCAAATAAGTCTTGCATCTAATTATAAAGTGTTTTTATTGCCAGAGAATCAGGAAGTGCACTGTAAGCATGCTAACTAGCTATTGCATGATAGCATGCTAACTGTTGTTAGCATTACTGTCATGGAAAAACTCCACTCTGGTTTTGTGAAAAACCCTTATAAACTCAATGACATGAGTAATTAGGGTGCCCTGAATGCACAAGGTGAGTGGGGAATGTTGTGGGGAGTGGGGTGAGTGGGGAGTGTTTTTAATTATGGGGAAAAAAATAAATAAATGGATCGGTTGTCGGTCTGTGACCTCTGCGATCTGAGTGTACTGATCAGCGGAGCCCGGATGGGTCCAAATTCACTACGAAAGGTCCGATGCACCGGATTTACGGCCAAGAATCGGTTCTCGGCTCCTGAGCGGTCTCTGTCATGGCGCAGAAGCCGCCTGTGTGTGTTTGCGTTCTTTAGCGAATGGTGAGTGGTTCACTTACCTGGGATTGAAGCTTATTGGCTGGTTAACTGCCAATCATGCGAGCGGCACGGGCTGTATGCGGAAGCGAGCAATGTTTGTATGTGTCTCGTCAGGACAGCGTAGGACAGATCGCCTTGTTTGACAAGGTAGGAAGATTCGACAGAACACCGGTAAGATACGCTGTTTCCATTTATTGAGCTGTTGTTTAAGTTAATTTGGTGCGCTACCGCTATTTATAGACATGGTTCGTATGCGTGGTTAACTTTTGTGCCAGTGTTGTGTCGCGTTGATATCAGTCTAATGTTTCACTGTCAGCTTGATAGTTTCCATGGCAGCTATAGACGATTATTGTATTGGCAATGTATTGGCAATGTATATTTCATTTGGGCTAAAATTGACTTGGCTAATTTACTTTTGTGTGGAAAATACAATGTATAATCAGAATTGGTGCATTTCTGTATTTAGATACAGATACAGATCCCTGACCTGGCTAGCCCTATTGTTTCCCTGTAGGGCCAGAGGTGTGAAAAACAGGCGTGTAGGGATGAATAGGGATCGGTAGCTAGATGCCAGAGAAACAAAAGACGGAAACCAATGAGATAGTTCCGGAAAGTAGTTAGCTAGGTAGCTCCTCCCTACAGCAAGATATAAGCAAGTGTCTTACCAGTATTCTTACTTTAACACTTACTGAAACCTCTCGGATGAGTGACTGAAGCACGTAATTACTAACTAATTCTGATTCATTCTGATTTTTGCCTTTAATAGGCAACTTGCTTGTTTTATAAGGTCTTTTGTTATTTTGGATTCTACCTTATTGTTTTGTGTTGCTTGAGGGACTTTTCACGCAATATATTGTATTGTAAGTATGAGCAGAGTTTTGCAAACCGGATTGCCAGTTTTTCAGTAGGCCTGGTGTATTGTCTGTTGGACACTAAATAAACAAAAGGATACTATTTTGAAATTTAATTTCTGTTTCTCTCTTTTCTTCTCAATAACTTTAAAGCACTTGGGAGTAAAGTTGTCAATTTGTATTGAATCGAAATTAACCGAACCGAATCGGATCGAATCGAATCGTACCGGATCGTTTACTAATTTTATGAATCGTCCCTGAATCGAATTGTAGCCTGTGAATCGAGATTCGAATCGAACCGTTTTGTGAGTGAAAGATTCACACCCCTAATATATATATAAAGAAATATTAAGGCTTAGAAACTACCTAATAGTTATAGTATTAATTAATTACTCGACTTCTTATCAGGTGGTTTTATTGGACGAAAATGCCCTGTAAAATATGCATATGAGTGCTTTTTTCACAAAATGTTTTTCAAATAGCTCCATCAGTAGTTGTTGTATTGCTGTATGACATCTATAGAAACTGTATCACAGTACATAACACCAGGAAGAGCATCAAGCAAATATTAATAAGGACACTATATTTGTGACATCGCGCTTATAATAATAATTCCTTATCAACAAATGCAACTTATAATCAGTGTTGGGAGTAACTCGTTACAAAAGTAATTAATTACTGTAATGCATTACTTTTTGGTGTAACGCAGTAATGTAACACATTACAGGGAAGAAAATCGGTAATATATTACTCGTTACAATGCCAGTAACGCACATTACAATGCATTTTTAACCTGCTTTGTTTTTGTGGGTTTTGCGTTTTCATCATACAAAGTTCGTGGATCACTGCGAGATCAGCTACTGAATCTGATAAGTCCGCGCAGAACATTACATTTCATACAAAATTCCGTGAGATCAGCTAGTGATATAAAAGTCCGCGCAGATCATTCCATTTCCTTTTACTTCGTCTCGAACTGGCAGACTGACAAAGGATGACAGAACCAGAAGAATTGGATAGTGCTAGCTCCTAGAGGGCAATACAGCTGGAACTATCTTAATAACTATACATATGGGCTATATTCACAGATGTGTATACCAAATGTGAAAATGCCATTTGCTACAGAATTGAAGAGGATGGCAGTGAACAGGTGCTGGAGTGCATGGTAAGGTGTGGCAAGAAGGGAAAGGATGATTTATCTTTTGGTATTGTAAGTGGGTAAGAAGCAATTAATGAACATGTTGGTTTTCAGTCTGCAGCTCCCAAAACCTCCTGGATGCAGGTGAAAGTCATGACACATGACAGATTTGCACTGTAGATTGCCAAATCCTTATTTCCAGTCATTTTGGCGAGAGTAACTAAAGTAATGCAAAAGTAGTGTAATGCCTTACTTTTTATTTAGAGTAATATTGTAATGTAAGGCATTACTTTAAAATGACAGTAACAAGTAATAAGTAGTGCATTACAGTTTTTGAGTAACTTGCCCAACACTGCTTATAATGTGCATAGGAAAACCCATTATAGTTTATGGGTTACAAAAATTACGTTAACCATAATATGAGACATTTATAGGAAAAGCCTGTCGCATTTTTCATAACTGGAAACATGCATGATCATATTTCACTGTTCTGTGCTTGTGTCTGTGATAATCTGATATGGGCATGCTCCTGTGGACCCTGCTCCTGTCGGCTCTTCTCCTGTCAGCACAACATCAGCACTGCAACCCAAGTGGTCAGGGTTACCATCATATAACTTTGTCAGCACAAACAACAAAGGAATCCATGAATCTAGATCAGACAGACTAGCCCAAACATGCAGAGTGAGCATCACACAGCAGTGAGAATCTTTGTACCAACTGACAAAGCAATATGTGATAAGATTCTGATAGTACAGGCCTGTCTATAACTACAGACTATAATTTGTTATTATGTCACTGTTATTTGCCATCTCTATTTGACCCATCTTTGGTCATGGGTTGACAAAGCCCGATATCATCAGATCATAGAAGCTTAGTGGTAGTTGGGTCTGGTCAGTACTTGGATGGGAGACCTCTGGGAACACCGGCAGTGGCTCTAATGCAGTGCTTCTCAAATAGTGGGGCGGGCCCCCCTGGGGGGGCGCGGTGTGATGCCAGGGGGGGCGCGTGTGACCCTGGGAAACATGCTTTTTTGCCATACTGTACTAGAACGAAAGTGTAATTGCACATCAACAACAGTAGTTGGCAGTAGCGCTCTCGTTGTCGCTCTGGGGCAGGGTTCGGCGACCTTAAATACGCGATATACGCACAGAACAGACTTGCCATCAGCAGAACATCCTCTGTCACAGAAAAAACACGTTATATTCCACTGAGCTTTGAGTTTATGCAAATGGACCATGTGGTTTTTAAGTTTCGTTTCTGTAAAACGTAAACAAATGTGCACAAAGCTGCATTAAAAGCACATTAATATTTCAGTCCTCAGTGCAAAAAAAGAGTGCAGTGTTTGTTAGAAGTTTCTTTCTTTTTTTGTTTTTAATGTTAATAAAAGGATACATTGTTATGCAGAGGTGTACTAATAATTTTCTAGACAAATAATACTATTAATAGTCGTGCACAGGGAGGGGGGCGTGAAATTTTTTCTTCTTCCTAGGGGGGGCGTCATAGAAAATAATTGAGAAGCACTGCTCTAATGCAACGTGCCATCGTGTTCTTGGGCAAGATACTTCACCCACTTTGACCAGCATGAATATGGTGTATGCGTGAGTGTCTGTGGTGGACTTTGGGCAGGACAGCTGTGGCTACAAAAAGGTAATTTACCACCACCATCCAATGTATTATTGTAGCACAGCCTAGGAATTGAACAGAGAACCCTCTCGTTTAAGTGTTACCCTTGTCTACCACTTTACTACCAAATGTGTGCCAATGATACTGTAAGAACGAAACAATAAAATAAACATGCATTTTTCCCCTTATTATTCTTCCAATACACGATCTCACTCACATAAAGGCATTAGACTGAATCCTGTTCTCTTTGGCCTGAGGAGGTGGAAGTCCAGCCTCCATTTCACAAACCTCTCAAAAACACATAAGCACTGCACCGCGCCATGGGGCATCACTATATTACAGTAATATGTCTCATGTGAATATGTGGCTCTCCATTCTCAGTCATTACACACTCTCTCTCTCTCTCTCTCCGTCTCTCTCCGCCTCGCTCCTCTGATATCCTCTAGAGTCAGGGGCCAAAAAACTCTTGTGGAGATTACAATACGGGCCCCTAGGCTACACCCTAACACCGGGCCTTCTGATTGTGGCATTGTCAGGAGCAGAGGCAGTGAGGCTCCCAGCTATAATGAGGTTTTGTGTGGAGCTCTTTTGTGTCCAGCGGTGTACAAAGCTATTAGAATGTGAGCGCTGAGAGGGGATGTGATGTGGACTGTGTCAGATGGACTATTATGGGCTGTGGGCACGTTATGTTTTATAATAGTGCTTCAGACGTGGACTGGTCTATGCGGACATGTTACAAAGACATGATACAGGTACAGTATTGCATTGTATTGTATTGTAGTGATGAATCAGTCTGGTGAGTCAGTCCCTCCTTGTTTGAATACAGACTATAAAGTGTGTCAAACAAGAGTCCTAACCTGGGATGGGCCAATCACAGCGGCTCATTTGTATCACATGCCTTTCAAATGTGGAAGACCTCTCGTATCAAATAAGCTTCGACTGTTGTACCAAAGTTCTCTGTCATTTTTCCACTTTTTTACCTGTAAGACGTGTTTTGAAAAATATGGACTAGATTATGCAAAATAAGAAGGAAACAAATTTACAAATTAAAATACATTATTTATGTTTTAACATTGTGTACAGTGATACAAGCAAAAAATGCAAAAAGATATGCAAGTTGGACATAATTCTTCATTTTCCATCCATCCATCTTCTTCCGCTTTTCCATTTCTGGGTCGTGGGGGCAGCAGTCCAAGCAGATCTGCTGCCCAGAACACAGTGCACCAGCTCCCATGAATCCTCTTGCAGGTTGTGGGGTCCACGGGAGGATGGCCCACGACACAACACAATAAATTACTTGATGTAATTCTGCCATGGGGGCTACCAGTGTCCACAGACACTGGGGGCGAGGTGGGGTTAAGTGTCTTGCCCAAGGACACAATGGCAGCACTCATCTGTGGGAGCTGGGATTACACTCGGTCAACCCGTCAAGAGCGGGATTCGAACCGCCAACCCCTGGATCAGTACACAAACGCTCTACAAACTGAGCTACTGCCGCCCATTTTGTGCTTTTAAAATTTTGAATTTCCAAACCGTAACACAAATGTAACCTTGCAAATGGCATTCTCTTCAATTAACAAAAGTTGTAATTTGAACCTTGACATCGTTCCACCCTCCTGTCTGTGTCAGCCAATCACAGCCAACTTCTCAGTGCAGCAGCAGCAGAGCCATCAGCTGCCTCAGCCTCTCCATCTCCTCTCTATCATCACTAGGGTCTTGAAGAACGTCCATTTCTGTTTACACCTACAACACTATCTCTCTCATTTGTCTGTGTATTTCTTGGTTATTTCTCTCCACCCTCTCCTGCTCATCCGAAATATTCCTGATGACATCTGAATGGAGCCGTAGCCTTCTCCGTATCCCACACCTCGATACCATCTCCACCTGATTCCCATCCCCATCAGCACATTCACCGCTCCCAGTAGTAAATAGCACTGTCAGTCCTCCAGATAAGAGGCCAGATACAGAGACGAGTCAGCCCAGGACGCCGCCACTTTCTGGGGGAGATATCGGGGAAGTGCCGGGGGTGTGACAGGAGCTTTGAAGCCAGGGGGAGTGAGATGTTTGGGGGATTTGCAGCTCCATAGCTGTGTGGAGATGGTGGAAGGTGGAAAAGGTCACAAGAAGAAGTAATAGAATGGTTTGTGCTGCAATGCTCAAATCCAGTTGATTTAATCTCTACCTAAAGCCCAGCACCTGCAGCCAATCAGGAAACAGTGCTACTAAAATTTCAAACTTAAAAAAACAAAAAATTAAAGTATTTAAAAAATACTTGATACACAATCTTTCTTTAGACAAGAGAATGCGATTTTCCACATCAAATGGTAGTATTTTCTTTTCTATTCCCATGTGTCCTTATATCTGTGTAGTACCTCAGTGGTCCTGGCAGGTTCCATAGTGGTCCATGGGTGTATACTGCTTTTATACCTGCTCTGATACAGCTCAAGATCATTCTAAAGACATTCAGGAAAGGTTAATTTCTGCCATGTGAATATGATGTATTTAATTGAAGACTTGCTCAAATGAGGATCTAGTTTGTATCAATTAATATTTGGTTTTCAATACTCCTGACAACAGGCTACAGTTACTTAAATAGAGCTAGATCATTTGTTTAACGGTACAGTTTGAAACTTTCTGGAGGTAGTAGGTCACCTGCATGTTTCCAAGGAAGTAGAAAGTTAAAGATCCCATGACATGGTACTTCTTGATGCTTTTATATGGCGCCTTAATGGTTCCCTAATACTGTAAATGAACCCTTCTCCAAAATCAAGCCTCAGTGCATGAGATAGCCTCATGAAGACAGTCAGAGTCATAAATGTGTCTCTGAAATGCTTTATTATGGGCGTTGTTGCTTGAATGCAAATGAGGAGGACAGAGACAGGCCAGTGCAGCGGGTGGGTTGTGGCCAAATACGCCACTGTTTGCTGGATTAGTGGTGCACTGTGCGCTGTCACCCACTTCTGCGTTTTAAGCGCGGAGGAAGATATGAGACGCTAGGGCTGTGCAATTAATCGAATTTTGATCACGATTTCGATTTTGGTGTCAAACGATCTCAAAATTCATATAATCAAGTCCAAACGATTATTTTTTCATTTCTCTGTCGAGAGGGACGCGCACGCGCAATACATTCCCTTCCACGCGGGCCAATGCGCAGCGCAAACTTACTGGCGCCTGCGGCCGGCTGCGAGACGAGCTCACACAGGAATTGACCAATCACACGGCAGGAGTTGCTACCACGTTGCTGTCACCACCAATGACAGCACGAGCTCCTACCAAGAACGCACACGCTCGCATATGAAGCCAAGAACACGGAAACTACAGAAGACAATAGTAAACGAAGTTAGTACATTTAATCACTTTTAAATCGATCGTTCACCCTCCGTGGTATTTACTATGAATACAACGTACAAAGACACACTTTACTTTGACTTTGTAGAGATACGCGATCACCATTTCAATAGATAGACTACGACTACGTGAATTACTTATCCCGGACAACAGTTCATCTGGGAGACCTTTCGGATTTGCTGGACAGTATCTCATCTTTGCTTTTGGTAAGTCATGTCATGAAATGTTTGTCATATCACCAGTGGCGTTCCTAGAGTGATTTACTCCCTGGGCGAAAGCCACTCTTGCCGCCCCCCCATGTAGGCCTGTAGCCATGTAGGCCTACAGCTATTTAAGAAAGCAAAAGTGCACTCCAGCACCCCCTGGTGGTCACAATATTGCAGAACGTACCAAAAAAAAAAAAAGAGGATAACTTAAATATCAGTGGCTGTGTATCTGGGTAGTGTCTTCAATTGATAACTGACTCAATTCAATTCATAACTGAATTTATTGAATAGCAAAAATAAATAAACCAAACCAATAACAAAAAAGTGCATAGGATGTGCATAGGATTTTCTAAAACAAAAAATTATGTTCAAACATTTGCCATTTTGGAGGTAGCTACCATCATAACAAACAATACCCTTTCACAAAGAAAAAAGTGCATAGGATTTATAAAAAAAAATAAAAAAAACTAATAATTTATTTACTTATTTATTAATATTAAATATTAAATTATTAAATATTTAAATTATTAATTAGTAATAATTGATTTTTGGCATCAAGAATCGATGCAGTATATTGTGAAAGTTAATATCGCGATGCATTGTCATGACGATTATTTTGCACACCCCTAGATGTCTGGATGAATGAGGTAGTGATGGCTGGGTTCAATCGTCAATTGGCCCAGCCAGATCCCCCCTTCCCTTCATAGATGTCTTATAGCTGAAAGACAAATGAGATTCTGGGAAATTAGAGGTGTGGTTATTGTGAGCTGTAGTTCGCTGGTGAGGAGGAGAGGGCGGCTGAGGCGTGGTCCTGCTCCTGACTGTCAGCTAATCATATTAACTCCACATGTGGAATATCATACCCAAAGAAGCAACATTTCCATGTAAACCAGCAGGAGATGCAAGCGTGCTCAGAGTAAGAACACATGTTTTTCAGTGCAACTTTTATAAATCTCTTGTGTGAGTGATTGATGGTCAGAGGGGCTGATGGTGCAGACTGGCAGCCTCGCTTTTGTCAGTCTTTCCCAGGGCAGCTATGGCTACAAATGAATAATGAGGATAGTGTAGCATTTTGGGAGGCTTGAAAAAAATCCTATAAAGGGCATTACAAGTGTAAAACTTTATTAGTATTATTAGAAAAAAAAATAAAAATAAAATAAAATCATACTTTTAGTTTATATTTGGCTAAAAGTTATGTACTGAGGCTAGAGGTTAAAAGGTAAATCATAAAATCCTTCACAAAAACTATTCTTTAAGGAGGCCATATGTGACCGGTCACGGAAAAACAGTCACAAGTTCTCCAGAACGTTTTGAGTTATTCACAGATTCTGAAAGTATAGATTCTATGCTTTCCAACAATGCCTTACACATGGAAATCTGAGAACATTTGAAGAATTTATGGCCATTTGAAAGCACATCTGAAAACAAGCTAAGAAAAGCTTCTCTAAAGATTCTCTAAGTCCAGGCCTTCAGAGCTCATTTGCATGACATTAAGCTAAGTCCTCCCCCTGCAGATCATCACTGACATGACTGTGGTGTGGTGTTTCAGAGCAGGTCAGAATTAGAAGGTACTTTGTTAAAATGGAAAGGTTTTTATAACAAAAAGTTGATATAATCATTCAATAATTCAATAATACACAGGATAATATGTTAAGTCAAAGTCACCTGTATTACAATACAATACAATATGAAATTTATTATACTGGTTTAGTTTGATTAACCACTGGTTTAGTTCTGGTTTAGTCCTGTTTAGTCCTGATTTGGTCCTGGTTTAGTCCTGTTTTAGTCCTGTTTCAGTCCTGGTTTAGTCTTGGTTTAGTCCCGGTCTAGTCCGGGATTAGTCCTGTTTTAGTCCTGGTTTATTCCTGTTTTAGTCCTTTTTTTCATCCTGGTTTAGTGCTGGTTTAGTCCTGTAGACACATGTACACACACGTACACCCACACTCTGGATGTTTTCTGTTCACGTTAAACACTTCACACTTATTCTCTTGAAATGAAAATAAATATTCACAAGCTGCTCACAGCTGATAGGCAAAGAGGCGAAAACAAAAGTTAATCGTCACATGATTGCTCAGGAGCGCTGTTATGGTAATTATGGTCATTTACACACGTGCCGTTTCTTTCCGAAAAATAAACCAATTTCAATGACAAAATGTATGCTTTTTAAGCAGCCAATGCTGTTATCTGAAACATGGAATGGCTTCTTCATGATCTCAACTAGCACATTCTGCATATAAAAGAAAATCACACAATCGTGTTCTCGTGTTCAACAATCCCAACATGTGCTGGCTTTTCCCGTGGCGGGTCACATATTCTGCTAAACTGATGCGTATTTGAGTCATGATCTTTAATATAATGTCATAACGTTCCATGATTTTTTGAACACTTTTCCTCCCTGTAGTTTCCGACATGAACCCCCCTCCACTCTTCAGAACCCTCCAGCCTGATCCTCCTCTCTGCTAATGTACATCTCATTAAAATGTGCTTTAAGAAGTCATTAGAATTCACTCAAACAAAGTAATGACTTCATCACTGTAGAGCGCTCACACACAGAGGAGCAGGAATGAACGGAGAGAGGGAGGGAGAATGAGAAAGTGATAAGAGAGAGAGAGAGAGAAGGGTATAGAGAAGAGAGAAGTAAAGAAGGTAAGAGTGAGAGGAGAGAAGAAGAAAGAGAGGAGAGAGCGAGAAGGAGAGAAGGTACGAGAGAGAAAAAAGGGGAATGGGAGGTGGGAGGAGAGAGAGGAGAGACAGAAGGAAGAGGAGAGGGAGAGAGAGAAGGAGTGGAGATGTGTGAGAGAGAAGAGGAGAAAGAGGAAGGAAGTAAAGAGGAGAGGAGAGGAGAGAGCGAGGGTGAGCGGAAATAAAGTGGAGAGAGAGAAAAGGAGAGAGGAAGAGTGGAAGCCTTCTCCCTCTTGAGTGTGCAGAGTAGAATACATTAGCATAATAAATCCTGTGATCGTTCAGACAGCTGTAATTAACACAAGAGCCACTGTGGAAACCAAATCACACAAACTATTCAACTCTTACACAAAACTGATCTATACAAAAAAACAAAAAAAAACAAACAAACAGGAATTCAACCCCCGCTGCAGCAGAACCATCAGCCTCCTCAGCCTGTCCGTCCTCCTCCTCTTCACTACATCCAGAGTCAGGATCCTTTCATTTCAACACACATTTCATAGCAAGTTTTCCATTCAAAACCAGACAGTAGCATCTGACCAGTTTGAATCCTCCCCTAGCTGATTGTGTTCTTGTGTCCTTGGGCAAGACACTGCTGCTATACACTCCTACCTGCACCTGCCTGTGAGTGCCAGCTTCTGTCTGCTCCTCTCTGCTTCTAAATGCTCCTGCCTGCTCCTGTCTACTCCTATACTCTCCTGCCTGCACCTGTCCACCTGCTCCTCGTGCCCTTCTGAGACCTTCCGCTGGAAAGAGGATCCAGCATGTTCCACAGACACTTCCTGGTTGTTATCAGTGCAAACGACACCTCCTCCAGCTCCTTGCTCTCCTGAATTGGTCCGCTGCATGAGTTAGCAAGCGCTGTTTTTCTCATTATTAGTTTCGTTGGTAATGGGACTGGCAGTGAGCTGGAGCCATGAGCAGTTTGGAGCTTTTAAATGAGAATGTATTTTTTATTTCATTCTTTCAAAGAAGAATGAGCACTTCTGTGAGGTTTCAGAGGAGCTCACAGTCTCTGCTCACACTTACACTGGCTCTTTGTTTTGTGATGTCTTATCTCCAGTTGTGTCTGTGAGCTCTTCGTGTTTTGTGGACTTCTCTGGCTCAGCTGTTTGTTCTGAATCCTTGTGTATGTTAGTGAATGCTTCTATGTTTGTGTATGCTTGTGAATGCTTCTGTATGTTTGTGAATGTTTGTGTATACTCGTGAATGCCTGTAAATGCTTGTGCATGTGTGTCTGTTGGCATGTGTTTTAATGGCTGTGCGTGTAAATAGTTGGTTTTGTGTGTACATTGTTTTAATGTGTCTTTTTTTTTAGTTTGACAGGGTAATATCCGTCCAGGAACTATGGATGAAAATGAGCCTTGTGGCTAAATCTGCTGCATTTACACAAATGTTTATTAATTCTTCTTCTTCAGAACTGAAGAAGCAGTTAGGATGAGCTGCGAAACGTATTCCTGGACGACTGAGGGATTTTACACAATGTATTTAAATATTGAGACACTATCAAATATGTATTTTTTAAAAAGAAGTACCCGCTCCCCTTCTGCTCTTAAACAGACTCGCTCCCTGCCTGACAGAGTACCCACTTTATGCCTGACAGAGTACCTGTTGTGTATCTGACAGAGTACCCAGAGACAGAGTACCCGGTGTGTCTGCTCTTACAGAGACAGAGTACCCGGTGTGTCTGCTCTTACAGAGACAGAGTACCCGGTGTGTCTGCTCTTACAGAGACAGAGTACCCGGTGTGTCTGCTCTTACAGAGACAGAGTACCCGGTGTGTCTGCTCTTACAGAGACAGAGTACCCGGTGTGTCTGCTCTTACAGAGACAGAGTACCCGGTGTGTCTGCTCTTACAGAGACAGAGTACCCGGTGTGTCTGCTCTTACAGAGACAGAGTACCCGGGGTGTCTGCTCTTACAGAGACAGAGTACCCGGGGTGTCTGCTCTTACAGAGACAGAGTACCAGGCCGGTGGCAGAGACAGCTGTAAAGGTCACATCCGTATGAGTGAGATTTCCTCCTCTTCCAGCGTTAGGATACATACACAGATCAATACATCTCTTAATGTCTCCTCATCTGTGCTGAGTGCCCTGAGCTCCACCTGCTCCTCGTGATCCCGGCCAGAGAAATGTCTGTCTCACACCAGAATAATTCACTTTTATTTAGTGTACTTCTTTCAGCTAGAATGACACTGCTTTAAAGGGCCCATGTTACACTCTTTTCTGATCTGTTGTAATGTTTCTTTGTTTGAGAGGAAACATGTTAGCGTATACTACTTTAGTTTTAGCCTGGTTGCATAGCGCCTGGGAGGATATATGTTAGCATCAGACAGTGGGGGCGGTGGGCTTAGTATTAGCTGGTTTAGTGAAGTGGCTAACTGACTCATGGAGCCGTGAGCTGGAGGACAGATCTGCATGTGTGTGCCCAGGAGGGGGGTGCTCCATGTGGTCTTCTGCTGACAGGACGAGAGGGTGATATATGCTATTATACTGGAGAAAAAAACAGTCAAAATTGTATTTAATATACATTTTTACTCTCATATTACCTAGGAGGGTGTGTTCCGATAGTTGGAACACAGGGTGTGTTCCAACTATCGGGGAATCACACTCCTCAGCATTCCCGGTAAGGTCTATTCCAGGGTGCTGGAGAGGAGAATTCGACTGATAGTCGAACCAAGGATTCAGGAGGAGTGTGGTTTTTGTCCCGGCTGGGGAACACTGAACCAGCTCTACACTCTTCATCGGGTGCTCGAGGGTGCATGGGAGTTTGCCGAACCAGGCATGGAGAAGGCATTCGACCGTGTCCCTCGTGGGGTTCTGTGGAGAGTGCTCTGGGACTACAGGGTTCGGGGCCCTTTGCTAAGGGCTGTTCGGTCCCTGTATGACCGGAGCAGGAGCTGTGTTCCGGTAGTAAGTCGGACCTGTTTCCGGTGGATGTTGGACTCCGCCAGGGCTGCCCTTTGTCACAGGTTCTGTTCATTATATTTATGGACAGAATTTCTAGGCGCAGTCAGGGGCCGGAGGGGATCCTGTTTGGGGACCACAGGATCTCATCTCTGCTGTTTGCAGATGATGTTGTCCTGATGGCTTCATCGAACCGGGACCTCCAGCGTGCATTGGTGCAGTTTGCAGCCGAGTGTGAAGCAGCTGGGATGAGGATCATCTCTTCCAAATCTGAGGCCATGGTTCTCGACTGGAAAAAGGTGGCTTGCCCTCTCCGGGTGGGTGGAGAGTCCTTGCCTCAGGTGGAGGAGTTCAAGTATCTCGAGGTCTCGTTCTCAAGTGAGGGGAGGATGGAGTGTGAGATTGACAGGCGGATCAGTGCAGCGTCGGCAGTGATGCGGTCACTGTACTGGACCGTTGTGGTGAAGAGGGAGCTGAGCCAAAAGGCGAAGCTCTCAATTTACCGGTCAATCTACGTTCCTACCCTCACCTATGGTCATGAGCTCTGGGTAATGACCGAAAGGACAAGATCGCGGATACAAGTGGCCAAAATGAGTTTCCTCCGCAGAGTGGCTCGGCACACCCTTAGAGATAGGGTGAGGAGCTCAGTCGCACGGCAGGAGCCACTGCTTCTCCACGTCGAGAGGAGCCAGCTGAGGTGGCTCGGGCATCTGTTCTGGATGCCTCCTGGATGCCTCCCTTGGGAGGTGTTCCAGGCATGTCCCAACGGGAGGAGGCCCGGGGAAGACCCAGGACACGCTGGAGGGACTATGTCTCCCGGCTGGCCTGGGAATGCCTTGGGGTCCCCCCGGAGGAGCTGGAGGAATTGTCCGGGGTGAAGGAGGTCTGGGCTTCCCTGCTTAGACTGTTGCCCCCACGACCTGATCTCGGACAAGCAGAAGAAAATGGATGGATGGATGGATTACCTAGGCATGAGCCGATACAAATACTGGTATGAAATATCAGCACCAATACTGAAAAATGAGCTGATCCAGCATCATATGATATCATGCAGTTAACCCAATCCGGCTTAACTACATGATATCAGTTCCATGATGTCCGGGTGGGGCCTTTAACTGGATGTAATCCAATGTACAGGCTGAGTTTGGCCCAGAACGTCTCATAATGTTTGAACTTTTCTTCATTCCAAGCTGTTCTGTAGGGATGAGAAGGAGAAGTAACATTTACAGAACACAGCTGGCTGTCTTGTGAAAAAGTGAACTGTGTTTTAAGAAAATAAATGACACTTTTTGACCCTACACTTGTTTGTTTCTGTTAGGTTAATATTACCTTTCGCCTCTCCAGAGATCTGGCCTGGAACATGGTGCCATCACACGCTTGTCTCCATAAAGATCGATAAGTTTAATTCCATACTGGAATATTACAAACAAGCAGTACCGTCTCCACTGAGACAACGAGGTGGCATACAAATAGGATTGGAAGTAGTAGGCTAATAGTATTGGTCATAGTCAAGTATGAGTAGTTTTGTAATAATAGTAATATTTTTTTTTTAATCTGTTTATTTATTTTGTTTTTGTTAAGTAATACTAGGTTTGCATTTATACATAAATCGCCCCAGGTTGGTTTTTATGGTGGAACTTTCTGTTTGCCCCAAACTCAATCTGGACGTGAAAGTCTATACTGTGTCTTCTCTTCTCTTCTTATTATTATATTTTTCAGGTCAGTACATGTAAATTATTACACTGACCTTACACTGTCAGGTCATTACTTAATGTTTTATCAGTATATGATACTGTTAATATGTTAATACCGTTAATATTAACATAATATTAACATATTAACATAATACTGTTAATACCGGCTGGTTAGCTCAACTGGTAAGTCATGGACTTTCCCCCTGGGGGTTGTGGGTTCAAACCCCCCCCCCGGGCAATGAGCTAACCAGTGTGGGTCCTTGGGCAAGACCCTTCACGGTACTGCCCCCCGGGCGCCGAAAAAGATGGCTGCTCACTGCTCCTGAAAAGGATGGGTCAAATGCAGAAGTCAAATTTCTCCCGTGTGTCACTGTGTGTCATTGTCTGTGAGACCAATAAAGGCTTAAAGCCTAAGCTTAATCTTAATCTTTAATGCTAATGTTCTGCTAATATTTGTGAGTTAATGGTCAAGGTTTACATTAGCAGTGGAGTTACCTGCGTCTGCAAATTCACGCAGTCTGAAACACCACGATACCACATAAGATGCGGTGTTGCTGGTTTATTTCTGTATTACAAGTATTTTTGACAGAGATTAACATATCAGAAGTGTACTGACTGGTGTCTAGTCCACGTTAGCAGCTAAAGCATTAACTGTGAAATAGTTATTTTCATGTTTAGAGACTTATAAAGGAATGTGCACAAAGGTTATTTTTCAGTGATTGTGAAAGAAATGGATAAAAGGACTTGACGAACAAGTAAAAAACACAAATGGACATGAAAGGCAATGCTCTGTGTCTTCTTTTCTCGTACCAATTATTACATCTTTCAGGTTGCAACATCGCTCCTACGGCATCCCTGATGCTTACTACTACTACACTACATATTTGACTTGTTGAAATCTCTCCAAAAATGCCACATGGTTATTTATATTTTCCTCCTCTGTCATAATGTGTCCCTCAGGCTGGATGTTCTAAACCGGACTGGCTCCTCTCCGAGTAAATGAGGCGAGTGTGGTGACCAGAAGAACCATCAAGAAGAAGAAGGGAAGAAGAGGAGAGGAGGAGGAAGAGAGAGATGGAGGGCAGACATGTGGTCACCAGAGGAACCACCGAGTAGAAAAGGGACAGAAGAGGAGGAGAGAGATGGAGGACACCCGGAGTGAGAAGAAGAAGGGAAGAAGAGGAGAGGAAGAGAGGGAATGAGGATGGATGGGCGAAGTGGATGAAGGCAGATGTGTGGTCACCAGAGGAACTACCAAAAATAAAATGAGATGAGAGGAGAAGGGACGTGTGGGAACCAGAAGAACCATCAACCATCAAAAAAAGGGATGAAGAAGAGGAGGAGAGAGGTGGAGGGAGGATGTGGGGGTCAACAGAAAAACCATCAAGGCGGGATGAAGAGGAAGAGGAGGGATAGAGGGCAGACGTGACCTACTTCCAAGGACAAGACTCAGTGAAGCTCAAGTCTCCAGGGCTCTGAGAGGACAGTGAATGCACCACACACACACACACACACACACACACACACACACACACACACACACACACACACACACACAACAGACATGTTTGTGCCTGGGCACTGTGTGTGAGGGAATTGAAAGTTTGGACAGTATTTGAGAGGCATTTGTCTTGCTCAAGGACACAACAGCAGCCTACACTGGTAGCTGGGATCGAACCACTGACTTTGTGGTTGGTGGGGAAATGGTCTAACCACAGTGCCACTGCCTCTCATGTCTCTAATGCTACACCTCATAATATATTGCAAATGGAGCATACTCTTTAGTTTTTGTTTTCTTCTAGAATGAAAGAAAACAAAACTCCGTAATGGACCTGTCCCACGGCGAGCGCAGGGATCAAAGGTGACACTCGGTGCCATTTTGTGGCATGTCTCATTTTTCTCTTCAGATTAGCTCCAGAGCTGTGAAAGGGCACCACGACACAGCCCCGGGGGACTGGAGGAGGATGGAGACAGTGCAGAACAATTAGTGAACAGTGCAGAGAGAAGATATAGGTCAGTACAGTGAGAAGAGGACGGGGATCTCTTATTAATATAGGATTAGAGATAGAACAATTATATATAGAACAATATAATATTTTTGACTTTTTAGTGTATCAGCTCTCGGCCTTAAATCTCCAGCACATGACCATATTTTGTTTTTATCAATCTTCTGCCTAAAAAATACACATAGAGCTTTTTAGTCATAAAATCTGTGATTGAAAAAAAAGGAAGATAGATTAATGTTATACTGAGGAACATTCAGGGAAAGTAATTACACCACGATGGAGACAAGCTGGTGGCCTAAAACCTGAAAAGTTACACACTACACATTTAAATATATGTAAACTAAGCAACAGAAGATATTATGATCCATGAAGCTTAAAGGGGATGCTCCAGTGGATGAGTTACACAGTGCACCTTTAAAACATTGAAGTAAAAATGGTTGAAAAAAAAAAAAAAAAATTCATCAAAAGCCTACAGGGCACAGCAGTACCATCTCTCCACACCCTGAATGAAGTGCTCTCTTAATCCTCTGTGTCTGCTCCACGAAGCATGCTCTCACTCTCATGACTAATGCACACTTTACATGCTGCCTCATAACAATATTCTTTTACATAACTCCCTTAGAGTCCGCTCTGGACACCTGTATGGCTCCCGCTCACCGGGACACAGAGACACAGGGACACAGGGACACGGGGGGAGGTCCACACGCCACTGGCCCTCACACAGAGTTCTGGGGGACAGTCAAACGCAGAGCTGCTGCTGTATTAGCTATATTAGCTATATTTTTTATATGAATATAGTATAAATAAATAATAATAAATAATAAATAATATGAATAATAAATAATATGAATAACTTACATTAGTTGGAAAAAAATATGCTAATAAGAATCCTACTTATTCAAATCAATAATCAAGTATAATGCTGTAAAGAAATGCAATGCGATACATATAATTATACTATTAATGATATTTGTATTTTTTTAAATAGAATAGAATACCTTTTATTGTCACTATTCATATGTACAATTTACATCATACATACTCACAATGAGATTGAAAGCATTTCACTTCAGTGCAGACATTTACAGATATTTACTACACAGCAGGATATTTACAACACAGTATAGAAGAAAAAAAATAAAAATAGCGCAAAAAAATATGTGCAAAAAATGTCCTGTACTACTCTGAGATTTATTATTTTATTCTTGGAGTGTTCTTTATATCTGGTCTATTCCTGGGTTTTAAGTCTTACTGTAGGAACGGTCTCACCTCACCATTTGTTTCACCATATGTTGTATACATCACTTGTGGCTATAGGTTATAAAAGGCTGTAAACTAACTTGGGGTATCATGGGAATTCCTCTGTTCTGATTGACTGACCTCACTATTGGACACTTTTCTCATTTAACTGCTGGGAGTTCCTCTATGAGCCTTATATGGTCTGCATAGTTAAACTATTCTCCTATAGGTTAGCTGTTGCTGATGTCATATGTATTCAACAGTCTGTACTGTATTTAAAGACAGTCCCTTGTTGTGTTTTTGTGTGTGATCTGACCCCCACTGGGGAGATCTCTTCACGTCCTTCTTCATGGCCGATGTCTCTTCTCTGAGGGCCTGCTAAAGCTGACAACATGAATGCTGAAGATGTCTGATGTCACCATTTCGTTTGTATTCTGCTATTTTTACATTAAAATGCTGAATAACCTCAACCTCGATCAATGCCTTTCCTTCAGACCTCCTTCGGACCCAATTTCCGAAACCCACACTGCGCATTAGTTGCAACCATAGATACAACCATATACACACACTAGAGTCTCTACATTGCAGAGGGAGATGTTTCACAGAACTCTGTTTAGCATATTGTACTGTATTAAATGTTGTCTACAAACTATTGCACCACAGGATAGTGCACTGTGATTAGGTATTGCACAACAACAGGTGGATATGCTACAAAAACTATATTATTACTCTGTAATAAATATTGTCCAACAAGATATATTGCACCGTGTTATGTAATTGCACAACGGGTGGATGGGAGGAGAATGGGAGACAGGAATGGGGGTGAGTCAGTGCATGTGAGTGTTGGTTACATTATTACATTATTATTAATAATTATTTGCATAATTTATGACATATATGTTTTTCGATATTTGTTTGTTTGTTTGTTTTTGTAATTTGTTCTGTAATGTGTGTATGTTATATGCCATAGTAATCATGGGTTTCAGAAAGAAGAAAATGTCATAGAAATTAACAATTCAAAGCAAAATCCTGTATTTTTTTGAACACCTCCACGTATCTAAGCAGATCACAGAACACATGTACACACTAAAGGAAACTCTCTGTAAAGCCCACAGCTGATTGTGGTGCCATCTCCACAGTCATATGGATTTATACTCATATGGATCTATAGTCATATGGATCTATAGCCTCTCAGTATGCACAGCTCAGTCAATACAATACAGCTGCTTTTACATAGAAATCTTAATTGTATAATGCTATTGAATGGATTTGACAGACTGGACACAAGCTAGATACACACTGTGCATTTAAAACATTTTCTAATCAAATTTTGTAGATAGAGACATGCACATCCAATAAAAGCTGTGACTGCATGCTGGGTCCAAAGACAAAAACAAAAATTGTGCAAAAGAAGAAAGAGATTTCTTTGAAGTTCTTTGAAGCTCCAAATGTTTCATTTTACCGACACCACAATGTGACATTTCGGGCCCTTCTTCAGACAAGTCTTCATGTCTGTGTGGATCTCTTTCTTCTTTTGCACAAATTCTAATCAAATTTACCTTAAACATTAAGAAAATAGAAGTAATAACAATTATTCAATATTTTCTGTAGTGCAGCAAGAAGTGCTATTCTTTCTACCATGTTATAGCATTTTCTGTTATCAAAACATGTCTGTAGAGGTTTTACATATCATCCATGCATGTTTGAGTAATCTAGCAATCTCTCCTTGGCCCTATTCAAGCCCTCCTTACAATTAGCAGTAGAATTCTGTGCAAGGCTCCGCCCACAAGCCTACATCACCCACGCTCCCACATGACAATTCTCCATGAATACACAAAAACACGGTCCAAAACTGTCCACATCAACTTGACAAACCTGATGCACTGTGCAGTAGTTTCATTAGCAGGATGCACACCGATTGTGTTGTGAAGGGGGAATGACTTAAAGTAAAAAAGGTAACATGGTGAATATGTCAGCAATTAAGACCCCATAGAAGAATAACGCGGCCTGTTTAAAAATATGCAACTGTAGAGTTCAAATTTCAAAAACTGATTCATTTTCGTTTTCATTTTGAGAAATTGTCAAATTGTTTTCATCAGTTCGTTACGGTCTGTATGAACCATAAAAACTATGTAAAGCCAGTTTTATAAAGAAACAGTATTTTACTATTTTGACTACAAACCAAAGCCCATTCCAGACAACGTAATATCTCCACAGAGACCAAAAAGTTACATAGTGTATCTTTAACTGCAACACAGTACCTCCCAAAACTTGTCTATGCACTGAAGAATTGAAGTCTCTATCCATCCCTCCCTCACTTCATCCCTCCTCCCTCAATGGCCACATTTACACAATGTTTTTTAATTCCCAATTAATTGTTTTGAAATAAATAGTTCAGAATTAAATTATTTTCCTTTGTTTACTTGGAAATAATAATTCCGAATTAAACTGGAAAAAACAACAACAACCTTAAACGGCTTTATTTAATGATCAAAGAGTCATTCCTTCATTGCAACACCCCTCTTCCTCCCTCCTCTTTTTCCTCTACCCTGTTTCCCTCCTCCCTCTCTTTCCTTACCTGTCTCCTTTCCCTCCATCTCCCTCCTCCTCTCTCATCCCTCTGTCCTTCCTCTTCCCTTAAACTTCCCTTATTCCTCTCTTCTTCCTCTTAAACTCTCCTTATGTTTTCCCTCCACTTTTCTCCCTCTGATTCAACTTCTCTTCTTCCTCCCTTTTACCTCCACTCACTCCTCTCTTTTCCTCTATCATCCCTGTATATTGTATACGGCGGCAGTAGCTCAGTTGGTAGAGCGTTTGTCTCTTGACAAACATCAGTGGTTGAGCGGTCAGATCCACAGGTTGGCAGGTATGATTCCAGCTCCCACAGATGAATGCTGCCATTGTGTCCTTGGGCAAGACACTTAACCTGCCTGGCCCCCAGTGTCTGCGTACACTGGTGTGTGAATGTGCCTTGAAGGTGGAAAAGTGCTATATAAGCGCTATATATGTGACCATTTACCATTTATACCTGTATACATCCCTGTATACTCAAAAACCCTCCCCCACTCCTTTTCCTGCCTCTTTGTCTTCCTCTCACTCACACTCTTCTTCCCCCTCTGTCAATCAATCTATTCTTCATCCTGAACCCTTACTTATATCTCCTCTCGTGTGGAGTTTGCATGCATGGTCTGGGTTTGATCCCCGGGTCGCCCGGGCCTTTCTGTGTGGAGTTTGCCTGTTCTCCCCGTATCTGGGTGGGTTTCCTCTGGGCACTCCGGTTTCCCCCATCAACCCAAAACATGCACCGTAGGTAAAATCCTCCAGCTGAGGTCCTGACCAAACTGAAGCAAGAAAATCATGGAGATGGTCCCCGGGCGCAGTCATGTGCTGCCCACTGCTCCTAATAACAGGATGGGTTAAATGCAGAGAAAAATTTCTCCAGTGTGAGATCAATAAAGTTTCTTCTTCTTCTTCTTCTTTCTCTTTTTCTGTCGCTTACCGCTTCTTTTTCTTCTCCAATCTCATTTTACCTCCTCGTCCCTCCTCCTCTATCATCCCTCTGGCGTTTCTCTTCCTCTCAAACTCTGCTCACTATATCCCTCCACTTGTCTTCCTCCCTTCTTCCTCTGTTACTCCTCCCTCTCTGATCTCTTCTTCCTCCCATCCCTTGTTTTCCTTTCCCCCCTCTCCTCCCTTGCTCCCCCTTCCTCCTCTCTCATCCTGCTCTCCTTCCTCTTTTTCCTTGACTCTCCATCCTCTTACTCATCTTACTCTCCCTCCTTCCATCCCTCCATCCCACTCTCCTCCTCCCTATCTTCCCTCTGATTATGATTTCTTATCCAGGATTGATTTGCACATATTAGCATGTGACTGCACACAAAGTGAACGCACTCTCATCAGCTCAGGCGCGTCCAGGGCTGTGGCATCACATTGATACAATGTGCTGGAGGACAACCTCTGATGGATTAGACCCGGGCTCCACACGTTTGTCCGAGGACCACATATTACACTGTAGTGAATCGTTCACATATGTGACCCGCCATGGGAAAACCAGTCACATGTCGGGATTCGTGAACACGAGAATATTGCAATAGAAGGATTTTTTTTTCTAAATTTGTGATTTTCATTTTTTTGCAGAATGTGCTAGTTGAGATCATGAAGAAGCCACTCCATGTTTCAGATAACAGCACTGGTTGCTTAAACACGACTAAACCAGGACTAAACCAGGACTAAAACAGGACTAAACCAGGACTAAACCAAGACTAAAACAGGACTAAACCAGGGCTAAAACAGGATTAAACTAGGACTAAAACAGGATTAAATCAGGACTAAAACAGGACTAAACCAAGACTAAACCAAGACTAAACCAGGACTAAAACAGAAGTAAAACAGGACTAAACCAGGACTAAACCAAGACTAAAACAGGACTAAACCAGGACTAAAACAGGATTAAACCAGGACTAAACCAGGACTAAACCAGGGCCAAAACAGGACTAAAACAGGACTAAACCAGGACTAAACCAGGACTAAACCAAGACAAAAATAGGACTAAAGCCGGACCAAACCAGGACCATCTTTAACGCATTTTTTCTCAGCTTGT